>CM046875.1:364744294-365344294 GCA_025667525.1 Glebionis coronaria
AGAATGACACTCATTTGGATCATGGAAGCAAGTCTACCAATGGAAATATGGCCTTCTTCTCACATAGTGAAGGTCAATTTGATCAAAAGGAGTCATACATGCACCCAGTTACTGGATTAACTTGTGTCAACGCTGGATCAAGCCTTGTCAACGTCTCACATTCAGACGCTAACACATACAAAGTTGACTCACCAAGAGCTAAGCCTGCTGGTATTGATCTAGATACTGTTTGTGCATACACCGCTTCATTGCCTAATGGTTCAGTGATTACATATGAGGACCTTGAGCAAATTAGTGATGAGCATTTGGAGGAGATGGACATAAAGTGGAATATGGCCCTTGCAATCATAAGGGCAAATAGATGGAATAGAAGATTCAAGAAGAAGATGACTTTTAATGTTAAGGACACTTCTGGATTTGATAAATCCAAGGTTGAGTGTTATAATTGTCATCGAATGGGACACTTTATGAGAGAATGCAGATCGCCAAGAAGATCTGATGCTGGAAACCCCTCAAGCCAAATCATCAAGGCTCAGGATTCCAAAGCTATGTTTGCCATGCAAGACATTGATGATGTTGGGTGGGATTGGAGCTACTTGGCCAGGGATGAGGAAGAAAACAAAGCTTTGGTTGCAGAAAAGGAAGAAGAAGAGCATGTTCACTATGCTCTGATGACACACTCCTCATCTTCATCAGACAATGAGGTATATGATGATGCATTTTGTAGTAAGGGTTGTCGTCTAAACACTAAAAAACTTAATAAAGAAGTTTTAAAATTGACAGCATATGTGGTTAATGAAAGATGCAAGTTATCTAACTATTAACTTGCTCTTACTCAAACTGAAAAAACTGTAGCTGAGTATAAGAAAATGGAGCTTGACCCAAAAGATCAAATAAATATTTTAAATCATGATTTAAACGCTAGTATTGAGATTAGAAACATCATGGAGAAAGTCAATGTTACTTTACAGGCTAAATTAGATGAGGCTATCAAAAATAAAGATAATGTAGATCTTAAAATTCAGAGATTTGATAAAGCTTCACAAACCCTAGAAAAATGTGTTAGTGAACAAAGGGATTCTAGGGATATGATTGGGATTGGGATGAAAGAGTATGCAGGTGTTCCACCACCTGTTGGGAACTTCTATGGTGTCCTTAGAAAGGACTTGTCTTGGACTGGTTTACCAGAACTCCAAGAAGAGGAATTTATTCCTCCACCAAGAGTTCTTACCCTAGTAGAAGAATACAGGCAGAAGTTGACTGATTTGGACCAATGGAAGAAAGCCAATCCTACCTTGTTTGTTAAGGGTGGCATGCTTAGTGATAGCCCAAATTATTCTACATCCATCAAAGTGACAAACCCAACCACTGGCAAGACTATTGACCTTGGCTTAAACGTTGATAGAAAACCTAGTATTAAATTGTAGAAATGTATAGAAAACCTAGGTCACCAAAAATCCAAATTAGTGATAATGGGACAGGTTTTTTTTCTTCTAGACCTAGAGCTATGTCTAGAAAATCCTTTCATACTTGTGGAAGTTTTTCACATTTATCCTATAAATGTGTCAATGCCTCAAAGGTCAACGCTGACAAAAAGTCAAACACTGTCAAACCCAAATCTTTTGTCCAGCAAAGTTCACAAGCTGTCAGACCAGCCCCATTCTTTACTAAAGGTTCTAATACTTATGGACAAAGACCTTTTCAGAAGACCAATACATGGTCTAATAGACAATGGGTTCCTGTAGCAAACCCTAGGTTCAACGCAGACAAGGGTAATTTTAGCGTTGACAAGACAAAATTAAACGCTGAGAGAAACGTTGCCAGACCAAATAATGGTAAATATTTGCAACCAAAGGGGAAAGGGTCTAAAGCTTCTTCTAGCTTGACATGGAGACCTAAGCAAGACCAAAACCCTAATTCAGATTCAATTTGTATGACCTGTAACAGATTTCATTATATTTCAAAGGTCATAACAAAACCAATTGGGGTTAACTGGGTGTTTAATCCAAAAAGGGATGAACAAGGGGTTGTCAAAAGGACTAAGTCTGTTCTTGTTGAACAACCAAATGAATCCAAGTCTGCTCAGGCTTGGGTTCCCAAAGAAAACTAATTTGTTTTCTTTATGTGCAAGGCATTCAAAAGCAGGTTAATGATTATGGCTATTGGGATAGTGGATGCTCTAGGCACATGACTGGGAAGGAAGATTATCTTACAAAATTCACTCCCATTAAGGATGGTGACAAAGTTTACTTTGGAGGCGGATATGGAACTATCACAAGCAAAGGAACACTTCTCACCAACAATTTGCGTTTTGAAAACGTGTTTCTGGTAAAAGAACTCGACTATAATCTGTTTAGTGTATCACAAGTTTGTGCTAACAAAAATAAGGTTCTTTTTACTGATACTGAATGCTTGGTGTTGAGGAAAGATTTTAAAATACCAGATGAGAAATTCATTGAGTATAGAACACCTAGGCATAAGGACATTTATAATGTGAATCTTAATGGAATTAGGATGAATAATAATTTGTCATGTCTATATGCCAAGGCTTCAGCTGATGAAAGTAATCTTTGGCACAAAAGATTAGGGCACATTAATTTTAAAAATATAAACAGACTTGTGAGACATGGTTTAGTTGATGGTTTTCCTGAAAAGGCTTTCAACAATGACCACTCTTGTGTTGCATGCCTTAAAGGCAAACAACACAAGGTCTCATTTAAGTGTAAACCAGTGCAATCTAGTTCTAAACCACTTCACTTGCTGCATATGGACTTGTTTGGTCCAACCAATATAGAAATCTTGAATGGTAAATCCTACTGTTTTGTCATCACTGATGATTTTTCTCGATTTACTTGGACGTTCTTTTTAGCCTTAAAAAGTGACACTGCTGATACTTTGATTAACTTCATTACCCAAATAGAAAAGAAGTCTGGTAATGAGGTTAAGATACTTAGGAGTGACAATGGTGGTGAGTTTAGAAATAAGTTATTAGATGACTTTTGTGCTAAGAAAGGGATTACTAGACAGTTTAGTGTAGCTAGAACCCCACAGCAAAATGGGGTAGCTGAGAGAAAGAATAGAACCCTCATAGAAGCAGCCAAGACTATGTTGGATGATGCTCACTTTCCCATTGCTTTTTGGGCTGAGGCTGTGAATACAACTTGTTATGTTCAGAATAGGACATTAGTCAACAAGATCCACAACAAAACACCTTATGAGTTACTTTAGGGAAGGAAACCTAATATTGGTTTTCTTAAACCTTTTGGATGTCATGTATTTGTGCTGGATACTAGTGATGCCTTAGGTAAGTTTAGTGCTAAAGGTGATGAAGGTTACTTCATGGGTTATTCTGTGCAGAGTAGAGGATATAGAGTTTACCTTAAGAAAGAAAAATGTATACTTGAAAAAGTACATGTTAGGTTTTTAGAAAGTAAACCTAGTGATCCTAAAAGTGGTCAAAATTGGTTATTTGACTTGGAACCTCTATCTAGGACTTTGAATTATATGCCTGTTACTAATCCAAACATTGTGAAGGTAACTTCAAATGTTGTGGAAGAACCAGTTGTTGATGTTTCAGGTAAACAGGTTAATGAAGAGGTTGGATCACAAGCAGACAAATCAGCACCCATACTTGAGTATGTTACCATTCCCATATGGACAGATGCATTTGATGCTGCTGCTGCTGCTGGAAAGGAAAAAGGTGGTCCCCAAGTATCACCAGTTGACAACATGCATGATCTTTCAGGATCTGACAAAGGAAATTCTGGCGCTGACAAGACAAATTCAGGCGTTGATGGCTCAAACGTTGACAACCTTGGTCCAGGCGTTGACAGATCTTTTGACCATATTTTCACTTCCAATAATTTTGAACAAGGTGAACCTTCAAACAGAAATGGAGAGGTTCATTCAGATAATGATGGAAGAGAGTTTGAAGAGGATATTGGTAACATGGAAGATGAGATTCAGGACAACACACTTATTGAGGGAGGAGTGCTTACTTCTACAATCAAAAATCACCCTCCTTCTCTAATTATTGGTGATGTGATGACTCCTATGCAAACTAGAAGATCTCATCAAAATCTTGGTGGATTTATTGCCAATATTAACAAGAAGGTTGATACCCCTCTTGTTCAAGCATGTTTGTTTGCCTGTTTTCTGTCACAACAGGAACCCAAGAAGATTTTTGATGCTCTCAAAGAACTAAGTTGGGTGGAAGCAATGCAAGATGAGCTTCACCAATTTGCTATCCAAGATGTTTGGGAGTTTGTTGATTCTCTTAGACATGTCAGACCTATTGGTACAAGATGGGTTCTTAGAAACAAAAAGGATGAAAGAGGCATTGTGGTCAGAAACAAGGCACGTTTAGTGGCTCAAGGATATACACAAGAGGAAGGGATAGACTATGAGGAGGTCTTTGCACCAGCTGCAAGGATTGAGGCTATAAGGATTTTTCTAGCCTATGCTTCCTGCATGGGCTTTACAATCTATCAAATGGATGTGAATATTGCTTTTCTTTATGGCACAATTGAAGAGGAGGTTTATGTTATGCAGCCTCCTGGTTTTGAAGATTTAGAACATCCAGACAAGGTGTATAGAGTGAAGAAAGCTATGTATGGACTTCATCAAGCCCCAAGAGCATGGTATGGCACATTGTCCACCTATCTGGTGGAATATGGATTCAAAAGAGGCACCATAGACCGGACCTTGTTTACAAAGAAGACTGGTAAGGATTTCTTACTTGTACAGGTCTATGTGGATGATATCATTTTTGTCTCTTCTAGTCCAAAGATGAGTGAAGAGTTTTCCAAGGTTATGACAGACAAGTTCAAGATGAGTGCAATGGGGGAGATGAACTTCTTTCTAGGGTTACAAGTTCAGCCGAAAGAAGATGGTATCTTCATCTCTCAAGATAAATATGTAGCAGAAATCTTGAAGATGTTTGGCTTTTCTCCACATGAGAAAAGGGCTAGCACACCTATGGATAAGGAACACCCTTGGGGAAAAGTTGGAGATGGCAAAGAGGTGGATTTCAGGCATTATAGGTCAATGATTGGTTCATTGATGTATCTCACAGCTTCAAGACCTGACATTATGTTTGCTGTGTGTGCATGTGCACGCCATCAAGTGACTCCCATAGAATGTCATCTTCATGCTGTCAAAAGGATCTTTAGATACCTTAGATGTTATCCAGACCTGGGATTATGGTATCCAAAAGATTCACCATTGGAGCTTATTGTATATTCAGACTGTGATTATGGTGGTGACAAATTTGATAGAAAATCCACAACTGGTGGATGCCAGTTTATTGTGAGTAGATTGATATCTTGGCAATGCAAGAAACAAACAGTGGTGGCCAATTCTACAACTGAAGCAAAGTATGTTGCAGCAGCTGCTTGTTGTGGACAAGTCTTATGGATTCAGAACCAGCTGTTGGATTATGGGTATAATTTCATGCATACCAAGATTTTTGTAGACAATAACAGCACTTTATGCATTATTAAAAATCCTGTACATCACTCAAAAACAAAACACATAGAAATTAGACATCATTTTATAAGAGATTGTTTTGAAAAAGGTTTAATACAACCAGATAGGGTTGACACAGAAGAGAATGTGTCTGATTTATTAACTAAACCTTTTGATACTGGAAGATTTCAATACTTTGTAACGAGTATTGGAATGATCAATCTTACTTAACATGTGTTTTGGGAACTTATTGTAAAAGTATGTACAGGATATGCATTGTTATTGGTCTTTATGTGAAATTAGATTTTCCACTTTATTTGTCTAACGCTGACAAAGGTTATCTTAACGCTGGTAAGTGTTATCGTGACGTTGTCAGAAACATGTTAGTTTTGTGGTTTTTGATCTAATTGTGCATGCGTTGTTAGCATTGTACCATTGGATACAGAGTTGCATATGGATCTTTGGAGCATTATTGAAGCATGTTTCAATTTATGGATGATGGTTGGAATATTTATATTCCTTCTTGACATAAATTTTTATTTACATACATATTCTTTGGCAACTCATGTATCATAGTTTAAGGGGAGGTTTGGGAACCTTTTAGGACTTTTTGGGTATTCTTATAATACTCTTATCACAATTCTAGATTGTTTGGATTGGTGAGTATGATTTAGTTTACTATCTCATGAGGCACTGTAGCATACAAAGTTGTTATACTATGCATGCTGCCAAGACTTTTTGGCCTAGAATTGGGAGTGGTCTGTTGGGAGACAAGGGTATGATTTATATTGGGCTTACCTGGGAAGTTACAAAGGGTTTTATGAGATAACTTAATTGTTAAGAATTTTAGTTAGCAAGGGACACTAGAGGACTGTTATGTCTATCTTGCATAAGCAAGTGTGCATGATTGGACAGTGCTTGCCACCCTGTTTTTCAGTTTATAGGTTATCTTCACTAGGATAAATCACTTTGTTAAGGTCCTTTTTCATTTTTATCATTTTTATTTTTGGACGTTGACAGATATATTTCCAAACGTTGTTATGACCAATTTAGACGTTGACATGGCTTTTTCCAACGTTGTCAAGACTATAGCCGTTGGGCGTTGATGGGTTATTTTTTACCGTTGACACTCATTGGGTCCTACCCAGTTGTTATTTTTGACGAAAATTGGGGCCATAATTTTGGGAGTTGATAACTTTTAATTAATGCACAAGATAACTTATTATCTTTTCAATAGTTTCATCATTATATTTTGAAAATACATGCCTCATTTTTGACCAATCACATGTGCCTATCTCTCCTATAAATTTGGCTCCTTATTTTTAAACAGGGTATTCTCATATTCTTGTCTAACAATTTTTTTCCTATAATTCATCTTTTATAACCTTTCACAAAAAGCTTTCTACATCAATGGCGCCTGAGTTTAAACCAAGTGACTTGGTATTGGGATTCAGAAGTCAGCATAATATGATTGCTTATTTGGAGGCTAATGATGCTCTGTTTCCTAAATACACCCAGATGGTGGCGTATTTGAATGCATCTCCATTACGGTATGCTCTTTCTCATGCTCCTCTCATCTCTGTCACTCATATTAAACAGTTTTGGAACACTATAAGTTCCTCAACGCTTAATAATGTGACAACATTAACAGCTATTGTCCATGGGCGTTCATGGGTGGTTACTGAAGCCTTGGTTCGCCAGGCTTTGCATCTTAATGATGCAGATGGTATAACCACTCTACCCATTGGTGAGATAGAACAAGGACTTCAATCTTCGGTGTGACAATCCGTCAATTTATGGTTGATATTTTATTCTCAAGTATTATTTAAAAAAATTATTTTAATGTTATATTATGAACTCACTTATTTTTGGGAAGAAATTTGGATTTACGTCTTGAAATAGCATCGACTACGTCTAAACCGGAGGATTCTACGTTACGTGCTTACGTTTACATGCACCGTTTTTGGTGATAGTCCGACATTTCAGAAAATAAATTTATCCGTGAATATTATTTTGGGATTTTAATTTTGAGTTGGTTCATAAACTTACAAATTTACGAGAAGAGATTAGGACTTACGATTTTAATTTAACATCCATTACGACTAAACCGGAAACCTTAGGATTACGTATTTACGTTTTCGAACTCCGTTTTTGATGAGACAATTTTAATTAGATTCATTTTGTGCCGTTGATTCATAATTTATAAAAACGTTTTTCGTAAAACGACCCGAGGGCACGCAAATCGAGGAAACTAGAATTGAGGAGTGCCCGTAAATTAGTGGGATGAGACAAGATAAATCTTGCCCCACCCCACTATATGGACGGCAACATCTATCCACAACACACTCTTAGGTGTCAAGCTTACAAAGTAAGAAAGACACATGTCTTGATTAACTTTGCAAGCTAACTAAACATGGAAAAACCACTTGCACCAAACCATTTACTTCATTTGCAACATGCAAATCTCACACAACTCTCCTCCCTCTCTCTAAAATTCGTCCCATCTCAACCTTAAACACCCCATTTTGATCAAATTTAACCACAAATCCTATGTTATCTCTACATATGATGAAGCCCTTTTCAAGCTCTATTGATTGGTGGTGATTTTAACATCCAAGGAGAAGATTTGGTGATGTCCAAGGGCTGATTTCTACAAGGAGTTTACAAATATTGGTGGTCTTGAAGATTGGTGTTGATCTATCAAAAGTTTTTCCATCAAAATCCAAGCCTTGATCATAAACTACACAACCTTGGTGGTATAAAGATTGTTCTTCCCATCCTCTTGTTATTTTGATTATGTAATCATGTATTTTCTTTCTTATTGTATATGTATATGATTAATATATGATGATAAAAATGTTGTGTGGGGATCAAGTGTTGATAAACATGGGTAAAAAGATGGAAAACCACATGTAAAATGGTTAAAATCTTGCTAAATACGATGGCTGTATAAAAACAGTAAGTAACCAAATGTCAAACTGATAAAATGGTAAAGTGGAATCAATATACAGTAAGTATTAGGTGTTATACACATGCGAGAGTTGGCCATACAATGGAATCATAAAAATGAGTGAGATATGATCAACAAGTTTAGAGTGCAAATCTGCCTACACTGTTTTGGACGAATTTATTAAAATATTTACAGGTTGATTCATCAGTAGTATACTAGAATAAAATGAAGCACATATCATGTAGTTTCTGTCATAAAAATTTGAGGCTCTATCTCATTATAGAACTCAAGATATGATAAAAATGGTGGACGTGAAACTAAAAATCAGATTTTGTGAAATTAAAGTTTAATACTATTATATAAGCACTCAAAAAATATAGTATAAAATGTGAATTAAAACCAACTAACTTATATATTACATTTATTTAAAAATGTATAAGGATAAATAAATGGACATTTTATAAAAATGGTAGTTTGGTAAGTTTTATAAGTTATAAAACTATAAACATGATTTTTACGTCTTTTCGGCTAATACAGTAAAACTAACGTTTTTCGTCATTTAAAACTTAGACGGTTGGACCCGTCTAATATAAACTTTTTAAAAGTCATATACTGATATATAAGTACTTAATACAAGTAAAAAAAATCCGATAAAACCCGAACTTTACAACATATAGACATTAACGGGCCAAAGTAGCCTTATTGGACTATAAACCCGACTAGTTAGTAAAACACTTATAAACTTATTTATTGGGCTTAACCCATTTGGGCCCAACATGTAAAGTATAATACTGATAATAAAAGTATAAATTGGGCTTGTAATAGGCCCATTGGGCTCCAAAATGTAAACGAGTTGAGTTAGTGTAACTAGTATAAAAGTTACCAAAACATAAACACTATAATGAATGAGTAAAGATGTATAAACCCACTTGATCATCTTCATATATATAAAATCATCATATGTATACATAATTGTTATTTTTATAAAGTCATTGGAAAGAGTCTAGAACGAGTATTATTTCTCTAGGTTTCTGTGATTGAAGCACGTACCGTACATCCAAATCGCCGATAACCGCCTTCCCACATCAACGTGAGTTCATAGCCTCGCACTCTTTTAAATGTTTTCATGAAATATTTTATAAACCCGTGAGGGAGATAACATGTTAGTTTTGATAAAATATGACACCATTTGTCCCGATTGTTTGTTTATTGATTTGGACCCGAATGATTGTATGACCCGATGAATGATTATATGACCCCATAGATGAAATGAAATGATTATTAAAGTTAGGTTATGTCACTAAAAGTCCCATTAGCATGAATTGTGAACTACCGGGGTTTGGTAGACGCTTATGCATATAATAGTACTATTTTGGGACTATCACCCCAGTTCGCACCTTGACGGTTGATCCCCGTCGTGCCCCATTGATTGGTAAGCGAATTTATGTATGAGAATATTTACACAAGCGTGATTATTGTGACGACATGCTAATTTAGATGGGCAAATGAGTAACGGGTTAGCTACCCGTTGTTTGTTGTAGTAAGGTAACAATGTCATGCGGCTTATAATAATCCATAAATAACAAAAATACTGCTATACGCATTGAATTACGATATATTGCCTGACTAGCAATACGGGTTCTTATTATTGATTTTATGTTCGTGTTTTGGTTTTTCATAACCATATTCATATAACGGTTTTTATTTAACTCTATACAATGTTATAAAACGTATTGTATGATGTTTTTACGACTTTGGTTCGTATAATGATTTAAAGGCAAAAGCCTATATTATGATTTTGATAAGGATTTGTATAAAATGACTTTGGCTATTCTATTGCCTATTATAAAGATTTGTACAAAATGATTTTTCGGTAATAATTATATACCGATGACATATTAATGGTTTTATTAATCTCTATGAATTCACTCGGTGTTATCGCTGACCTTTTATTTTAACATGTTTTGTCTCAGGTACTTGAAGGTAATTCTCGGGAAGACGACAAGAATTCATGGCCCGCACTTAAATAACAAATTCCATTCAAATGCTTTGTAATATTTGTATGAAATAATATGATTTGAGACCTATGTAAATTTGATATTTATGAATGGAAATGCTTTATTAATAAACGACACGATTTTTAAGCGTTGTATATGATGTGAGTAATGTGCTATCCCGTAACACCAACGAGTCTTCCGCTGTATTGAATTGTGTAAATTTGGGGGTGTTACAGTTTGGTACCAGAGCTCTCGTTATAGAGAACGAAAGATTTTTAAAATTTAGGTTTTGAATAAAACATTTCAAAATCTTTTAACTATAAACATTTTTCCCAAAATGTCTAAAAATCATTTGACTATAACGGTGCCGAAGAATTCCCGAGTTACCGACAAGGCCAGACTGAGAAGTGTTATTTTAATATATATATATAACTTAGATTATATATATATATATATATATATATATATATATATATATATATATATATATATATATATATATATATATATATGATGTAATTTGATTACATGATTGTTTGATGATTATTTCTATATTTATACGAGGTATTTATACGATGTAGATTGTCACAAGGAACCCTAATTCCCCTAGTAAATTAATCGAAGCTATTCCCGTAGGAATTCTAGCTATCCTAGATCTAAACCAAGTTGTGGATATTTGTGATCCCAACAAAATGGTTGATATTCAGAGAAATGTATATATTAGTTGATTGTGATATTGAAGAAGAATTGGCGAGATTAAAACTGATATTGATGTCATGACGATCTTTCCTTATAGAGCGGAATTTGACAAAACGTTACCACCTGGAAAGGTGTCATCTGATTCGTTGTCACCCAATTCTTAAACTTGAAATCGAAAGGGTGAATGTTGCACTCGAGGCTGTCATTGGAACCATTACCCAAAAGCCTCATGCCACTAGTACCTTTCAGAGAAGTCTAATTGAATGTGTGAGTCATTTCATACTAGTGACTCATTTGATAACTATTGTTGTAAGAGCTATAGGATTGGAATTTAAGTGTTGTTCACATCAAACTTTTATTGTCCTATTAAGGCCTAAGAATAATGTTGAAATATTGGAAAATGAGGTAGGATATCGAATTGAGCATAAGTTAATTGAAACTTGAATAAAGTAAAATTTAACTTGTATGGAATAAGAAATTGTTAAGAGGAAGTCGTTAAGTTCTGTGATTGCATTATAAGGTTTTAATTGATTGTTGGTTCATGTTAAGTGTTGTTCCTAGGCCATTGTCCAATGACGAGGATACCTAGTGTCCAATAAATAAATTGAAGAAATCTTCTTCTAAATTGGGACCGATGGATCTTCCGGGATAGGTGGGACACCTAATGACTCTTGTAGGTTAGTATTCATTGTGGTATCCTTTAAAAATAATCCCTAACTTAACTGAGACATCAGTTGGTAGGATGAGTTATTGGAATTGTATGACATAGTGACACATAATGTGTTACGGTACGATTTTGACTTGTTTGTGATTAATGAAAAGACTACCATTGATTGCTAAATCCTACATGTATCGATGTTATCTATCTTTTATTGCTTCTTTCTAATGCTCGCATTAGTGATGCAACCATTGAACAAGTACTCATCTCAAATAGAGCTACGTTGTGGATTATTCTTTTTGAGTGACATCGAGATCATGAACCTCGTGATTATTTGGCTAAGCTCATTTCCTATTATATTATAGTTAGTTCTTGGTGAACAACTATTCATCACTCTTTTGCAGATCACTGATTGTTTTTATAATATAAAACCGTATCCCTTGAGAAAAATTGGATTTTCATCACTATAAGGATTATTCAAAGTGAGATTTATAAGTAATCGTTATCGAAATGAAGTTGTTTATGAAACACCTTGGAAAACTTAATTGTTTCCATAACAAAGAACATCATTGTAAATTTATTTTGATTCTTATTTAAGAATTAAGCATAAAAATGTTTTTATTTAGACATAATGACAAAATTTTGACGAACTGAGTATTGCGTCGTTAATCTTGAAATTGTATATAGTTGCGCGCCTACATACAATTTGGAAGGGACCATGCAAGGCTGATTAGTAGTCACAATGAAATTGTTAATAAACATTATATTTCCTTTGAAGTTGTGAAAGATTAAATTTTATGACATCTGCAAGAAGTGAAAATTAGGGAAATATTGTTAGGGACACCTACATATGTGCCCATACCATTTATTCTTCTGAGTAGAATTTACTCATATGTGGATATTGTCTTATTTGACAATTGAAAATTCTCTCTTGTCCAATTCTCCCGTAGTGAGATTCTTAAGAAAAGTATTTGATTACCGAGTGTTGATACCCGACTGGATGTATCGACGTTCCTATTATTTCTTTTTATTTGATTTCATTTGAATGACCTGGGTAACGATCCGAGGAGATTTCAAATGCGTACTCAAATTATGAAAACATAGAATATATTCATATTCGTTAAATGTTTTCGTCTCTATCTGATTTGAAATTCTCTCGCGTAGATTATGCGTTGACCTTACTCTTTTGATGTTAGTTATGTCTCCAGATATCCTTGAATTTGTGAAGGATTATGAGTTATTATTAGTCTTTTGAGAAGTTCACATCTTATCAATGGTAATGAAACTGGAATGTTGATAGTGCCAGTAGAATGGATTGATTGATTATGACATGACGTCATTGTCTTAATTGATGGGAACTCGAGTAGAATTCCTCTAAATGATAAGATGTTGATTATCAAAAGTGATCTAAATAATTCTTGATGGATGACCATATCCTGCATTTAGACTTGAAATTATACCATGAATGGTTGTGAACTAGTCATAGATATTATAATCTAGAAAGAACCTAATATGAATTTATTAAAAATATGTTTCGTTATCTGAAACTTTAGGAGGTATTTGCTAGTGAATTACCTAGACTTTCGCCATTAAGGCAAGTTGAAATTGGTATTGATTATATTCCCGGTGCTGCACATGTGGCTTGTGCACTGTACGTCAGCACCATCTGAATTAAAGGAATTACCATACAACTGAGAGAGTTGTCGGAGATAGATTGTATTCTACCGAGCTCGTCATCATGAAGAGCTATGGTGTTATCATTCCTTATATTTATTACCATGAACTAGGTAAATTGATGATCAAAATCTATATCCACTACCCAAGATGATAGATTTGTTCGATCATTTACAAGGTTCTAGCGTATATTCAGGAATTTGATCCACGACATGGTTATCATCAATTTCGCGTCCGCGAAAAAGATTATCTATTCCAATCACTACATTCAGAACCTGTAATGAACATTATGAGTTTCATGTTATGTTGTTTGGATTGACCGATGCACATGTAGCATCCATAAATTTGGTGAATCACGTGTGTAGGCTGTAATTTGATAAATTCATGTTTGTGATCATTAAGGACCATCTGTTTGTTTATAAGAATAAGAAGGAGTTAATAATCATTTATAGACTGCCCTGAATTGGCCGAGTAATGAAAACTTGTACCTTGAATAATTAACATGTGATTAACGGCTTAATCCTTTACATGATTTGACCGTGTGATTAATAAGATAATGGGATCTATATTGACATTTCAAAAATTAGAGCCATTAAGGCTTAGGGTTATACCAAAAAGGAGGTGCAAATATGTTTTGACAAATGGTTTAACAAAGGATTTTTAAGGAATCATTCCTTATAACTAAATCATTTAACTAAACTCCTGTTTAGGGGTAAATGTTTGTGCATACCTTAAAACAACCTAAAATGGATTGAGAAAAACATTTAAACTATGACTTGAAATTTGAAACGACAATTTTTGCTTTTCAACTAAGAAATTTTGACCAAAGTATAAACAAAGAATTTTTCGAACATTTACAAATCTTATTAATTATTTTCGATAAATCAATAAAGATCATGTTAACTAAATTCAAACTCATTTTGAAACATTTTTCTGTAATTGGACGAACTGAGAAATTTAAAATTTTTGACGTTGACGTTTCATGAAAATTAAATATTTATTATTTGATTACTTGTAATGTTTATCGACGCTTTAAACGTCGGATTGAGCGAAACTAATAAAAATGATAGTTGAGACGAGACTAAAACTTAGAAAATATGAAGAAAGAAATTTTGAATAAATACGGTCATGATAACTATTTCATCAGGGAAGGTGAATGTAGATACTGACACATAATATAGAAAGGATAAAGAATCAATTAGGATTTATTCCTTAGTAATGACTGTGTAAAATAAATTGTCGAACAATTTAAAAATAGCCGATGCTTGTAAAAAGGATAATATAGATAATAAAAGGGGTTCGCGGCTAATGTGAACCATTAGAACTGAGAAGCCGATGGCGTTAAATGTTTTAAAGGCCACTTGTGGTTGCCTAAATATGGAGATTTTGAGATTTAGTTATGTTGGAATCTCATAAAATTAAGTAATCTATTCATGTCATTTCTGACCAAATGTATCCTTATCCGAAGAAGATGTACTGATGACAAATTATGAAGGCAGACATCGCCTCATACATTAGTAAACGTCTAACTATTGCAAAGGTCATCATCTGAATTTGATTCGATTTGGGTCATCGTCGACAGACTGACCAAATTCTACTAATATCATTCCTGTTAATGATAGATTCTCGATGAAGAAATTGACTCTTTTGTATTTAAAGGAGTTGGGTAAACATAGTGTGCCTGTATCGATCATCTCTATCAAGATCCTTGCTTCGCATCGAATTTCTAGAGATTTTCTCAGAAGTCATTGGGAACGAACCTTGATGAGAGTACTATTTACCACCCCAATCGAAGGGACGAGGTAAAGTAACGATACAAAATACTATAAGTGCTGTTTTATGCTTGAATGATTTACCTTTGGTAATAAACTGTAAAAACGTATTCCTTTGGAGAGATTATCATTGATAATTATCGTATTAGGATCAAGATCGAATCTTGTGAGGATATATATTAGAGCATATGTAAGCAGAAGTTGGGATGAAGACACCCGACATACACCCATTGTGAAGTTGGACATGTCTTTTAGGTTTAAGGTTTCCTATGATGGCGAACCTAACCTTACACTCGACCCGCGAGACCTGAAATGATTATTGAAATTAGGATCTGATTATTGACTGCCGGTAGTGGGCAGGAGGTTATGTGAATATGAAATGTAGATCTTGAAGTGGCAGATGGGTAGCGAAGTTATGCCAAAAAAAAATTAACCATGGAAAAATGAATTGATGATCTGAAAGATCATGAGATATAAGTCCCCGTTGTATGGGACCATTGAGATGATGTAAAAGTTGGTTTGAAAGGCATATAAGCTGGATCTACCCTAGGACTTCAAGGGCAGCGTAAATTATGATTCGTATATCTAACTTGATGAAATGTCTATCAAGTGAAAATCTGATTACCTCTTGATGAAGTTTAGATCGGCGAAAAGTTGCATTCATCAAAAACCCGTGAACATCATGGATAGAGAAAGTAAGTCAACATTAAGCCTGATCGTATTTCCGTAGTTATGTTTGATGAAACTCGCGTATTGTAATGAATTACACTTGTGAGAAAAGACTGAATGTGGAGGAAATACCCACATGGCTTAAACTCTATAAGAAGCGAGTAGTAAGATAAATTGATCTTTGAGGACAAAGATCCTGTTTAGGGGTAAATGCTGTGACAATCCGTCAATTTATGGTTGATATTTTATTCTCAAGTATTATTTAAAAACATTATTTTAATGTTATATTATGAACTCACTTATTTTTTGGAAGAAATTTAGATTTACGTCTTGAAATAGCATCGACTACGTCTAAACCGGAGGATTCTACGTTACGTGCTTACGTTTACATACACCATTTTTGGTGACAGTCCGACATTTCAGAAAATAAATTTATCCGTGAATATTATTTTGGGATTTTAACTTTGAGTTGGTTCATAAACTCACAAATTTACGAGAAAAGATTAGGACTTATGATTTTAATTTAACATCCATTACGACTAAACCGGAAACCTTAGGATTACGTATTTACGTTTTCGAACTCCGTTTTTGATGAGACAATTTTTATTAGATTCGTTTTGTGCCGTTGATTCATAATTTATAAAAACGTTTTTCGTAAAACGACCCGAGGGCACGCAAATCGAGGAAACTAGAATCGAGGAGTACCCGTAAATTAGTGGGATGAGACAAGATAAATCTTGCCCCACCCCACTATATGGACGGCAACATATATCCACAACACACACTTAGGTGTCAAGCTTACAAAGTAATCAAGACACATGTCTTGCTTAACTTTGCAAGCTAACTAATCATGCAAAAACCACTTGCACCAAACCATTTACTTCATTTGCAACATGCAAAACTCACACAACTCTCCTCCCTCTCTCTAAAATTCGTCCCATCTCAACCTTAAACACCCCATTTTGATTAAATTTAACCACAAATCCTATGTTATCTCTACATATGATGAAGCCCTTTTCAAGCTCTATTGATTGGTGGTGATTTTAACATCCAAGGAGAAGATTTGGTGATGTACAAGGGCTGATTTCTACAACGAGTTTACAAATATTAGTGGTCTTTAAGATTGGTGTTGATCTATCACAAGTTCTTCCATCAAAATCCAAGCCTTGATCATAAACTACACAACCTTGGTGGTATAAAGATTGTTCTTCCCATCCTCTTGTTATTTTGGTTATGTAATCATGTATCTTCTTTCTTATTGTATATGTATATGATGAATATATGATGATAAAAATGTTGTGTGGGGATCAAGTGTTGATAAACATGGGTAAAAAGATGGAAAACCACATGTAAAATGGTTAAAATCTTGCTAAATATGATGGCTGTATAAAAACAGTAAGTAACCAAATGTTAAACTAATAAAATGGTAAAGTGAAATCAATATACAGTAATTATTAGGTGTTATACACATGTGAGTGTTGGTCAAACAATGGAATCGTAAAAATGAGTGAGATATGATCAAAACAAGTTTAGAGTGCAAATCTGCTTACACTGTTTTGGACGAATTTATTAAAATATTTAGAGGTTGATTCATCAGTAGCTATACAGAAATAAAATGAAGCACATATCATGCAGTTTCTGTCATAAAAATTTGAGGCTCTATCTCATTATAGAACTCAAGATATGATAAAAATGGTGAAAGTGAAATTAAAAATCAGATTTTGTGAAATTAAAGTTTAATACTATTATATAAGCACTCAAATAATATAGTATAAAATATGAATTAAAACCACCTAACTTATATATTACATTTATATATATATGTATAAGGATAAATAAATGGACATTTTATAAAAATGGTAGTTTGGTAAGTTTTATAAGTTATAAAACTATATACATGATTTTTACGTCTTTTCGGCTAATACCGTAAAACTAACGTTTTTCGTCAATTAAAACTTAGACGGTCGGACCCGTCTAATGTAAACTTTTTAAAAGTCATATACTGATATATAAGCACGTAATACAAGTAAAAAAACCGATAAAACCCGAACTTTACAACATATAGACATTAACGGGCCAAAGTAGCCTTATTGGACTATAAACCCGACTAGTTAGTAAAACACTTATAAACTTATTTATTGGGCTTAACTATTTGGGCCCAACATGTATAGTATAATACTGATAATAAAAGTATAAATTGGGCTAATGAATAGTATTGGGCTTGTAATAGGCCCATTGGGCTCCAAAATATAAACGAGTTGAGCTAGTGTAACTAGTATAAAAGTTACCAACACATAAACACTATAATGAATGAGTAAAGATGTATAAACCCACTTGATCATCATCATATATATAAAATCATCATATGTATACATAATTGTTATTTTTATAAAGTCATTGGACAAGAGTCTAAGACGAGTATTATTTGTCTAGGTTTTCGTGATTGAAGCACGTACCGTACATCCAAATCGCCGATAACCGCCTTCCCACATCAACGTGAGTTCAAAGCCTCGCACTCTTTTAAATGTTTTCATGAAATGTTTTATAAACCCGCGAGGGAGATAACATGTTAGTTTTGATAAAATAGGACACCATTTGTCCCGATTGTTTGTTTATTGATTTGGACCTGAATGATTGTATGACCCGATGAATGATTATATGACTCGATAGATGAAATGAAATGGATTATTAAAGTTAGGTTATGTCACTAAAAGTCCCATTAGCATGAATTGTGAACTACCGGGGTTTGGTAGACGCTTATGCATATAATAGTACTATTTGGGGACTATCACCCCAGTTCACGCCTTGACGGTTGATCCCCGTCATGCCACATTGATTAGTAAGCGAATTTATGTATGAGAAGATTTACACAAGCGTGATTATTGTGACGACACGCTAATTTAGATGGGCAAATGATTATCGGGTTAGCTACCCGTTGTTTGTTGTAGTAAGGTAACAATGTCATGCGGCTTATAATAATCCAAAAATAATGAAAATACTGCTATAAGCATTGAATTACGATATATTGCCTGACTACCAATACGGGGTCTTATTATTGATTTTATGTTCGTGTTTTGGTTTTTCATAACCATATTCATATAGCGGTTTTTATTTAACTCTATACAACGTTATAAAACGTATTGTATGATGTTTTTACGACTTTGGTTCGTATAATGATTTAAAGGCAAAAGCCTATATTATGATTTTGATAAGGATTTGTATAAAATGACTTTGGCTATTTTATGGCCTATTATAAAGATTTGTACAAAATGATTTTTCGGTAATAATTGTATACCGACGACATATTAATGGTTTTATTAATCTCTATGAATTCACTCGGCGTTATCGCTGACCTTTTATTTTAACATGTTTTGTCTCAGGTACTTGAAGGTAATTCTCGGGAAGACGACAAGAATTCATGGCCCGCACTTATATAACAATTTTCATTCAAATGCTTTGTAATATTTGTATGAAATAATATGATTTGGGACCTATGTAAATTTGATATTTATGAATAGAAATGCTTTACTAATAAACGACGCGATTTTTAAGCGTTATCTATGATGTGAGTAATGTGCTATCCCGTAACACCAACCAGTCTTCCGCTGTATTGAATAGTGTAAATTTGGGGGTGTTACATTTGGGGTATCCTTTCCCTGAAGAGGGTACTTTAAATAAATATAATAAACAAGAATTCCCCCCAGCTTGGAAGTACTTAATACATGTCATCCTTCAATGTTTGAGTCCCAAATGTACTACACATAATGAAATTAACATATCTATTGCTAGTGCAATTGTGTGTATTACAGATGGGCAAAAGTATAATTTTTCTAAACTGATTTTTGATGGCATGTGTAAAAACAAGGGTAATAAGATGACTTTGGCTTACCCAAGATTTTTACAAATTATTTTTGATGAGCAAAGGTATTGCACCAGGGATCATGATGATTTTTATGCGATCCCTGTGCAAAAGAAAGTTAATTTTAGTAAGATGAATTCACCCCCTCACAGAGACTTACCCCTTACCCAAGCCATGCTCGCTTATATTGCAACAACACAACCTCAACCTGACCCACAACCATTGCCTGAACCATCACCTTCCTCTCAACACATGGAAATTGACCAAGATCCCTTCAACGTTGACACATTAAGTGTTGGCGTCGATACTTCAAATCCAGATGTTGACACCTTTCTCCAACAGACCCAAACACCCCTTAACCTTCAAACTACCACCCAATCCACCTCATCTTCTACACCCCCTGAATTTAGGTTGGTAAAACGCCCAAGGACTACTAGAGTGTTCTCCTCTAGTGGTCCTAGCTATGTTGTGGGGAGAACCACCACCACAAGTGTGGTTGGTGATATGGATAAGGCTGGGACTATTGGTACTCGCTTAGATGCAGGCCAAGCCAGTCCTAACATCTTTAAGACGTCATCCATGCCCTATGACTCTACTTTAGGAGGTCAAATACCCACTCTAGAGGAGGGCAGATTGAAACCATATACAATGTTGGAATTGACGGCTGTCTGCATTAGCTTACAAAATCAAAATGCAGACCTAGTACATACTGTCTCAACCTAAGGCCTTGAACTCAAGCAATTGAGGGAGAGGTTTATTGTCTTGGAAACTGCTGAATCTAGGAGAAGGTAGGCAAGAGTTCTTTCCTCAGTGGAGGATTCTTACAAAGGGTAGGAAGCTGATATAGAGCCTGTTAATTTGAGTGATAAAGGCTCACATGAAGCTGCTACAGAGCCAATTGATTTGAGTGGCAAAGGCTCATATGATGGAGAATCTTTGGGTGTGGCTGAAGCTCTTACTGAATTGAAGAAGAAACTAGGTTTTGATGTATCTTTGGTTACTCCTACAAATTTGAACTTATCTTTTACAGCAAGAGAAGAAGAAGGTTGGCGAGTCACCATTTGTGGTTACTTCTGAGGAGCTAGAAGGAAATAATGATGAAAGTTCAGATTCAAGTGTTATGATAATTGAAGAACCAGAAAGACTTGAATATGGTGATGAGTTGGCAAGGGAGAAACTTGTAGAGTTAAAAATGCAGGTAGATTATGATATGCAGAAGTTGCTCAGATGTACCATGCTTGGGAGAATAAGGTTATGGAGAATCCAGATATGACAATTTCAGATCAAATTTGGGGTTTGGAGATTCTTCTAAGAGTTCAAAATGATTGCAAGGTAATTCTGAAGCATAAGGCTAGCAAAGTTTTCTCACTGTTGAAGAGAGATAGGAGGGAGCTTTATTACATGTGGCTCAGATGTCATCAAACAAGATGGACTTTTCAGAAATTGCAGGGATTGTCCTTTGTAGAATTGGAGTATAAGGCTTATCCTATTTGGGCAAGAGTGCAATAAATGAACACTATCAGACTTCTTTTAGATTAAAGGAAAGAAGAACTTGCAAAAGAGATGGAGATTCAAAAGGCTATGATTGTTCCAAGGCCATTGAAGAATGGAGTTCCACTTGAGTTCCCTAAAGATTTGAATAAAGTGAATCCCAGTGAAGCTGTTATTAGAAGGAGCATTAAGCTCTCACCCATGGAAGCTTCAGATATGGTACAAGTGTTACCTCTTGATGCTAGAAACCCCATCATTAGCTATGAAGAAGATGCAAGTGAGTTTTGGATGATTGGAATATATGGGAAATAGGTACACACATTTACTACTCTTATATCTTTGTTTGCAAGTATGGATATGGAAGACTTGGCAGACCTTTGGAGGTTCTTGCTGGCCAAGTATGAGACTGAAGCACCTACTTCAGTCAATGGAATAAAGCTTTGGTCAACATTCAAGAGAATGTGTGCACCAGAAGAAGAAGATCCTGTTTGGAAGGATCTTGAGGATGATATCAGTGGACTTGAATGGCGTTTGTATTCAGCAGCTTGTGTGTATCATTTGAGCTCTACAAAGTTTTATGAGTATCTTCTTGTGGATGTTGAGTATCCCATGTCTAAAGAAGTTTTAGAAAAGATGAAGACAACATAGCTGGAGATTGACTACTCAAGTGACGTGGCCAAAGATTTGATTAGATATGTTTATTACCAATTTGATAAGATTTGTAAGAATCCTCCTAGTTCTTAGTTTTTATTCAGAAACTTGATTACTAGAGTAGATATCAAGTTTAGGGAAGGATTGTTGGGAATAAAATGTAGCCAGTACACTTGGACGCTGACAAGAGCAATCGGGACGTTGATAAGAAGAAAACAAGCGTTGACAGAACAAGCGTTGTCAGGAAGATGTCAAGCATTAATAGGATGAAGTAAAGCACTGATAGAAGACTTAGTCTACATGTATTATGTTTCCTAGTTTGTTTCTAGTAAAGATATGATCAACAATGTTTTTTCTATGTTTATCTTTACCTAAAATAGCTGATACGTAGGCTCTTGTATAAGGCTCCTTATATCTATAAAAGGAGGCCTTTAGGTTTATGTTTGATATACGTTTTAACACTTTCATTGTACACAAGTTTGATTTATCAATCAAGTGAAAGTTTGGTTTACATTGTTTGTGTGTTCTTGTTTGAGTATTAATTCCGCATAATACTTAAATTGTTTTATACACAACAAAGTTTCTCTACGTGTTTAACCTGATTTAATCTCGTTTACACAAGCTAAATCGATCTAAGTTTGGGATCAACACATAGTTCATAGGGCATAAGATAAGAAATTATTCAAAACAGATTATATGATTGTCATACAAATTTATAAAAATTGTCTTTAACATATCATAAGTAGATTGTTCATTTTCCCCAAATAGAACCTCTGACGTGTCCTACAATGCAGATTACATAGATGACTGAGTCCATGCACATATCACGTACTAACTTCATTTCCCTGAGAAAAACATTCTTAGAGGGTCAACATAAAGTTGGTGAATTTACAGGTTTAACAATAATTAGTTTGGACATACATTAATCATAGGTTTAACAACACAAAGCATTTTTACTAAAAATTAGATTACATTTGCTATTACTCGAAACTGAAGCTTAACCTTCCATAGTCCTGAACAGATAAGGACGTAGTGTCTTACAAAAAGACACCCAAACCCATTTCCAACATGGTATACATCTGTTGTCCCGGCCAAGGCACAGTGCGCATGACTCACCCAGACGGGGATCGTCAATCCCTAATAGATCTATTTATAACATTCGGGCGATTTACAACAATGTAAAAGTTTCTATAATAGTCAATCATTGTCAAGTCTATACAATTCAGTTATGTCCATTTAAAATAATTGTATGTTTTCTACCCCGTAGAGGAAAAGTTTATCAATAGTTTATATGGAGCTGTAAACTCACATGGGAGTTGCCAATAGCTGTATAACACGAATATCCAAATAATGCTCACGCCAAAAGTTATGCCTAATCAAATAGTATAGTCTTAATAGATAGTAGAAAGAACATATGTGTATGCTTATACAGATTTTTAGTCAGTTCATTTATGCTTCGACATTTATCTAAATAACCGTAGTACAAGTATTAAAAAAATCCATTTAAACTTATCTATATAAGTTTCATTTCTAAGTAAACATAAAATGTCTTACTTATAATATTAGTTTGCATTCGTAGTACATGTATTAATAATAACCATGCAAACTTACAATTAAGTTTCCTATTTAAGTAGACATATAATGTCTTACTTATAGTATTAGTTTACGTTCGCAGTTCATTTATTATTAACAACCATTTAAACTTATCATTAAGTTTCATATTTCAGTAAACACAAAAATGTTCTACTTAGAATATTAGTTTACGTTCGTAGTATATGTATTAGAATAACCATTTAAACTTACAATTAAGTTTCCTATTTTAAGTAAACATAAGGTGTTTTACTTATAATATTCGTATTCAATTTATTTAACGTTCCTAAAATTTTATATCCTAAAAGTATATGAGTTCATGCATTAATAATACATATCCATATTGTTTATACTATTTATTTCATAAAGCAAAATATAGATATTTTATTTTTTTAAATAAAAATATAATATTTTATTTAAAGTTCCCATAAATTATTTAACATTTACAAAATAATTTATCAGTTACAAGTTTAAGAATTTATACATTAATCCTTATGGTTTAGGGTTTAATTAAGTTTTACTAAATTTAAAATAGAATTAGGGTTAGGGCTTATTAAAGTTTCGGAATATGGCAAAACTAGTCCCTCCATATTTTGAACAAAGTATAACTTTCGGATTTTACACATTTGGTACCTAGAGCTTGTAAAAGTTTTGGCTTATGGCAGATTTAGTCCTCCTAGTTATATCTAGGTTTTATAACTTTCATAAAATGACAAAAACAGTTCCTAGGGCTTCTTTAAGTTTCGGATTTTCCAAAAATGGTCCTTAGGGTTATTAAATGACAAAACAACTTTTAGAAACCTCCCAAAATGGTCCCTAGGGATTAATATGCCACGGATGGTATTTATTAAACCCTAGAGTTTTGGATAATTACATTTTCAGTCCTTGTGTTTACTAATTTATCAAAACAAGTTTCATAAGTCACGGTTTCAGTCCTTAAGTTTCATAAATTGTCATTTTAGTCCAAAAGTTTTTATAAGTTATATTTTATTATAAAAACTTTTATTAAATCTTCCAAAACATTAAATGGGCTAAAATATCTAATGGGCCATCTAGTGGGCCTAAATACATTTTAAGTTCACTAACTTGTTAAATGGGCATTTAAAACATTTATTGGGCTTAAATAAATTTCTAAGTCCATTAATTAATTAAATGGGAATAAGTATATTCTTAAGTCCATTAAGATACTAAGATTTGTCAAATGGGCTTATTGGGTCCATTAAGCCTTGGACTAATGTTGCATGCGCTTAATTAGTCAATCAATACTACTTGTTCATTTTATGTAAGTATTAATCTAGGATTTTCTTATAAGCTTATTATTAGATTATCCATATTTAGTTTTAAACCTCAATAAAAGAATAAAACTCATGGTTTATTTTATTTGATGTACCAAATGAGATCTCGATGTGTTACAAGGTTGCATGCAAGTCATAAGCTCTAATATGAGTTTATGGATCATGGCTATATTTAATTATAGCTTATTAAGATGAGTCAAAACTTATTTTAAGGTTGCATGTACTTATAAGTGTCCCCAAAGTAAGATCTAGATATGTACAAACCAATAAACTAAATCATAAGTCCATATATACAAACATATAGCCCACGGCTATAATCTTTTTTTTAATCTTGGTGTTTCCAAGATGAACTTTTTAGCTAGTTTTATCTCTTGTAAATGTTTATAAAATACAACAGAATTATCTAGGCTTATTGCATGTTTCCAAGGTAATCACAAATCCAAGAAAACAACATATAGCCCACGGCTATATTGTTTTCTCCCAATATTCCCATAATATCTATAAGCTTGTTTTGCTAGTGAGGGCACGGCAATGGCTTAGTATGGGGGAGTGATGAGATGACATTTATACATGATCTCATCGTTCTTTTCGGGCTTTTAATGCATAAAAATGTCATAAAATACCATATATATGCTTGTGTTTTTTTACTTGTGTATTTTAGGTATGGATATCGTGAAAAAGACAAAAGATCACAAGTTACAAGGAAAAACGGACACGAGAAACGAAGCCGTACAAAGAACCTGGCCTTAATCATGGAATACTCAACAAATACCCTTGAAGACTTGAAGAGAAACAAGATTGATCCTCATTTATTAAAGAAATGACACTTAAAACCCTTGTATATTGATAATTACAAGTTTGGTCCCTTAAGTTTGTCAAAATTACACAAAAGGTCCCTCAACTTTGAAGAAATGGCAAGATTAGTCCCTCAACAATTTCAAATTGTCAATTATGGTCCCTCATCAAGCCAAAGATACATTGAAGACCTTTGAAGATCAACATTGTCCAAAATCAGCCCTTGAAATATGCAAAAGTGTTAAAAATAACCCTTGAAACACTTTTTAGGAAGTTTTGTGCCAAAAATGCCAAGTTGTGAAAGTTGTTACAAAGGAAATGGGCACTGACAGACTATTAAACACAAATGACAAAAGAAAGGAAGAAGAAGGGCCATTTTTGTGCACTGAAACATTCAAACTCCAATATTGTGCCAAACAACTCCCATTCCCCCAATTTCGGATCAAAAGGACAACTATTCACCTTTTACTAACCCAGAATTTACACCAACTTAAACAAAGGGTAAATCCAAATTAACCTTACCCACACTTGATTCGCATGCGCAGAAAAAAATCCCACACACAAAACCCTCACTCCCACTACTTCCTGGACCCCACACTCAACATTCTCAACCAATGAAAACACAACTTGGCCTTCAAGTAAAATGTCGTGGCCAAATCAACAGCCTAGACTCTTTGCTTCATATCAAAGCTGAAATGAACGTCCAAGATGAATTTGAACAGCTCATTCCATCAAAACGTCTAGAAGGACTTAGGGCATTTAGGGAATTTCACTTCTAGGGTTTGTGAATAGTGCTAGCCTTGGCATTTGCCTATATAAAGACTCCTCAACCTGTGAGAGAGCTTTGTTCTAGTTTTAGGCTATCAATCTTTGTAATTCCTTTTTAAGTTTAATAAAATTTGAATTTCTGAAAATATTGAATTCTCTTTTTAATTTGATTAAAAGTTGGTGTTTGAGTAGCCTAATTCTGAGTTCCATTTGATTGTCTAGACCTTCCTTAACCTTGTGGTTAAGGCACGTCTAGGTTTGAAAGGTTTGAAAGGTTTTCAAGGTTCAAAAGCCTTGAAGTCCTTGTTTCTGAATTTAGCTATTATTTGTGTACTAACCCTTAGCCTTAAGCCTTGAGTTCTTTCAAGCTTGTTGACACCAAGCCTGAGACGGATTCTAAGCCTTTGGTTGAGTTTGTTTGTTGCTTGTGTTGAAGACATATCATAATCAAAGCCTTGTTCTGCTTTGAACATCAGCAGGCTTTGATCATCTTTGTTGAAGTACCTTGGTCTTGTTCTAGTTGTTGAACAAGGTCCAAGGAGCATAGCTGGCCTTCCTAGGATGTTGTGGAAGGCAGGTATAATCTCTTGGTTAAGATTCCCCTAAAAATTTCATGTTTATGGCTGTTTTGAATTTCGTGCTTTGATTTTGAGTATTGGTGTTTGTGCTGGTGATTTTTGAGTTTGATTGTGTTAGTTGCTATTGTTTAAGTGTTTTTGATCATTAAAATCAGTAGGTTATTAGTTAAAATCACAAGTTTCTTTGTTAAGTGGTAGATTAAGAAGTGTTTAGGATTACTGCATAAGTTAGGATTGTGGTTTGCTAAGTGGTTGTTTGTTGTATGCAAGAGTTGGTATCTGTTGTTTTGGTGTATTTGCTCATCTGTTTGCAGGTTTGAGGGTTTTGAACACATAGATTCTTAATTTGGCTATAAAATCTTGAAAACTTGGTAAAATTGGCTAGGATTTTGAGGACACCTAGATCTAAGCATAGGCTAGGGCTAACAAGTGCTAAATCATAGTTAATCACATCAGGGAAGAAGGATTTGAGGCTTGAAATTGGATCAAGTGTCAAGTAAATCAGCAAACTTGTTTCTGCATATTTTCATTGTTCATCAGTAACTTCCAGTGCTTTGATCTTGTTATTTACTTTGATTTAGTGTTTGATTCTTGTTGCTTTGTGTTTGTTCTTAGTTTATATAGCTTGTGTATGCATCCTGTTAAGTTTGGTTGGCTTATTGTGGCTAAATCTACTTATTAAGTGCTAAACTGCTTATTTCAATATCTGGTGCATATCTGGTAACTGTTTGGCTTATTGTGGCTTATTGTGTGAACCAATTTGTAATTTTATTGTTGCTATTGACTCCTTGTGATTCACTGATCACAAGGGTGCCTTTGTTTCCAATTGAATCAAACCAGAACTCTCATATAAGCTTGGTCAAATAGTCAAAGCAGTGGGAACTCCTTTCCCCTGCTAGTTACCACTGCTAGTGTAAAATTGGGTTCAGCTTATCAATAAGCTATAATAGCTTATTCCAACCTGCAACAACTTTGTTTTTGTAATAGGTGCTCATATTTTGACCCATTTGTTCATACTGGAGCATTTGGGTGGTTGACTTTAGGGTTTGACTAGAAAACCAACTCCTTTGACTTTTACATAAGTTCCTTTGTACTTATTCTGGCTTATTGATTGTGCTTATTGGATTTTTGTTGATTTATTCTGCTTATTGAGTCCATTTGAAAGCTTTTGCAAGTTGAATCAAGTTCTGAGGTGCATTATTTCTCAAACCCGACTATTTTGTCGTTTTGTGAAATAATACATTGCTTATTTCTGGCTTATTTAGTAAGCTTTTTCAAAAATTCTTTTTACAGATCTCATAAGCATCCCAAAAGAAGGTTGTGTGTCAAATTAGAGCTTATGGCATTAGCTTATGGATTAATGGGCTGAAAAGCCCAATAAGAATAAGCTTTGTGTTCAATAAGCTATGATAAGCTCATTTTCAGCTTTTGGGCCTTTAGAGTTTTGTTCTTAGAATTGAATTTTAAGTCAGATAGGGCTTTTCCAAGTCAATTGGGCCAAGTTTGACTTTTTGGGCCCAAAAGCCCATTTATGTTGACTGATTTTGGATTTGGCCCATTTGAGGGCCCATTAGAGGTATTTTGGTAATTTCACTTTGATCTTCTGATTATTTAGGTTAAAATAAACTAGTTTGCAAGTTTTTAGAATTTTTTATAATTTTTGGATTTTTAATATTATTTTATTATTATTTTTAAAATTTCACATTTTCCAACTTTTTACATTTTTCTTAGGTTTAATACATTAAAATAGGAATTTAGCAACTTTTAGAATAATTTTATCACTTTTAGATTAATTTTTATAATTATTTTAAGTTTTAATAGTTTTTAAATCATTTTAAATAGTTTTTATATGTTTAAAAATTTCTAAAAATAGTTTTTAATCTTTTTAGGTCATTTTAGAGGTTTACTAATTGAAAAATCTTTATTTGGGCTTTTTGATAATTTATTTGATTTTTAGGGCTTTAATTAGCATTTAAAAATTGATATTTAATTATTTAAAAGGTTTGAAAAAGTTTTGATCATTGGTAAACTCTTAGTTTATTATTTTTGATTTTTGGTGAATTTTTAGTAATTTTTAGAATTAATTTTTATTTTTGTGATTTTTAAGGTTCTACGTTTTAACTTTCTAATAGTGATTTTTTGTTAATTTTTATTTTTTACGTCTTCGTCATTTTCTTTTCTCATCCCCTTCTAAACCAAATATTAATCACAAACCTTGAACATCTTAGTCACACACATATACCTCCTTGGGAAACGAAATTTGAATTCATTAAGGGTCATTAACACTTGATTTTTCCTAAAGTCATTTGTTCAATACTTACCGACTATTTACCCTCCTTTTCCTAAGGGTGTGGTAAAACACTACAATCACTTTGGCGCCGCTGTCGGGGAGGTGTGTCGTGATTAATTTGTATTGTTGTTTTTAATATTAACCATAAATAGTATTTGTATTAGTAGAACTCTACTAATACGTATTATCGGTTTTCTTGGTTTTTCTTGTACAAATATTATTACTATATTGTATTAAGTATCACAATAAATTTACAATATCTCCAAAAGTGTGAAAACACAACCTTAATTGGGATTTCATCACTCATTTATTGTATTCG
Source organism: Glebionis coronaria (assembly GCA_025667525.1). Taxonomy (NCBI): domain Eukaryota; kingdom Viridiplantae; phylum Streptophyta; class Magnoliopsida; order Asterales; family Asteraceae; genus Glebionis; species Glebionis coronaria. The sequence continues at coordinate 364,773,816 of CM046875.1, forward strand.
AATCTCAAACAAAAAGAAAAAGGCAAAAATAAGGCGGGTATTATAAAATATACCCTAAGGAAAAAGGCTTTTTAAGTGCTTCGCGCCGCCTCGTTTCCCCGCTTGCTTGTGAGTATTTTGAGATTGAAGGCCAATCGAGGGTTTTGCCGCCCAAAGTATTATTACGTATAGTATATTTGCTTGGTTTCTTTGTGATTAAACCCTCTTGAACAATTTGGTTTTCACCAAAGTTCTAAAGTCATTCGAAGGCGTTCACTCCACGTGATTGTTTTCATTCCTTTGAGGCTTCTTTAATCAAGAGTTTGATTCGAGGAGAGATTTTGTAGATTGTTGTCTACGAAGATACACCAAAATCCAAAAAAATTAAATATCATCAAAAACACAAAAAAATTGAAAATTCACAAAACACCCAAAAAGAATCTTCTTTGCTCACCTCCCATTCTTCGTGAAGTTTATGATCACTCGTAATCAAGCAAAACGAGCTCGTAAACAACTTCAAAAGCAAGCTAATCAAGAGACGTTGATTGTTGAAGAACCTCCAATTGTTGAACCTATTGTAGAACAAGAAGTCGTCATGGCTAATCGTACTATGATGGAGTTGCTACAAGCACCCACCGAGGGTTTTGGAGAGGCTATTGTGATTCCCGCCATCCTTGCGGAGAATTTCGAAATTAAGACGGGTTTAATGTTGATGTTGCAAGCAAATAAGTTTAGAGGTCATGAGAAAGACAACCCGCATTACCATATTAGGAATTTTAAGCGTCTCACCGCCACTAGAAAATTTAAGGATGTTCCACATGACGCCATTAAGATTATGTTGTTTCCATACTCGTTAGATGGACCCGCAAAAATTTGGCTCGATAAAGAACCGCCAAATTCGATTTTGACATGGGCCGATCTCGTTTCTAAGTTTGTGAACAAGTTTTTTCCACCATCTAAAACAACACACTTGAAAAATGAGATTTCACGATTTGTGCAAAGAAATAATGAAAGTTTTTCAATGGCATGGGAACGCTTTAAAGAAATGTTACATGAATGTCCACACCATGATTTTACGGAATTGCATCAAGTGGATACTTTTTATAATGGGCTTAATGATCATGAACGAGATTATTTGAACGCCGCCACGGGTGGTAATTTTTTGTGCAAGACGACAAATGAGGCTTTACAAATCATTGAAAATAGATCTAAGGTTTATAACCCTCGTAACACACCGAGTGTTGCCAATATGGGTTCGTCATCTTCGTCACAATCGTCTCGTAGCATTAATGCCTTACATGATGAAGCTAATGAGGAAAATCGGTTTTTTGATAGATTTGCTAATCTAATGTCCCATTGTAAGGCTCAAGAAGCTTCCAATTCCGCTTCGGTTAAAGCGGTTTCTAAGAGTTGTTTATCTTGTGGTGGAGCTCATGATCTTTCCGAGTGCATTACCGCGGATGGTAACACTTCGAGTGCTTATGTAGCAACGGGAACTTACAACCAAAACGGCCAAGGTTCCCGCCAAAATCAAGCTCCACCAAACCAAAATGTTAACAATTATCGAAACAACAACCAAGGTAATTACCAAAGCAACACACGTAACTACAACAAAGGGAATTATCAAAATGGGAATGGACAAATTTCTAATCAAAATCAAAACCGTGATTTTCAAAACACTACACAAGGTTTTCAAAATGCTCACACTAAAAATTTGCAAGGAGAATTTTTGGATTATGCAAAAGCAAATGATGCTAAATTTGATAACATGCAACGTGAGATGATTAGCTTAAGATCCGAGTTGAAAAACGAACTAAAAAATGAACTTGCTAATGAACTTAAAACTCATGCAAACAAAATGGAAGGAAATGTCCAACGTCTTCAACAAAATCAACAAAAGATGGAATTAGGACAACATGAGATTAAGCAAGAGTTATTAAAAGCGGATGCTAGGCAATCAAAATTTGAGGACCGAATGGCTAAGATGTTTGAAGCAATCATGTGTAAACCCTCTTCCTCGGGTGGTCTTCCTAGTGATACCATTAACAACCCGAGGGGAGAAATGAAGGTTATTACTACACGAAGTGGTAAAACTTTCAAGGAACCAATCTCTCGTCCAAGTACTTCTACGGAGAAGGAAATCGAGAAAGAACCCGAGGTGATGGTCGAAAAGGAGCACATTACAATCGCACGAAGTACCGCTCAAACCACACCTACGGTTGAACCAATACCTATTGTGGAACCTGAGTTTCCAAGGCCGTTGCCTAATGACCAACCCACACCACCTTTACCCAACCCTTCGAGACGAAACAAAGAGAAAGCACAAGAACGGAACAATTATCAATTTGAGCTATTTATGAAAATGTTTCGTGATATGAATTTTAACATAAGTTTTGCCGACGCTCTTATCATGATGCCTCGATTCGCCGCAAACTTCAAAAGTATGCTAAACAACAAAGAGAAGTTACAACAATCGTCTAGTTGTTCATCGGTTTTTCTTAGCCGCATACCACAAAAAGTCGGTGATCCCGGTAAATTTTTGATTCCGTGTGCAATTCAAGATATGGAGGAATGCTACGCCTTGGCCGATCTTGGTGCTAGTATTAATTTAATGCCTCTTGAGATTTTCAAATCGCTTTCGCTTCCGGATCTTACTCCTTCAAACATGTCTATCGAGATGGCCGATCATTCTACGATTTTAGCATGTGGAGTAGCCGAGGACGTTTTCGTTAAAGTCGGAAAGTTTTACTATCCCATTGACTTTATCGTTGTAGACATTCCTATCGATCGAAAAGTTCCTCTCATTTTGGGTCGTTCATTTTTGGATACATCAAGAGCACTTATCGATGTTCATGCTCGAAAAATCACCCTTCGTTTCAATGAAGAAGAACTTGTCATCAATGCAACACAAAACTCCAATCTTTCTGATGTATATTCTATTGCAACTTTAAACCATGGTGACTCAACCAATGACGTTTGCAAAGAATTTTCACCAAGAGTTTTAGGAAATGTCGCCAAAAACAATTTACCATTTCCTCCGCCGGTGGAGGTTATGAGTGTAAAGCCTACAAAGAAGAAACCGTCAATACTTGAATCGAAAAATCCTTCACCTCACCTAGAACATTCATTCTTGAAAAGTGTTGATAAATTGCCGGTTTCTACGGAAGATCTTTCGGATGATGAATATGTAGACCCCGATGGGGAAGTTTTCTTCGTCGATAAACGTTTTGAGAACTTGCCACCACCAAAACCAAAACGGTTTGCAAATGTGAGAATTTTTAGTGTGACTAACATCATCTTAGAAACACCGAATATTTTCGACATAATCAAAAAGGGTTTTCATAAGGAGAGTTCTAAAGATAAAAAAGGAAAAGATTTTAAATGTGATTTAATTGATTTTTCTACAAATCTAACTCCGTCATCACCACGTGTTTTGAATGCTACAAGCTCGTCTACTCCTTTTGATGATACTTTGTGTGGTTCTAGTATGGGGGAAGCCCCTTATGTTCCCTCATCCTTGTCCACCGAGGACGAGATATTCGATCCCGGAATTTCATGTAAAGGGAAATCTCGGTCTTCCACCCATGTAATAAATGGAAAATCTTTCTATTTGATTGGTTCGAGTCTACCTCGAGTAGCTCAAAAGTTTGTCATACCCATTGTCCCACCCTTCTACTTCTCACCTCTTTTCTTCAAACTCTTTGAGTTTATGGCACATGTTGAAGTGGCGTTAATTTGTTTTTCCAATGAAAACGAGAACGCCATCTTCGATCCCGGTATTTTACACCATCAAAGGACTTAGTCCTTAATACCGGTTGCTTTTTGGGCCTTGTTTATCATGTAAGCCCCACTAAAAATTGACCACACCAAGTTAATCCCTAAATGTTCACATTTTGAGGGGATCGAGTCGAGCTCATGACTCGGTAATCAAAAAATGAGGTGCCTCGTGGGGGAGATCCCATGCTTATCTTTTATGCTCACTATTCACTAATAAGGGGACTTGTACCCTTTCAACTCGTTGTCTCGTGGTTGTTTGTGATTGTGTTATCTAGATCATCATCATCTACGATTGAAGACTCTCGTGTTCGTTTACGTGAGCCTCCATCGTTCGTTTGAAGAAGTTTTTCACGATTCCATGACATATCCTTTATTGTTCTAACAATTATCTTTTAGCATACTTAATAAACGGCTTTAGATATATTGTTGATCACCCTTTCCATGCTAGATCCTAAGCATTCGACTCTTTGTCTCTAGTATGGGGGTGCTCCACCTTTAGACTCGAAACATTGAGGACAATGTTTAATTTTAGTATGGGGGGTGAATAGGTACTTGCTTTGCTACGCCCTCACGCTTTCCAATTTTCAATGTTTTGTTTTGCTAGTGAGGGCACGGCAATGGCTTAGTATGGGGGAGTGATGAGATGACAGTTATACATGATCTCATCGTTCTTTTCGGGCTTTTAATGTATAAAAATGTCATAAAATACCATATATATGCTTGTGTTTGTTTACTTGTGTATTTTAGGTATGGATATCGTGAAAAAGACAAAAGATCACAAGTTACAAGGAAAAATGGACACGAGAAACGAAGCCGTACAAAGAACCGGGCCCTAATCATGGAATACTCAACAAATACCCTTGAAGACTTGAAGACAAACAAGATTGATCCTCATTTATTAAAGAAATGACACTTAAAACCCTTTTATATTGATAATTACAAGTTTGGTCCCTTAAGTTTGTCAAAATTACACAAAAGGTCCCTCAACTTTGAAGAAATGGCAAGATTAGTCCCTCAACAATTTCAAATTCTCAATTATGGTCCCTCATCAAGCCAAAGATACATTGAAGACCTTTGAAGATCAACATTGTCCAAAATCAGCCCTTAAAATATGCAAAAGTGTCAAAAATAACCCTTGAAACACTTTTTAGGAAGTTTTGTGCCAAAAATGCCAAGTTGTGAAAGTTGTTACAAAGGAAATGGGCGCTGACAGACTTTTAAACACAAATGACAAAAGAAAGGAAGAAGAAGGGCCATTTTTGTGCACTGAAACATTCAAACTCCAATATTGCGCCAAACAACTCCCATTCCCCCAATTTCGGATCAAAAGGACAATTATTCACCTTTTACCAACCCAGAATTTACACCAACTTAAACAAAGGGTAAATCCAAATTAACCTTACCCACACTTGATTCGCATGTGCAGAAACAAATCCCACACACACAACCCTCACTCCCACTACTCCCTGGACCCCACACTCAACATTCTCGACCAATGAAAACACAACTTGGCCTTCAAGTAAAATGACGTGGCCAAATCAACAGCCTAGACTCTTTGCTTCATATCAAAGCTGAAATGAACGTCCAAGATGAATTTGAACAGCTCATTCCATCAAAACGTCTAGAAGGACTTAGGGCATTTAGGGAATTTCACTTCTAGGGTTTGTGAATAGTGCTAGCCTTGGCATTTGCCTATATAAAGACTCCTCAACCTGTGAGAGAGCTTTGTTCCAGTTTTAGGCTATCAATCTTTGTAATTCCTTTTTAAGTTTAATAAAATTTGAATTTCTGAAATATTGAATTCTCTTTTGATTTGATTAAAAGTTGGTGTTTGAGTAGCCTAATTCTGAGTTCCATTTGATTGTCTAGACCTTCCTTAACCTTGTGGTTAAGGCACGTCTAGGTTTGAAAGGTTTTCAAGGTTCAAAAGCCTTGAAGTCCTTGTTTCTGAATTTAGCTATTATTTGTGTACTAACCCTTAGCCTTAAGCCTTGAGTTCTTTCAAGCTTGTTGACACCAAGCCTGAGAAGGATTCTAAGCCTTTGGTTGAGTTTGTTTGTTGCTTGTGTTGAAGACATATCATAATCAAAGCCTTGTTCTGCTTTGAACATCAGCAGGCTTTGATCATCTTTGTTGAAGTACCTTGGTCTTGTTCTAGTTGTTGAAAAAGGTCCAAGGAGCATAGCTGGCCTTCCTAGGATGTTGTGGAAGGCAGGTATAATCTCTTGGTTAAGATTCCCCTAAAAATTTCATGTTTATGGCTGTTTTGAATTTGGTGCTTTGATTTTGAGTATTGGTGTTTGTGCTGGTGATTTTTGAATTTAATTGTGTTAGTTGCTATTGTTTAAGTGTTTTTGATCATTAAAATCAGTAGGTTATTAGTTAAAATCACAAGTTTCTTTGTCAAGTGGTAGATTAAGGAGTGTTTGGGATTACTGCATAAGTTAGGATTGTGGTTTGCTAAGTGGTTGTTTGTTGTATGCAAGAGTTGGTATCTGTTGTTTTGGTGTATTCGCTCATCTATTTGCAGGTTTGAGGGTTTTGAACACATAGATTCTTAATTTGGCTATAAAATCTTGAAAACTTGGTAAAATTGGCTAGGATTTTGAGGACACCTAGATCTAAGCATAGGCTAGGGCTAACAAGTGCTAAATCATAGTTAATCACATCAGGGAAGAAGGATTTGAGGCTTGAAATTGGATCAAGTGTCAAGTATATCAGCAAACTTGTTTCTGCATATGTTCATTGTTCATCAGTAACTTCTAGTGCTTTGATCTTGTTATTTACTTTGATTTAGTGTTTGATTCTTGTTGCTTTGTGTTTGTTCTTAGTTTATATAGCTTGTGTATGCATGTTGTTAAGTTTGGTTGGCTTATTGTGGCTAAATCTGCTTATTAAGTGCTAAATTGCTTATTTCAATATCTGGTGCATATCTGGTAACTGTTTGGCTTATTGTGGCTTATTGTGTGAACCAATTTGTGATTTTATTGTTGCTATTGACTCCTTGTGATTCACTGATCACAAGGGTGCCTTTGTTTCCAATTGAATCAAACCAGAACTCTCATATAAGCTTGGTCAAATAGTCAAAGCAATGGGAACTCCTTTCCCCTGCTAGTTACCACTGCTAGTGTAAAATTGGGTTCAGCTTATCAATAAGCTATAATAGCTTATTCCAACCTGCAACAACTTTGTTTTTGTAACAGGTGCGTATATTTTGACCCATTTGTTCATACTGGAGCATTTGGGTGGTTGACTTTAGGGTTTGACTAGAAAACCAACTCCTTTGACTTTTACATAAGTTCCTTTGTGCTTATTCTGGCTTATTGATTGTGCTTATTAGATTTTTGTTGATTGATTCTGCTTATTGAGTCCATTTGAAAGCTTTTGCAAGTTGAATCAAGTTCTAAGGTGCATTATTTCTCAAACCCGACTATTTTGTCGTTTTGTGAAATAATACATTGCTTATTTCTGGCTTATTTAGTAAGCTTTTTCAAAAATTCTTTTTACAGATCTCATAAGCATCCCAAAAGAAGGTAGCTTTGTGTTCAATAAGCTGTGATAAGCTCATTTTCAGCTTTTGGGCCTTTAGAGTTTTGTTCTTAGAATTGAATTTTAAGTCAGATAGGGCTTTTCCAAGTCAATTGGGCCAAGTTTGACTTTTTGGGCCCAAAAGCCCATTTGTGTTGACTGATTTTGGATTTGGCCCATTTGAGGGCCCATTAGGGGAATTTTGGTAATTTCACTTTGATCTTCTGATTATTTAGGTTAAAATAAACTAGTTTGCAAGTTTTTAGAATTTTTTATAATTTTTGGATTTTTAATATTATTTTATTATTATTTTATTATTATTTTTAAAATTTCACATTTTCCAACTTTTTACATTTTTCTTAGGTTTAATACATTAAAATAGGAATTTAGCAACTTTTAGAATAATTTTATCACTTTTAGATTAATTTTTATAATTATTTTAAGTTTTAATAGTTTTTAAATCATTTTAAATAGTTTTTATATGTTTAAAAATTTCTAAAAATAGTTTTTAATCTTTTTAGGTCATTTTAGAGGTTTACTAATTGAAAAATCTTTATTTGGGCTTTTTGATAATTTATTTGATTTTTAGAGCTTTAATTAGCATTTTAAGATTGAATATTTAATTATTTAAAAGGTTTGAAAAAGTTTTGATCATTGGTAAACTCTTAGTTTATTATTTTTGATTTTTGGTGAATTTTTGGTAATTTTTAGAATTAATTTTTATTTTTGTGATTTTTAAGGTTCTACGTTTTAACTTTCTAATAGTGATTTTTTGTTAATTTTTATTTTTTACGTCTTCGTCATTTTCTTTTCTCATCCCCTTCTAAACCAAATATTAATCACAAACCTTGAACATCTTAGTCACACACATATACCTCCTTGGGAAACGAACTTTGAATTCATTAAGGGTCATTAACACTTGATTTTTCCTAAAGTCATTTGTTCAATACTTACCGACTATTACCCTCCTTTTCCAAAGGGTGTGGTAAAACACTACAATCAGATTGCATGAGAGAATGAGAGAATGTATGTGTGTGTTTTTCAACTTAAAGGAGAAAGAGAAAGCCAAGGCAAAAGGCATGATTTTCCTTGGTAAGAACACTTGTGCCAAGTGTTGGATCTTGTGTTTCCAAAGCATCTCTTCTCCTTCCACATATGCATGTGTGCCGTGTATAGGTAGCCAAAGGGGTGGTGGGATTTGGCTTGGGCTTATGTTGGGCTAGCACACAAGGTATATATGGTCTTGGGCTAGTCCAAGAAGGTTTAAACATGTTCATGGTATACATACATACATACATACACGGATACACATACAATGTGTAGCATGTTTTCCAACTTTGATTAAGTGTTGTGTATACCCCAAATATTGATTATACATTTTATTACTTGTTTCTCCTATTTTTAAGTACATGGTTTAAGTTATGTAGTTATTTACAACAAGTATGAATGTAAAAGTATAAGTACATAAATGGACAAGTTCACACACATCTAATAGCAATATACACATGAGTGAATGTTGTTAAGATCATTGGATGAAACTTTATTACATTAAATCATGGTAAAATCATGGACTTACAGCACCACCCCGTTATTATAGCTTTGTCCTCAAAGATACTAAAAACGTAGTTATATCTTAAGTGAAAGATGTTCTAAGTATATGGTTCAATTTGAACACTCTCTCAAGAACGGATGGTGACATTAACACGAAGTGGTCTACACCTAGGTTACCTTTATACGTCCGGTTGAGCAGTAATGAAGGCTTCTGCTACTACGGGTGGACAGAAAGCGATGCAAAGAGATCTTTATCCAGGTTGCACTATTTATCCGATTGAGCAGTAATGGAGACTGCTGCTATAGATGGATAGAAGGCAACTATTCATCCGATTGAGCAATAATGGAGACTGCTGCTATGGATGGATAGAAAGAAATGCAAAGAGATCTTTATCCGGGTCGCACTATTCATCCGATTGAGCAGTAATGGAGACTGCTTCTATGGATGGATATAAGGAAATGCAAAGAGATCTTTATCCGGGTCAAACTATTCATCCGATTGAGCAGTAATAGAGACTGCTGCTATGGATGGATAGAAGGCAATGCAGAGAGATCTTTATCCGCGTCGCACTATTCATCCGATTGAGCAGTAATAGAGACTGCTGCAATGGATGGATAGAAGGAAATGCAAAGAGATCTTTATCCAGGTCACACTATTCATCCGATTGTGTAGTAATGGAGACTGCTACTATGGATGGATAGAAGGCAATGCAAAGAGATCTTTATCCGGGTCGCACTATTCATCCGATTGAGCAGTAGCGAAGACTGCTGCTATGGATGGATAGAAAGCAATGCAAAGAGATCTTTATCCGGGTCGCACTATTCATCCGATTGAGTAGTAGCGGAGACTGCTGCTATGAATGGATAGAAGGCAATGCAAAAAGATCTTTATCCAGGTCACACTATTCATCCGATTGACCAGTAATGAAGACTGCTTCTATGGATGGATAGAAGGCAATGCAAAAAGATCTTTATCTGTGTCACACTATTCATCCGATTGAGCAGTAATGAAGACTGCTTCTATGGATGGATAGACGCGGGCTTTTCAACGGGGGTCGAAGTTACATCCCTCAGGAGCTGGGAGAGGACCAATGGTGTTGTGGATTTGGTTAGGAGGGAAAATCCACTTCAAATGGTTTCTGGTGTGAGGAGGACATGCCAGCATGTTTTATATGATGGGAAAGCTGGGAATGCACTACTTCTGCATCCTTTTCACTGGTGAGATATATGTTATATCTCCACACCTGATGGTGAAAATTAGGGGTTGAATGTAAAATGAAGTAAAAGAATATTTTAACTAGAACCCCTCCTATGTCAACAACTATACGCGGAAGACTTGCAGTTATACCTCAAGCTTGTGGGATACAGACATTAGTTAATAGTACTAAAGCTTCTACCCAGCAGAGAGGTTAAGATTATTGTTGATGGCGATTGGGTAGGAAGTTGCAAAGAATCTGCTTCATTTGCAGCGGGGCTGAGCAAAAGGGGCGCAGAAAAGAAGTACCTCAAATGGTGGAAATAAAATAAGATACTAAGAATAAAGAAGTGCGCGCCTTGCGGGGTGCTGCAAAAAGGTTCATGCATCCACTATCCCTGGTTCAAAACTCGCACGAATTTTGACTTCTAAAAAGAGGAAGTTACACCTCCCAGGTTTGGTGGATGATGATATTGTCGAACTAATTGACCCGAAGAGGGAAAAAGGTATGTCCAAAAAGCATGGGGCATTCAACATCTCTTTACGAGGGATGTCGAACACAGCCCTACAAAATACACCTATTGTGAGTTGCACATTTCTTCTAGGTTTAGAGTTGCCTAAGGTGGCAGATATAATCCTAAAAAATACACCCATTGTGTGTTGGATGTGTCTTTCAAGTTTAGGGTTGCTTACCTCGTCACGTAGGGAGAAACATCCTTTGATCAAGTATTTCTGGGCTTTGGTGCTAGAAATGACACTAAATCTAGTGTTGATTATATCGGGGTTACCGTCCCCTCGTATAATCATGGTTTCATCTCCCCAAGGTATACGAACCAGTTTTTGATCACATAAGATAACTTCATGATACTTTGCTTGCCAATTCATGCTAATGATGACATCAAAGCTACCAAGACCTACTGGAATCAGATAGATGTAAAACAGGTGATCGGAATAGGTTTAGGGTACAACCTCGAATGATGGTGTCAACCGTCACAACTTTTCGGTCGGCTAGTTCTACCATATAGTAGGGGTCTAAAACTAATGGAGTGATTTCCAATAACTTACTAAATTCAGTAAATATAAAACTTCAGTCTGCCCCGGTGTCAAACAAGACAGATGCATATCGTTGGTTTAGTAAAAACGTACCAGTGACGATGTTAGAATCTGGATTGGCTTGGGCATTGCCAGCCATGTACACTTGCGAGGAAGTTCCCTTGTTGACCTTCTTTTGGTTGGCCAACTTGGGACAGTCGGGTCTCATGTGTGGTTCCACATTCGTAACATACTACAGCTCTCTTTGGTCCACTATTACTTCCACCTGTGGGGTTTCAGTTTCCCTGTTGCCCACTTCCGCTCCCACGAGCATTGGACTTGCCTTTTTTGCTGTTTTCGGGGTTGTAATTGGGTCGAACCGGGGTAACAACATTTGCTTGACAATCACGAGCAAAATGGCCTTGTTGGCTGCACTTGTAGCATCCCTGGCATTGTCCTCCAGCAACATGATGATAGTTGCACTTTGGACACTTAGGCTTGGATCCTGAGTAGTTCTTGGTGCGAGTTGTGGGAGTAGTATCATCAGCTTGCCCAACATTTTGCCTTTTGAAAGACTGTTGGTCCTGGTTACGAGAGCTTTCATCTGACTTTCTCTTGTTATTCGTTTGCTTTTCAAACAAATTACGGGCTCGCTTGTTGATCAACTCAGTCGCAAATTCCATAGCACTCTCAACGGTAGTGGGTCGTGATCCTAGCACACTGTCATGGATGTTGTCAGGGAATCCGCTGACATACTTCTCAATCTTGTCGCTCCTTTGAGGGAACATTCTGGTGCACATCAAGCTTAATTCTTGAAATATTTGGTTTTACCAAAGGATGTCATTGTTCTTGCATTTTAGATCACACAACTCTATTTCCAACTTCTTCATTTCTCCTCTAGGACAGTACTTCTCAGTCATCCTCTCTTTGAGGTTGGACCAAGTGAGAGTATAAGCAGTGTCATGTCCAAGGGTAGCGACCATAGAGTTCCACCAGGTAAGGGCGCTCTCGAGTAGTGTGCATGCGGCAAACTTAACTCTGTTCTCGTCAGCACAACCGCTGATGCAGAAAACTATCTCTAGTCTCTCAAACCATTGCATCAATTCAACAACTCCTTCTTTTCCTCGGTAGTATGAGGGTTTGCACTTCAAGAAGTCGGGGTAAGAACAACCCCAGTTGGTGTTGTTTCTACGCATATTGAGGTTTGGATCATTGTTTGCATTTGGATCATCTCCTCTGGCTGCCATAGCTGCTGTAATGCCCTCACTTATCATTTCCCTGAGTTGTGCAGCGGTGACATTTTGAGTAGCTTCTAGAAATTCAGTATTAATAGCGTTTGAAGTGGTTGCATTATTGGGATTTGATCACGTAATCACCATTTGTCTATAATCATACACAAAATAAGATTATTAGTTCAAACGTTAGTACAATTTTTATATTATTTGCACGGGGAAATTTCATGCATTGATTTCATAACAAATTCGGATAACCTGTCAGGATCTCATAATATAATACATTGCACAACAAATACAATAAAGAAAGTGATTACATGCTATTTCCATAAGAAATTTAACATCCATCTAGCATAACAAAAACCATGTCATAGGCTTGTCAAGCCTTGCCCAGGGTAATGATACACACTGTCTTTAAAACATTACATCCCAAAAATACATGTCCAAAAGAAAAGATACAGTACAGGATTACATCACCAAAAGCTGAAAAGAAATAAAAGTATAAAAGTTCTATACCATGACAGCTAGGGTATAACCCATAAGCTGATCATGATGTACAAGAAATCTAGTACATCTATCCTACTCTTGCCTAGATGATATGTTAGATGAGGCTGGGGCTGGTGGGGCTGATGAAGCTGCATATGCTCTCCTGGTATTCCATAAAGTCCGAAATGTCGCTCGGGCCTCCTTGAGCATGTGGAATGCTGTCAGCAGCTGGGTCCTAAGTTTGTCGGCGGCCCCTCGAAGATAAGTCATCTCTACAGTAACCCCATCATGTCAGACGGTGGCAAGGTCGAAGAAAATGGACAGGGACTGCTCTTGAGCAGATAGAGAAACATGGGTCTGGTGCTGGAGACTCTCCATGGTCTGGATACGCTGGTGGAGACAATAGTTCTCCTCCCAAAGCCACTGCAATGCCTCGTCAGTCTTAGCCTGGACACCTCTGGCTGCCTGTGCCTCTCCCCTCATAGTGTGAGTGAGAGAGTCGATACGCTCATGGATGGCAGTATAGCCCAGTTGACCAGCTGTCAACAGGCTGCGAAGGTCGGATCTCCCACTCCTGGCATGCGGCCATTACGATGATCTGGGCCTGGACAGAGTCGTCACGTCCCGCCCTAGAGCCTTCCCTGATCTCGAAAGTGGAGCCGGGTATAGACTCGGGAAAATAGCCCGATGGTAAAGATGAAGGTACATAAGATGGTAGGTCTGGAGACACCCGGTCCTCCTCCATAGAGGTGGGGACCAGTATGGCTGATGTTGGAGAAGAAAAAGGGTCCTCAGGAAGTACAGCCTCGATAGTCTGGTCATCCTCTGAGTCAGAGGCTGATAACCATCCACACTGTACTGATCGTAGAGATGAACGGGTAGCTGGAGCAGGTGCTACTACTGGTAGAAAAGTCGAAGGTGCAGTAGGCTGAGTCATGATGCTCTAAAAATAATATTATTTTAAATTTGAAGTAAGTATAGGCTTACAAACAAAGGAAAAATAGTATTTTTGGTTACAAGTTTTATGAATTATATCCTTTTTAAACAATCATCGTAATGTTTTAAGGTTATATATATTAATACTTATATATATAATCATTTAACCAGTTTATTTATCAATCAGTAATACTTAGTTCACATAGCACATAATGTCCTACGATCTATATGCTTAAATAATACGATCCCAAAAAAAAGATCCCAAAAGATTTTATAAAGTTATAGTCCAGTTTTAAATAAAAGAAAAATCACTTTATTTTTTTTATTTAAAAATTTATCTGGTTCTCTATAACTAATGCTCTGATACCATTCTCTGTGACACCCAGGGTAGGGTCAAAATATGCGGAATTATCAACGGAGATGTCACAAGGGTGGATTGATAGCACATAGTTCATAGAGCATAAGATAAGAACTTATTCAAAACAGATTACATGATTGTCATACAAATTTATAAAAATTGTCTCTAACATGTCATAAGTAGATTGTTCATTTTCCCCAAATAGAACCCCTGACGAGTCCTACAATGCAGATTACATAGATGCTTGGGTCCATGCATATATCACGTACTAACTTCATTTTCCTAAGAAAAACATGCTTAGAGGGTCAACATAAAGTTGGTGAATTTACAAGTTTAACAATAATTAGTTTCGACATACATTAATCATAGGAGTAACAATGCACAAAGAATTTTAACTAAAAATTAGATTACATTTGCTATTACTCGAAACTGAAACATAACCTTCCATAGTCCGCAACAGATGATGATGTAGTGCCTTACAAAAAGACACCCAAACGCAGTTCCAACATGGTATACATATGTTGTCCCGGCCAAGGCACAGTGAGCATGACTCACCCAGATGGGGATGGTCAATCCCTAATAGATTTATTTATAACATTCGGGCGATTTACAACAATTTAACAGTTTCTATAATAGTCAATCATAGTCAAGTTTATACAATTCAGTTATGTCCATTTAAAACAGTTGCATGTTTTCTCCCCCGTAGAGGAAACGTTTATCAACAGTTTATATGGAGTTGTAAACTCACCTGGGAGTTGGCAATAGCTGTATAACACGAATATCCAAATAATGCTCACGCCAAAAGTTATGCCTAATCAAATAGTACAATCTTAATAGATAGTACAAAGAACATATGTGTATGCTTATACAGATTTTTAGTTAGTTCATTTATGCTACGACATTTATCTAAATAACCGTAGAACAAGTATTAACAATATCCATTTAAACTTATCTATATAAGTTTCATTTCTAAGTAAATATTAAATATATTACTTATAATATTAGTTTGCATTCGTAGTACATGTATTAATAATAACCATTCAAACTTACAATTAAGTTTCCTATTTAAGTAGACATATAATGTCTTACTTATAGTATTAGTTTACGTTCGCAGTTCATGTATTATTAAAATGTTGATCCCAAACTTAGATCGATTTTGCTTTATGTATACGAGATTAGATCAAGTAATACACTTAGAGAAACCTTTGTATATGTATATGACAATCTAAGTGTTATGCGGAATTAACACTTAAACAAGAACACACAAGATGTAAACAAACTTTCAATTTGATTAATGATATCAAACTTGCTTACAATGAAAGTGTTAACTTATTAAAACTTATATTGAACATTAACCTAAAGGTCTTCTTTTATAGACATAAGAAGCCTTGTACAATAATCTACGTATCAACTATTCTCTGATACCAGAACTGCTATGTCTATCTTGCATAGACATAAGAAGCCTTGTCATGGGTGTATAGACATAAGAAGCCTTGTCATGGGTTTTACCTGGGAGTAACAAGGAATTTAATAAGGTAACTTAGTTGTTAAGAATTTTGGTTAGCAAGGGACAGTAGAGGACTGTTATGTCTATCTTGCATAAGCACGTATGCATAACTGGACAGTGCTTGCCGCCCTATAATAATTATCAACTTTTTGGTTATCTTCTTTAGGATAAATTACTTTGTTAAGGTCATTTTTCATTTTTATAAATTTTTATTTTTGGACGCTGACAAGTATTTTTCCAAGCGTTGTTGTGACCAATTTAGACGCTGACATGGCTTTGGCAAACGTTGACAAGAATATAGCCGTTGGGCGTTGATAGGTTATTTTTTACCGTTGACACTCAATGGGACCTACCCAGTTGTTACTTTTTGACATATTTTTAGGCCGTAATTTTGGGAGCAGATAACCCTCATTTAATGCATGAGATAAACTTATTCTTTTTCAATATTTTCATGATTGTATTTTGAAATTGCCTATTTTTGGGCCAATCACATGCATTTTCTTCTCCTATATATGTGGCTCCTATTTTAAACAGGGTACCTATTATTTTTGTCTAACACAATTTTTCTCCTATAAACTTCATCTTTCTCAATCATTCACACAGCTTTCAACAATGGCACCAAAGTTTAAACCATCTGATTTGGAATTGGGGTTCAGAAGTCAACACAACATGGTAGCATATCTTGAAACTGATGATACTCTGTTTCCCCAATACACGCAAATGGTGACGTATTTGAACCCATCCCCACTTAGGTATGCTCTTTCTCATGCTCCACTCATTCCTGTCACACATATTAAACAGTTTTGGAACACTATTAGTTCCTCAACAGTTAATAGAGTGACTACATTATCTTCTATTGTTCATGGGAGAACATGGGTGGTTACTGAAGCTTTGGTACGCCAAGCTTTGCATCTTGATGATGCTGATGGTATAACCACCCTTCCCATTAGTGAAATAGAACAAGGACTACGGGCTTTGGGTTATCCTTTTCTTGCTGAAGGAATTTTAAATAAGCATCATAAACAGGAGTTTCCCCCAGCCTGGAAGTACCTAATACATGTCCTCTTACAATGTTTGAGTCCCAAGTGTACTGTACACAATGAGATCAATAGGTCTATTGCAAGTGCTATTGTGTGCAATTCTACTGGGCAAAAATTTAATTATTCCAAAATGATTTTTGAGGGCATGTGTAAAAATAAAGGGAACAAAATAACTTTAGCTTATCCCAGATTCTTACAAATGGTTTTTGAGATGCAAAATTACTGCACAAGGGATCATGATGATTTTTATGAGATCCCTGTGCAAAAGAAAGTGATTTTTATGAAGATGAACTCACCCCCACATCATGACCTAACCCTAACCCCAGCTATTATTGCTGTCATTTGAGCAGCACAACCCCAACCAGACCCCCAACCCCAAATTGACCCAATACCTGAATCATTACCTTCCCCACAACATATGCAAATTGACCAAGAACCCTTCGACGCCGACACGTTAAATGTTGGCGTTGATGTGCCTATTTCAAACGTTGACACACATCCTTCACAGACCCAAACACCCCTTAACCAACCCACATCCACCCAATCCACATCTTCTTCTTCCCCAACACAATATAGGTTACAAAAACGCCAAAGGACTATTGGAGTGTTCTCCTCTAGTGGTCCTAGCCATGTAGCAGAGAGAACCACCACCACAAGTGTGGTTGGTGTTATGGATGAGGTTGGGACTATTGGTTCTGGCTTAGAAGCTGGCCAAGGCAGTCCTACCATAATTAAGACCTCATCCATGCCCAATGAATCTGACTTGGGAGGTCAAATACCAATTTTAAAGGAGGGTAGATTGGAACCAATGACTTTGATGGAATTGACGGCAGTCTGCATGAGCTTGCAAAAGCAAAATGCAGACTTGGTACAAGTTGTCAGCACACAAGGCCTTGAACTCAAGCAATTGAGGGAGAGGATTATTATTTTGGAGACAGCTGAGTCAAGGAGAAGGCAGACAAGGGTCCTTTTATCTGAGGAGGATTCTTACAAAGGGGAGGAAGCTGCTACAGAGCCTCTTAATTTGAGTGATAAAGGCTCACATGAAGCTGCTACAGAACCTTTTGTTGAGAGTGGAAAAGATTCATATGATGAAGAATCTTTGGATGTAGCTGAAGCCCTTACTGGTTTGAAGAAACAGACAGGTTTTGATATGTCTCTAGTTGCTCCTACCAACTTAAATTTGTCATTTACCGCCATGTTGGAGGAAATTGCAAGAGGCACTGAGACAGGTACTTTGGGCGTTGACAAGACAGATTTGAACGCTGACAGTAGTATTTTGGGCGCTGACAAAGAAAAAATGACCGTTGACAGACCTGCAAATGAGGTTGATGTATTCCAGTCATCATCCATCATCAAAGAGGTTTCTTCACAGGTATTACCATCTACCTTACCAACAATTGATCCATTAGATAAGGGTAAGGGTATTATGGTAGAAGAGGTTGTTCCAAAGAATGCAGCACAAATTGAGTTTGATAGAAAGTTGGCTGCACAAATCGTGGAACAAGAAAGAAAGGAGGTGGGAGAATCACCTTTTGTTGTCACTTCAGAAGAGCAAGAAGGAAGTGATGAAGCCAGTTCAGACTCAAGTGTTATGATCATAGAACAACCAGAACGACTTGAGTATGGAGATGAGTTGGCCAAGGAGAAATTGAATGAGTTGAAATTGCAGGTTGATTTTGATATGCCAGAGGTTGTTCAGATGTACCATGCCTGGGAAGATAGGTGTATGGAGAATCCACATTTGACCATTTCAGATCAGATATGGGGTTTGGAGATTCTTCTCAGAGTACAAAAGGATTGCAAGGTCATTCTGAAACACAAAGCAAGCAATGTTCTCTCAAATTTGAAAAGGGATAGAAAAGAGATGTACTTCATGCTGCTCAGATGTGATGGAACAGGGTGGACTTATAAGAGATTGACTGGATTGACATTTGAAGAGTTGGAGTGTAGAGCTTATCCCATTTGGGTTAGAGTGCAGGAAGAAAACACTCTAAGACTTCTTTCTGATGAAAGAAAAGAAGAACTTGCAGAGGAAATGGAGCTTAAGAAGGCAATGTTTGTTCCCAGACCAGTGAAAAAGGGAGTCCCTCTTGAGTTTCCCTAAGATATGGATCCATTACATCCAAGTGAAGCTGTCATAAGAAAGAGCCTCAAGACCATTAGAAGCTTCAGATATGGTACAAGTGTTACCACTTGATTCCAGAAACCCTATTGTAAGCTATGAAGAAGATGAATGTGGGTTTTGGAAGATTGGCAGGTATGGAAAAGAGGTTCACACTTTTACCACCCTTATATCTTTGTTTGCAAGTTTTGATAGAGAAGACTTGGTAGACCCATGGAGGTTATTAGAGGCCAAGTATGTGACTGAAGCACCAACTTCAGTCAATGGAATAAAACTGTGGTCCACATTCAAGAGAATGTGTGGACCAAGAGATGAAGATCCTGCTATTTGGAAGGATCTTGAAGATGATCTCAGTGGACTTCAATGGAGATTGTATTCAGCTACTGGTGTTTATTATTTGAGTTCTACAAAGTTTGTTGAGTATCTACTTGTAGATGGTCAGTATTTCATGTCCAAGAAGTCTTGGAGAAGATGAAGAATACACAACTGGAAATTGATTATTCAAGTGACGTGGCAAAAGATTTGATCAGATTTATCTATTACCAATATGAGAAGGTTTGTAAGATTCCTCCTAGTTCTTAATGTTTATTCAGAAACTTGATCACTAGAGTAGATATCAAGTTTAGTCGAGGATTGTTGGGAATAAATTATAGCCAGTCTACTTGAGCACTGACAAGAGTAAAACAAGCGTTGACAGGAGTAAAACAAACGCTGACAGATCAAGCGTTGACATGAAGAAGTCAAGCGTTAATACATTTAATACAAGCATTGATTGAAGGATATACTCTACGCGTTTATTGTATTCTAGATTACTTCTAGAAAAGATAGGAACAACAATGTATTTTCTATATTTATCTTTACCTAGAATAGTTGATACGTAGATTATTGTACAAGGCTTCTTATGTCTATAAAAGAAGACCTTTAGGTTAATGTTCAATATAAGTTTTCATACGTTAACACTTTCATTGTAAGCAAGTTTGATATCATTAATCTTTTGTGTTCTTGTTTAAGTGTTAATTCCGCATAACACTTAGATTGTCATATACATATACAAAGGTTTCTCTAAGTGTATTACTTGATCTAATCTCGTATACATATAGCAAAATCGATCTAAGTTTGGGATCAACAAGTGGTATCAGAGCTTGTTGAGGAACTTTTGATCATAAAGAACACAAGAACCCTAAAATCACCAAAACCCTAATTTTCTCAAAACCCTAAACAACATCATGTCAAATCCAGAAATAACCACTTCCTCCTCACCCTTGCGCTCAAGTAGACTGGCTATAATTTATTCCCAACAATCTTCCCCTAAACTTGATATCTACTCTAGTGATCAAGTTTCTGAATAAACATTAAGAACTAGGAGGAATCTTACAAACCTTCTCATATTAGTAATACTCCAACTCTTCAAATGTCAATCCAGTCAATTTCTTATAAGTCCACCCTGTTCCATGACATCTGAGCAGCATGAAGTACAAATCCTTTCTATCCCTTTTCAAATTTGAGAGAACATTGCTTGCTTTGTGTTTCAGAATGACCTTGAAATCCTTTTGTACTCTGAGAAGAATCTCCAAACCCTATATCTGATCTGAAATGGTCAAATGTGGATTCTCCATACAACTATCTTCCCAGGCATGGTACAATGTGGACTTCATCAAGCCCCAAGAGCATGGTATGGTACTTTGTCTACTTATTTGGTGGACAATGGATTCAAGAGGGGCACCATAGATCAGACACTATTTACAAAGAAGAAAGGTAAGGATGTGTTGCTTGTTCAGGTCTATGTTGATTACATCATTTTTGGGTCTACTGATCCAAAGAAATTGTAGTCAGAAACAAGGCAAGATTAGTGGCTCAGGGATATACACAAGAGGAGGGGATAGACTATGAGGAGGTCTTTGCACCAGTTGCAAGGATTGAAGCTAATAGGATCTTTTTAGCATATGCATCCTGCATGGGCTTCACTGTGTATCAAATGGATATCAGGAGTGCCTTTCTCTATGGAACAATTGTTGAGGAGGTATATGTGATGCAGCCTCCTGGTTTTGAGGATCCTGAGAATCCAGACAAGGTGTATAGAGTCAAGAAGGCTATGTACAAGGCTTGTCATGGGTTGATATTGAAGCTTTGGTACGCCATGACAAAGCTTTGGTACATCCATTTAAACTTATCATTAAGTTTCATATTTAAGTAAACACAAAAATGTTCTACTTAAAATATTAGTTTACGTTCGTAGTACATGTATTAGAAATAACCATTTAAACTTACAATTAAGTTTCCTATATTAAGTAAACATAAGGTGTTTTACTTATAATATTCGTATTCAATTTATTTAACGTTCATAAAATTTTATATCCTAAAAGTATATGAGTTCATGCATTAATAATACATATCCATATTGTTTATACAATTTATTTCATAAAGCAAAATATAGATATTTTATTTTTTGAAAAATAAAAATATAATATTTTAGTTAACTTTAAAATTCCCATAAATTATTTAACATTTACAAAATAATTTATCAATTACAAGTTTAAGAATTTATATATTAATCCTTATGGTTTAGGGTTTTATTAAGTTTTACTAAATTTGAAATATAATTAGGGTTAGGGCTTGTTAAAGTTTCGGAACATGGCAAAACTAGTCCCTCCATATTTTAAACAAAGTATAACTTTCGGATTTTACACATTTGGTACCTAGGGCTTGTGAATGTTTCGACATATGGTAGATTTAGTCCTCCTAGTTATATCTAGGTTTTATAACTTTCATAAAATGACAAAAACAGTCCCAAGGGCTTCTTTAAGTTTCGGATTATTACAAAAATGGTCCTTAGAGTTATAAACTGACAAAACAACTTTTAGAAACTTCCCAAAATGGTCCCTAGGGTTTAATATGACACGGATGGTATTTATTAAACCCTAGACTTTCAGATAATTACCTTTTAAGTCCTTGTGTTTACTAATATATCAAAACAAGTTTCATAAGTCACGGTTTCAGTCCTTAAGTTTCATAAATTATCATTTTAGTCCAAAAGTTTTTATAAGTTATATTTTATTATAAAAACTTTTATTAAATCTTCCAAAACATTAAATGAGCTCATTAAATGGGCTAAAATATCTAATGGGCCATCTAGTGGGCCTAAATACATTTTAAGTTCACTAACTTGTTAAATGGGCCTTTAAAACATTTATTGGGCTTAAATACATTTCTAAGTCCATTAATAAATTAAATGGGCCTAAGTACATTCTTAAGTCCATTAAGATACTAAGATTTTTCAAATGGATTATTAGGTCATTAAGCCTTGGACTAATGTTGTATGGGCTTAATTAGTCCATCAATACTACTTTTTTATATTATATAAGTATTAATCTAGGATTTTCTTATAAGCTTATTATTAGCTTATCCATATTTAGTTTTAAACCTTAATAGAAGAATAAAACTCATAGTTTATTTTATTTGATGTACCAAATAAGATCTAGTTGTGTTACAAGGTTCATGCAAGTCATAAGCTCTAATATGAGCTTATAGCTCACGGCTATATTTAGTTATAGCTTATTAAGATGAGTCAAAACTTGTTTTAAGGTTGCATGTAATTATAAGTGTCCCCAAAATAAGATCTAGCTATGTACAAACCAAGAAACTAAATCATAAGTCCATATATACATACATATAGCCCACGGCTATAATTTTTTTTAATCTTGGTGTTTCCAAGATGAACTTTTTAGCTAGTTTTATGTCTTGTAAATGTTTATAAAATACAACATAATTATCTAGGCTTATTGCGTGTTTCCAAGGTAATCACAAATCCAAGAAAACAACATATAGCCCACGGCTATATTGTTTTCTCCCAATGTTCCCATAAGATCTATAAGCTTGTTTTATGTTTATCATGTTAAGTTAACTCTTAACACTAGATCTAGGTTTTATATAAGCATGCTTGTACATTTAAAGTCCATTTAAGGTCATATATAACCCATGGCTATATATATATATATATTTAACACCCCCAAATTTACACGCAGCGGAATACATCTTTGGGTGCTAAACAATGATACAACAACATAATTTATAAAGAACGACTCGAAAAGAGACGTTTCAAATTTATCGTTCCTAAAACATTTATCAGAGTAGCGTAGTCCCAAGTAATCGTTACCGAAAGATAAGTTAAAACAACATATTAGTTTGTGTTAAAAACGGAAAGATAAATAAATCAAAGAGTTTAAACAACATAGCAGTGCACAACATCATTCCCGTGACCTCCAAGCTTCCACTTCTTGATTACCTGAAATACATATGAGTAAAACAATCAACAAAAATGCCGAGTGAATCTATAGGTTTATGTAATCAATTTGAACACAAGCAAAGATTATAAGTTTGTGGCATGCTTATAAGCATCAAATAATAATTTGCATCAACAATGATAATTGTATATAGCATAAATTGCAATAAGTCATGGAACCGATCCCTTAGACACTCCCTTTAGAGGTCTGATAAGACAGGAGATTTATTAATTGTCGGTTACCTCCAGATTATTGGTACATTGCCGTATACCTGACTTCTCAATACAATATGCTCAAACAGTGTGGAGGTCGGGCCTAAGCTTCTATGACAAGTCCACAAAAACTGAACCGGAGCGGCTTCCCTCATAGATCTATTAATTGTACTAGCGTTTAACCCATCATAGGTTAATTAACGGTCCATAATTGAGGTTTTAACAAAGGCAATCACTTAATGCAATTTAAAGGCAACCACGGGTCCATTCATAGAGGGACAAAGCATACCATAAAAATCTTGTGTTCTAAGTTTATAAAACATGTATTCCCCCTCGCGGGTTTAAAATCATTTAATAACTAGTATAAAGCGAGGCTATAGACTCACCTTAGCCAATAGTGGTAATGAGACGATCGCCGACGATTGATTATGCCTTTCAAACACGAGAACCGCAACCTATCAAATGAGGTGCGTTCATTAATAATAGACTCGAGAAATAAACCATACATAAGAATATAAAACTCGACTCATAAAATCACGACAAACTCGAGAGAAAATGATACAAGTGATACTATTACACTCTCCTATATATTCATTTTATTGTTCTATGCCTTTAACAAAAATCTGCCGGAACATACCAAATGTCCAAGCCGTTTTCCCATACTTAGACACATCGAATTTTTATGATACTACTCAGAGAACTTACTTACTATATGTATAAAGTCCTCCCAAGAGCCCATCAAAAGATTTTACTTTTAAAGTTCCCTGCCTGACTCATCTTTGAATCACAAAATCCGGACAGTTTAGCGACCTTGACTTACGAAACCATTTTGACCATTCTAAACAACTCCATTTGTAAAACCGCCACTTGATTCTAAAAGTAGACTCAAAATTCTAAACTTGGAGCCTGAGAACAGCCCTTGAATCATTTTGAAACTCATTTTATAGTCCCCGAGATTTGATCCAAATATCGACAACAATTTTCGGATTGTGTCAACAATCGTCTCCCGGTACACGAAAATCAAACTAGTGTAACTTCCACCTCGTTTGGAGTTGGAAGGCCTACTTTATATCAAATCGAAGCTAACGAAATTCTCTACAACATAATCCCATCATATCATCCTATATTCAGACTTAAGACCCTCGAAAATGGCCTCAAACCTACTGCCTAAAATTGACTATAAAAATCTCTTACAAAATCAAGTTTTTGATCAAAACCAACAACTTTTATCATCATTCTAACATCCTAACATCACCATAAACCAATCCTAATACTTGTATCATCATAAAAATCAAAAACCCAAAACTTAAAATTCAACTTTTTAACAAAAATATTACATAAACATCATTTGATCATCATCTCTAACACATGCATGATCAAAATCACCACCTAACAAGCCTAGTTTTTTTATCAAAATTCAAAACTCAATGCATGTAAGTAAAAATGGTATCATTAGAATCACCTTTCAAAATAGGAATGGGACTTGTTTTGTTTTTGGATGGATCAAAGTTGATCATCAAAAAAAATTGATGGAATGGATGGTGGTGGTGTAGGCCAAAATGGAAAAGGAAGAAGAAAGATGGTGATTTTTGTTTTAATGAATTTTTTTAAATGAATTGTGTTAGTGGAAAACATATATATAGTGTAAGGTTAGGTTAGTTTTTGCCAATTTGTGATAGTTTTGGTCCAAAATGTAATAAAATAGTTTAAAAGGGTAAAAATGTAAATCGCAAATTTTTAAATATTTACCAGACTCGGGTTTCGTAAAAATACTTTTTAAAAGTTTAAACGCACACGAAAAATAATAATATAACGACTCGATACGTAATTAAAACGACATCGTCGAAAATATAAATATCGAAACGATCGATAATAAAATATAAATTTTTTGGCATCCGTCGGTATCGCGATCACTAGTAGTCCTCGTTACTCGTCAAAATATTAAAATATAATATTTAATATCGGTTTCAACTTAAACCGTTAAACATAATAATATTTTACGTTATAAAATACTTCAAAATAATTGAAAGTAGAATTAAATTATGACCTTATTTTTACGGGTTTTACATCCTCACCACCTTAAGGGAGCGACGTCCCGGCGCTCAACTCGCCTCATACACGAGTTGTTCACTACCCGGAAGGATGAGGGCATTCCTTATAAAGAAGTCTTCACGTTCCCACGTGAATCTCGATCCACGATCTCCACTGGTTCTTTTACAAAACGCAACTTGTCGTCAAGTTGTATCTCACCAAAAAGGAATAAATAAATCCTTATCCACAAGTCACCCGTCAAGCCCGACACATGAAAATTTTATGAATCACACGAAGCTCATTCGATAACAAGAATAGATGACAGGATTTTCGGATAAGTCCAGTTAAAAAGAATGTTGCAAATTAAAGGATATCCATCAGCCGGATAGCCATGGACACACATCAAAAGAACTAAGAAGAAAAACATTTTCGTCATCAGAGGGTGCTCACACGCGGGTCCTCACTCAAAAGATAATACAAAGACACCATCTCACTTTTGCCAACGCGCATTAAAGTCTCAATAAACATCGTCGTTGAAAGTAAAAAAGATATTACATAATATATGTTCTACATGATCGGACGTCATCGGATGATGCGCCTCAAGTTCTCACAACTTACGATCATTTGACTAGATCACACACCATATAAGTACATAAAACAAAAGGTCGAACAAAAACATCGAGTATAGATTTCCATCGTTAATCATCGAGAAAACCTTGAACGAACCCTTGATAATAACCACTTGATCACAAGAGTCATTCCACTTGCGGTGTCGGCTTCAACATGCTCCTCGAGGTTGTAACAAATTTATTAACTCCATTCATTAAGAGATTCGGTCCTCAATCATTCCACAAGTACACGCATAAATCCTGGTGACACTTATCGTTTCTTCTTATACACTGCATCCCGAGATTCATTTTAAACTCAGAATAAAATAGTAATCTTCAATACGAGGAACAGAACGAGATAAAAATGACTTCAATAAACGCATAAACGAACAAGATGTGGTAAAATGATTTAAGATTAACGATCGACGAGGGATCTCGAATCACGTAACCGTAAAACATAATAATTCGCAATACTAGAAAAATGAGAGCGAATAATGAATTAAATATTAACATTAAAATAACGTTTGTCACAATTATTCGTCCCGGATTTGGTATTACCTTAAAACTCAATTGAGGTACTTTCTTGATAAGGATGATATATCAAAATAGGAGTTAAATAGCTTCATAATTTATTTTGGTTGTCTTAAGAAACTTTGAAAGAAAGACATGAATTTATTAATTAAACTCATATTGATGGTTACAATTATAAAATATAATTTCCAAATTAAATCATTATCAGGAATATAAATTAAACCGATAATTTCATTACATTTAAAGTAAAGTATGATAAGTCAATTACTTCAAAAGATAAAAACATAATTTCAATTTAAACATTAGTTTTAGTTATACAAAATATGATGTATAAATTTGACCTTTTACATGTGATGGTTATTTCGATAACTGAGAATTATTGGAAAAATGTATAAAAGTTCCATAAAAATTTTATAATACCTTGTAGGAATACATAAAGGTGTTTATCATTTCAAAATAAATATGGGTTACATTCGGGTTTCGAAATGTGACAAGATAACAAACGAATACGAATGGAAATAATAGTCAACAATTAGTACGAAATCAATGGTACAAAAGGGGACGAAGCAAATGTCGTATGAATTCTTAAAGAGGATAATAAAATAAAGGCGTTGATGGTAAGATGATAAGAAATGATTGATTAAACAAGTTGTCAATTTTGTTAGTGCGGTCGATGGTTCACCAATATCAGATTGTTAACTTAGCGGTGGTCGATACATGATCGGAAATAAGATCCATACAAAATTTAATCAAAGAAGATTCCTAATAATCACTTGTAATTAAAACAAATCAAATGAACGATGTTAGTGTTTAAAGAGATAATTCAAAGCACGGTTCACAAGAGTGGATTTCGAGACAAACGAGAGTGACGGACGTCATCCCGGATATACGGAAATCGCTCTAGTGATAATTCATTATTCACGGGCGGAGAAAATTCCAAAGATCTTTAAAATCGCATAAAGAACATTGGACGAGAAGGAAGGATAAAATATCGAGACTTTCAAGTCATTTATCAACAGGCAGTAATTAGACGAACGGTCAAAAGAAATCAGTTATAAGATAAAATGAAGTAACAAGTGGAAAAACGATCGTCGAGTAAAACGTATTCGTAAGAGCGTAATTCGTTCAAGAGAAGGAAAGAAAACGTATGCGGATGCATAGAAATTGCGCTAGTTGCATGAAATATAAAGGTTTTTAAAACTACTTTTCACTTTATTTCATTTTATTTATCTTTATCATAATACAAGTAAAAAGTTGATTATTATCAAGATTTTTAAGATGACTACTATTCAGCCTAGCATGGCTCCTTCTAAATTAGACATAGGTGATCAGGCCATGTATAATCTAGGAATAGCAATGCAGTGCTCAGTTTCGTCGAAAAGTATTATGTTTCTTATGTTTATATATAAACCATGCCATTTGTAAAATGGAATTTAAAAATAGTTTATAATTTATAGGATACAAGTAATTGGTGAGATTTTTAAGCAATAACTCAAATGTTATAAAAATTATTTCATAATATCAAAGTAAAACAATTTATGAAAATAATTGTAATAAAAATGTCAATTAAAATTATAAGGTGACATTTTGATGAAGTATATAATAACCAAAGGTTTGCAAAAAGTTGCAAATAATAGCTTATAGGAAAACCAATGAAATGGTTACAAGTCGTTAAGGTTTCAAAAGGTTATAATGTTTAGACGAAAGCGCCATGAGACATGTGATAAGAATGTCGAAAAAGAATGTGAAGGAAAAACTTCAAAACTCAACCCAAATCAGTGGAAGGTTAGAAGAAAATAAAAATAAAATAACATCGAATGACAAATGAGTCATATATATATAAAGAATAAATCAATCCATATGTGTATTCTATGTAAGATACTCGACACAACATGCTTTTAAGAAAGTATATTATTCATTTTCAAATTACACCATTTATCCGGTAATTGCTAATCCTGTAATGTTTCTATTTTAAACACTTTCACATGCAACTAGTGTTCGTAGTTGTAAAATAATATTTGTTAAAATTTTACGATCTCAAATGAAATCAAAACTGCTTAGAACGTTTAAAACCCATGTTCTGAATTTTTCTATCAGATTTAACTTTTAATATGAGCCGATTAATTGACCCGATAAACGACATCTCCAAGACTCGGAGTGTAAAGCATTTTGATACAAAACGACGTTTCAGACAACTTTCTAATTTTGCCCGAGACCTGAAATCCAATGTAAAATGACCAAAATACCCCTGCAAGTTCTGTGCAGGTTTGACTATTTTATTTTAAAACGCAAGTTTTACTTTTAAGTTTTGACCTGTTTATACTGCCCCAGCAGTTTCCCCATTAAATATATTTTTCGACACTTCCTAACGGCTCAAAATATATACACACATGTCTTGTGGATTTTACAACAACGAAAATTAAATCTCATAATGAGCATCACATGAAAATATAGCATAATGAATGACATAAAATGTTTTAAGATATCCAATCACGAAATTTAGGAAGAAAAACGGTGAATGACGTTCATAATTTAAGTTTCAAGGTGCAATGTAGGCAAATCTCCTTGGTGCCACGATTCTCCAAAAACACCAAAACATAACGAGAAAAGAATGGAACATTCATAGGTTGCGTTCCGAGAGCAAGAAGGTTAATGAAAAACAAATGATACAATTTTATAGAAGTAAAATCGTATTCCAATCTAGCGCCATAATCTAGACGATGATTTATAAAATGACGATGACGTTACCGAGATATAAGCGAACAATACACTTCGGAGTCGATACATATAAATGTCAATAAGTTAAATCTTCGCATGCCATGTAAAACAGTGATAATAATCAACAAAATATTATGAAAAACCATGATATTATTCAACACGATTATAAGAAGTGTTTCAAAATGTGTGACTCACACAATAGCGGTTAGTCTATTCCAAGGACACATTGCTACACAATGGTCTAGAGATTATGTTTCAAGACGTCCAAGCACAAACAGCCGGAAAGCGATTTGGATATCTATATAGATATCACAAAGGGTTAAATAATGAAAGTAACGCGCGCAGATGAAGGTATGTAAGGTCATAATATAAATTTTTGCAATAAAAGCAATTTAAATACTTCAAAAATATATACAGAAAGATCTTGAAAATTCATTGTATTTATTTAAGTTATCATTAATAAATGATAAACTTTTATCGAGAAGTTTAACGACATAAATATATATCGATAAAGGATTATAGTATTTATTTAGAAATACTTAGGATTAAGGCATACATAATAATGTATACTAAAGTTGTAATCCCAGAAGTAGCTTGAACCTGAAGTCACGCGAAATCATGTGCACCGACTCTTTGAAAAATAAAACCGACAGTTATAGTTTAGGTTTTTTTTTTAGAAAAGACCTAGTTCTCTATAACTCATGGCTCTAGTACCAATCTTTAACACCCCCAAATTTACACGCAGCAGAATACATCTTTGGGTGCTAAACAATGATACAACAACACATAATTTATAAAGAACGACTCGAAAAGAGACGTTTCAAATTTATCGTTCCTAAAACATTTATCAGAGTAGCGTAGTCCCAAGTAATCGTTACCGAAAGATAAGTTAAAACAACATATTAGTTTGTGTTAAAAACGGAACGATAAATAAATCAAAGAGTTTGAACAACATAGCAGTGCACAACATCATTCCCGTGACCTCCAAGCTTCCACTTCTTGATTACCTGAAATACATGTGAGTAAAACAATCAGCAAAAATGTCGAGTGAATCTATAGGTTTATGTAATCAATTTGAACACGAGCAAAGATTATAAGTTTGTGGCATGCTTATAAGCATCAAATAATAATTTGCATCAACAATGATAATTGTATATAGCATAAATTGCAATAAGCTCATGGAACCGAGCCCTTAGACACTCCCTTTAGAGGTCTGATAAGACAGGAGATTTATTAATTGTCGGTTACCTCCAGATTATTGGTACATTGCCGTATACCTGACTTCTCAATACAATATGCTCAAACAGTGTGGAGGTCGGGCCTAAGCTTCTATGACAAGTCCACAAAAACTGAACCGGGGCGGATTCCCCCATTGATCTATTAATTGTACTAGCGGTTAACCCATCATAGGTTAATTAACGGTCCATAATTGAGGTTTTAACAAAGGCAATCACTTAATGCAATTTAAAGGCAACCACGGGTTCATTCATAGAGGGACAAAGCATACCATAAAAATCTTGTTTTCTAAGTTTATAAAACATGTATTCCCCCTCGCGGGTTTAAAATCATTTAATAACTAGTATAAAGCGAGGCTATAGACTCACCTTAGCCAATAGTGGTAATGAGACGATCGCCGACGATAGATGATGCCTTTCAAACACGAGAACCGTAACCTATCAAATGAGGTGCGTTCATTAATAATAGACTCGAGAAATAAACCATACATAAGAATATAAAACTCGACTCATAAAATCACGACAAACTCGAGAGAAAACGATACAAGTGATACTATTACACTCTCCTATATATTCATTTTATTGTTCTATGCCTTTAATAAAAATCTGCCAGAACATACCAAATGTCCAAGCCGTTTTCCCATACTTAGACACATCAACTTTTTATGATACTACTCAGAGAACTTACTTAGTATATGTATAAAGTCCTCCCAAGAGCCCATCAAAAGATTTTACTTTTAAAGTTCCCTGCCCGACTCATCTTTGAATCACAAAATCTGGACAGTTTAGCGACCTTGACTTACGAAACCATTTTTACCATTCTAAACAACTCCGTTTGTAAAACCGCCACTTGATTCTAAAAATAGACTCAAAATGCTAAACTTGGAGCCTGAGAACAGCCCTTGAATCATTTTAAAACTCATTTTATAGTCCCCGAGATTCGATCCAAATATCGACAACAATTTTCGGATTGTGTCAACAATCGTCTCCCGGTACACGAAAATCAAACTAGTGTAACTTCCACCTCGTTTGGAGTTGGAAGGCCTACTTTATATCAAATCGAAGCTAACGAAATTCTCTACAACATAATCCCATCATATCATCCTATATTCAGACTTAAGACCCTCGAAAATGGCCTCAAACCTACTGCCTAAAATTGACTATAAAAATCTCTTACAAAATCAAGTTTTTGATCAAAACCAACAACTTTTATCATCATTCTAACATCCTAACATCACCATAAACACATCCTAACACTTTTATCATCATCAAAATCAAAAACCTAAAAATTAAAATTCAACTTTTTAACAAAAACATTACATAAACATCATTTGATCATCATCTCTAACACATGCATGATCAAAATCACCACCTAACAAGCCTAGTTTTTTTATCAAAATTCAAAACTCAATGCATGTAAGTAAAAATGGTATCATTAGAATCACCTTTCAAAAATAAGAATGGGACTTGTTTTGTTTTTGGATGGATCAAAGTTGATCATCAAAAGAAATTGATGGAATGGATGGTGGTGGTGTAGGCCAAAATGGAAAAGGAAGAAGAAAGATGGTGATTTTTGTTTTAATGAATTTTTTTAAATGAATTGTGTTAGTGGAAAACATATATATAGTGTAAGGTTAGGGTAGTTTTTGCCAATTTGTGATAGTTTTGGTCCAAAATGTAATAAAATAGTTTAAAAGGGTAAAAATGTAAATTGCAAATTTTTAAATATTTACCAGACTCGGGTTTCGTAAAAATACTTTTTAAAAGTTTAAACACACACGAAAAATAATAATATAACGACTCGATACGTAGTTAAAACGAGCTCGTCGAAAATATTAAATATCGAAACGATCGATAATAAAATATAAAATTTTTGGCATCCGTCGGTATCGCGATCACTAGTAGTCCTCGTTACTCGTCAAAATATTAAAATATAATATTTAATATCGGTTTCAACTTAAACCGTTAAACATAATAATATTAACGTTATAAAATACTTCAAAATAATTGAAAGTAGAATTAAATTATGACCTTATTTTTACGGGTTTTACAATATATATATATATATAAAGTGTTCTAGATATTTTTAGATGTCCGTTTCACATGTAATAACACATATTCCATCACTTAAATCTTAGTACATAAATCCTAGTTACCCACTTAATTATGCCGTGACCTTTTAGGTCATAGTTTTTCATGGTTTTTGAGTTACACAAGTTCGCTTATGAGATCTATGATTATTAGTTTAACCAAAATCCCAAAAGTGAGATTTGTAACCCACGGTTTTATTTAAATTAATAAAATGATTCATATGATTTTAAATCAAGTTAAAACATAGAATACTAGTCATAGGTTTCTTTATTAAAAAGATTTTAACCATGACTAATGGTATTCCATTATATGTCGTGACCTTAGATGGTCATGGTTTTATCATATCTTGATTTTTAACAAGTTATTTACATGTGTTTATAGATGGGATGATGATGCATGCAAGTAAAAATGAAGAAGCATAAGGAGTATACCTTTCTTGCTTAAAAGTTACCAAGGAAGATCTAGATGAACAAGGAGATTAGAGATCTAATCTAGAAGATGATGAAAACCCTAACTATAACCAAGCCGTGACCTTTAAGGTTTCGGCTAGGGCTTGTTATAGTGATTCCAAAGATGATGATGCTACTAAATGATTAGTAGTTAAGATGGGACAAAGATCTAGTAGATTTAATGAACAATCTTGGATGTATATGGCTTAAAGCCGAATCATTTGAGAGAGAAAGGTGAAGAGAGAATGAGATTGGATTGCATCAGAGAATGAGAGAATGTATGTGTGTGTTTTTCGGCTTAAAGGAGAAAGAGAAAGTTAAGGCAAAAGGAATGATTGCCTTGGTAAGAACACTTGTGCCAAGTTTTGTCTCTTGTGTTTCCAAAGCATCTCTTCTCCTTCCACATATGCATGTGTGCTGTGGATAGGTAGCCAAAGGGGTAGCAGGCTTTGGCTTGGGCTTATGTTGGGCTAGCACTAAGGAGTATATGGTCTTGGGCTAGTCCAAGAAGGTTTAAACATGTTCATGGTATACATACATACATACATACATACACGGATACACATACAATATGTAGCATGTTTTCCAACTTTGATTAAGTCTTTTGTATACCCTAAATATTGATTATACGTGTAATTACTTGTTTCTTTTAGTTTAAAGTACATGGTTTAAGTTATGTAGTTATTTACAACAAGTATGAATGTAAAAGTATAAGTACATAAATGGACAAGTTCACACACATCTTATAGAAATATACACATGAGTGAATGTTCTTAAGATTATTGGATGAAACTTTATTACATTAAATCATGGTAAAATCATGGATCTTACAACGAGATTCGAGACAAGGAAAAGTATTTTGAAGAGAACGAGATCGACATGAAGAAGAAAGATTAGGCATGTATTCTCTAGTTCGTTGGTGGTCTTTTTTATATCCTGAAGACATTATAGTACCTAAATACAACATACTACCATATTTCCCCAATCACTCATATTTTAAATATAAGCATAAAATCAAAAAGTTGATAATGTGTTTCATAAATTTCTTGACAAACAAAGGATTAATCCTTATCATTCTCATGTTCACAATGTACCCAATTCATCATTGTAAATAACATATTAACCATGTAAAATCAACAATGAACTTGAACATTGGTTTTTCAAAACAAAGTTTTTAGGTAAGCATTAACAATGCAATTACCAACTTGTTCACGGGATCATAACAATCCCATCAATTAACCAAAATTATTTAGTCATGATTCGGATTGTTCTACAAGTGGGTTTTAGTGAGATCCCAATGAATATGAACCTAATAAATCATAGTAAAATAACTATGTCAACTCACATTCCTAGTAAGGTTCTAATTCAATTTCAATTTTAAAAATCCCCAATTATGAAAGTATGAACCCTAGAACAAATTAGATGAAATTCAATGAAATAACTTACAGTTAAATGATCTTGGAGGAAGGATGAGTGAAACTCACAAATTGGAATCAATGAATCTTGAGTTATTGAAGGTTTTGAAGGTGCAACAATGGTGGAAAAGAAGAAAACCGTCAACTCTACTAGAGAAGATAGAGAGGGTTTGTTTGAAAAAATTATTTTTAATAAAACCTGGCGCTTTAGTCAAAAGTTCTGGCCGCGGTTTCTTATCGATAGAGAACCGCGCCTTTGAGCCGCGACAGAATAAGAACCGCCTACAGTGGCGAGTTTTAATCAAAGAAAATTAAATAATTTTTTAAAACCAAATTTTTCTAAATCCTTCAAATATATCTTAATCCTTTAGGAAATCATTGGACCACTTCAACACTAAGTAATAATGCCTTAATGAAGGATTATGAGTTGAATCGAGATGGGAAATCACCAAAATGGACAAACGACTAATCGTAGCAAAGAAGCAAAGGAGAGAAGTCAAGGGGAGTGAATTAACACCAAGTAAAATGCTCAAGAGACAACTGACAATATTCAAGTCGAAGAGATGAAGAGCTTGTGTCATATATGGTGGTTTACGACGTGCCTTTCCGGCGAAATTCTAAACGCCTTTGGTAATGAACTATACCAAGAAATTTTGGTACATAGAATAAGATCACTTTCAAGAATAGTCTTACTCTACTTCAAAATGTGAGCAAAGTATAAATTGACTTTCTCTCCCACATGATCGGACAATGATTCCAAGGATTTACAATAACGATATCCTTGGAATATTTCAATTCCAAATGTGTAAAATCCAACTACAACTAATGAAGTAGTTTGGTATCTCAAGGGATTAACAAATTATCTTAAAGATTAGCTTAATTGCACAAGTTACACATGATATAGGGCCTAGTAACCGTGAGGATGCAAACCATGGAAATCATGCTTGATACTTTAAGCTACTACTAACGCACTCTACATCCCCATAGTGAGTCAAGTATCCAAGCAATGAAGGTTTGAGAGGGTAAAAGAAAATAACCACAAACCATAAACAAATGTCAAGGCAAGGATGAAAAACAAGCACATAGTCAAGCAATGATCAAAAGATTGATCAAAAGCGCGTGTGGAAGAACGAAAGTGTAGGTTAGCCACAAAGTGCATTCCAAGCAATCAAGGAATAAATGCAAAGCCCAACCATGACTAAAGTGACTACTAAGTCTCCAAGAACTAGTATCATTCCCATCCATCTTGATATCATCATTCAATAATGTTGGAAATCAAAGAAGATGAGTCTTCTACAAGTGTAAGTAACTCAATCCACAATAAATTGAATGATTGATCTTCATGAGTACCTACACAAAACAAGATGAAAACTAGTAGATACATTTCAAGAGTAAATAACAAATGTATAAATACTACTATTCTAAATAAGATGATATATTACTAATTAAAATCCCTATTTTCAAAGAAAAAATAGTTTTGACCAAAGAGAAACTTTAGTACAACTTAACCTTCTAATTTGAGGAGACAATGGATCGTTCCATGTTTTTATGTATAATATAATTCAAAGATCGTGTGTGACCATCGCTCTCATACCAATTGTAGAAACTAGAAGGGGGGTTTAATAGTTTCTCTTCTATTTATCTCCTAATTAAAATTCCTTTTAATTAGGTGAGTACCAAAACTATCTTTTCCTTGAAAGCTAGTTGCATAATGATTAGGTTCAATTCTAATGCATTACAATGACAAGTAGTAAGTGTAATGATAATGAAAGTAAGTAAAGAGTAAGGAAAAAAAACAACCTAATAGGAAGACACCAAGATTTATAGTGGTTCGACAACGAAGCTTTATCCTCATTCCTACTCCACTCCTCGAGTACATCTACTCGAGATTTCCACTATATCCACAAGCTCCCTTCTTGGCGGAGAAAACCATACAACGTCGCTTACATTATTTTTCGACACTAAGCTAAATGTCGAGACCTAATCATAGCTAGGACCAATCTACACAACGTCGCCTACTTCACCATTTTACGACACAAGGCTAGATGTTGAGTTCTAATACAAAAGATAGAACCAATCTTCTTACGTTGCCTACTTCAGCGTTTTCTGACACAAGGTTAGATGTCGAGTTCTAATCTAAATCTAGAACCAATCTTCATGACCCTTCACTTTGAAGCTAAGTGAGAACTTACACAACTCGCACACAAATCACTTTGTAGTTTAGTGAGAACTAACACACAACACATTACAACTCAACTAAACATATCCAAGTACACACATGTAACTTGGAGGTACACAAGACAAATCCAATCACACACATATGAAACGAATTTACACAACACTAATCCAAGTATTCATAAATAGCTTGGATGAACACAACTAGTTCAAGAATTCAGAAATACATTGGATCTATACAAGACACAAGTAAACAAAATAATGAACATGACTAAATCTTTAGGAGAGGATGATCTTCATCAAGGCTTCATCTTTAATCACAACACAAGTGTGTGAGTGATCTTCTCTTTGGACAAGGTAAAGAAGGGGATCAAGAGGATAATCATAAGTAAACATACTTAACACATTAAGTGATTATTTACAAATGATTAGGATTAAGAAAGGAGAAAGAGAGCTCAAAGAAATATCCAAAAAGGGTTATTGAAAATGCAGATTTGATCCACTATTTATAAAAAAAACCAACGACTATCTACACGCGGTTCCTTATTGGTCTAGGCGGTTCCTTATCAATAAAGAACCGCATATGTAATTAAGGAACCGCGGATGTAGACTCTGGTCCTTTTTGTCTTTTAGTGGGGTAGAAATATCTGAGGTAGTTTGAAACCTTCAAAGTATATTCTTATGCCATTTGGAATATTCCATATTTAAACTTACATTTTCCATTTTATTAAAATACTTTCTTAAAAAGAAAGTTTACTAAAAATCTTTTGTCACATTTGAAAAAAGTGAGTTTTAAGGCTAATCACTTTTATGATCACTAAAAATGATTAAGATATGTTAGTGTAATGATTATTACCTTGATGATAGTGTTTGTTAGATAATTAGTTTTACGATTGTGTTTGAATATAAATGTCTTGTAGAGTTTGTTGTGATCAAAACTAAGAAAGATTAGTTAACACTAATAATGTTTAAAGGCATTACTTTCATTAACAGATCCTTCTCTAAATTATCCATTTCCTCTTGCATGATTGTCTTTCCATACTTAAGTCCCTCAATTTCATATTCCAAATCTTCAATACGCTTAGGAGGTATTTCATTAAAATAGTTAAACATATTCTCCATTTGCTCTACAAATATATTTTGGGTATTTGGGATATTATTGGAAGCTTGGAATGAAGAAGTTTGACACTATGGAATAGGTATATTTTCATTATTTGGTCGGGGATTAGGGTAATTATTGGAAGAAAGGGCTACTAAGGGTTTAGGTAAATCCATAAGGTAAATATTTTTCGATCCGAATCCGATATGACGATGGGATGAAAATAGGAAGACATATTTCTGAAGTCGTCGATCAAATAAATTACTTATATTAGTATTTACTATTATATTTACTTACACAAAATCATATTATCACATAATAGTATTACCCAAATCATCAAATATCACTTACATCTTTCTTTTGTAGCAGCACGGTTTTGAAGCAGAGATTTCACTTGGAATATATTTTAGGAAAATCAGTTATAGTTAAGATTTTAATTTCTTGTTCTCTATAACTATGGCTTTGATGCCACTCTGTAACACCCATATTTTTACCTTGACGCAACAGAACAATAATTTTGGGGTATTACTTCATAGATTAAAAGTCACAATAATAGGAAACAACTCAAAAGAATGTTTTAATAAAATTTATTTATTTATTATCAATCATCAATTATAATTTATAGATTATCATTCAAAATCATAGATTTTCAATAAAACAATTGTACATACTCTGTACTTTACAGGTTCCCAAGATCTTGAAAATAGGTTTGAATTATGAAAATTCCCAAGTCTGTATCTCTGCACGTCATCATTAGGCTAATCCATGCCATCAGTTATCAACACCTAAAATATATGCTTAAAGTCAACACAAAGGTTGAGTGAATTCATATGTTTGAAATCATTTTTGAATACAAGATCCTTTTTCCTGAGCTACGTTATTATGCGCTCGTAAATAAAATGAATGAATAATTGCGCAAACTTATGATAATATTTACATTATTAGCGCTAATTTCCAAGAAATGATTACCGGTTCACAATCAAAAAGGGACTTTCAAGGTAGCAGTAAACAGAGTGTCAATAAACATATCTAGGAAGCATACCAAAAATACTTGTATTCCAGTTTAGCATATATCCCCCTCACGGGTTTTCAAATCATTGAAATTACTATACTTTAGCGAGGCTATGAACTCACCTTATATCCAGTAATTTTGTATTCTTGGCAGATTTATATCACATAAAGCAACTTAGGCTAGCAAACAAGAACTTGGACTCACACCAATCCTAGAATAACATATTTTGTATAGTATTAAGTCTTTGATTTTTAGTTCAATATTATTTATGTATTAATCATATATTTTTGAAGTTATAACTTCTCATAATCATGACATCATTGTTCGGGCCATCATACTTAGAAGCCATTCTATAAACGTTTGAGGAGCGAGGGCACTTTAAACCGTAAACCCAACCACTCAGTCAGAACGTAATGTCGAGATGGAACATCCTTGTACAAAGTTCCCTACTAATATGATACATTTATATAAGAAATTTCTCCAAGGATTATTATGTTTCTTTTATATATATATTTTACGTCCTTTAGTTTCATAATTGGGAAAAATAGTCTATCTAGTTTATGTAACTTTAGAAAATAGGTTTTATTATATATTTTCATCCATATTCTTTCATAAATGACCAAAATGATCCTTTAAGTTTAAATTTTGGAATATTTACCTTTTTAGCACATAATATTATAAGTTTACCATATTTACATTTTTAACCCCTAAAGTATATAGTTTTAATATTTACATTTTAAACCCTCAAATATTAATCTTAGGGTCTCAAACATTTCAATATTTATTATTATAGTTTTAACTTTGGAATAATGACACTTTGGCCCAAAATTTTTATAGTTTCAAAAATTACAATTTTAGTTCCTAAACATGTACAAAATTACATAACAAGCTAAAAAATAATCCAAATGATCTAGGAATTTAAAACAAAGTTTCAAAACACATTTATAATTATAATAAAAACATTTCTCCAGAATTATAGCTTTTGAAATGGGTTTTTACATATTATTTATTTAAATTACGAAATTTGGGTTTTAAGACATTCATAGCTTATAACTTTCATTTAAAACGATCAAATGCTCTAATTTCTTTTAGATTATCTTTCTAAAATTATTTTGGCATTAAAGCAAGTCTAATAATTCATTATAACAAAATCAAAGCTTAGTTAACATATAATTTACCTAGGTGGCTCTAAAATAGCTTTTTATGACTTCTTATGAACATAACTTGCTACCAAAGCTTCAAGAGCTTCAATGGCTCCTTCCTAGACCTGGTTTCTGGTCTTCTAAGCGTCCTAATATATTTGTACAAGTGGAATTTGAGAATATGTAGGAGATACTAAAGAAACAGGGTGTGAGTTGTAATGTGGTGTATTCTTCCCTATTTATAGCAGTTCTAACCATTGGGCTCCAAGCTAAGGCTTCAAACGTGTAACTCAGATAGGGGAGTGACTAAGGTAAGTAAGGGAATGTCTATACAAGGCAAGGGAAGACTCATGGAAGCTAGGATGATAGTTATTTAAGGTTGTGGCTAGAAAACATCACACGAAATACTATGATAAGAATTGTGAGTCTTAGCCTACAAGGTGATGATCCAACAGCTTATAGGTCTTCTAGAAGGCTTAAAAATCTAGGAAATATCTTGTTTTAAACTTGTAATGGGAGGGAAAATGTTTAAGTCAAGTTTTATAGGGAAAAACTAAAACTGAGTTCTATTTTAAGGCTTATAAGTATATAGTTTGTAATTTTTTTGATTAAGGGTTTAGGAATGTGATTAGTGACGGAATAGGATATATATAGGGTTTAGACATTTTATTTAGGAATTTTGGGTCTTTGGTTTGAAGTTTAACAAAGGTTTGAAGTGAAATTGGGAAGATAACCTATGTAGATTAGGGTTTCTAATGATCTATGATTAAATCTTAGCAAAAGTCATTATCCTCCTCTTAGCTACTGATGTAAAGCCAATTTAGGTCCTATAAATTGTGTTTTAACTATCCAAAGAGTTCCTACACTTGATTTGATAGGTTATTCTAAGTAAATATGTCTAAAGAATGAAACTACCTATT
Source organism: Glebionis coronaria (assembly GCA_025667525.1). Taxonomy (NCBI): domain Eukaryota; kingdom Viridiplantae; phylum Streptophyta; class Magnoliopsida; order Asterales; family Asteraceae; genus Glebionis; species Glebionis coronaria. Next base: position 364,814,480 of record CM046875.1, read on the forward strand.
TTGACCTAATTTACAAGTCATGCATTGAAATCTTGTACCTTATGCTATAGAGTACTTTTAAATTGTCTTCATATAACCTTAACGTAATGATTTAAGTGTTTGTAGACTTTTCCTAAAAGGCTAGGTATTGATTCTATGTAAAATGCTTAATATAACGGTTTTTAGGTCACTGATCCTAATGACTTTATATCTTGATTAATTAGGGTTTATATTATCATGTAGACTTATTATAGGTCTTATATTTTATGTTAAAGACTTCTAAGGATTCTACATTCTTAGTTTAAGGGTTTATATAAGGTAATCATATCTTAGGTATAGTTATGGGAGCATAAGATCTTATGCTTTGATAACTTGTACATTATGCTTTACTAACTTGTAACTTAACTTGAAATCAATGTATCATTTTAATATGATACTTAGTTGAGTTTTATAATTAGTTGCAAAAGATTATACTCTAATTCAATGTGAAATGGATTTTATCTGCTAATCTTTGTTACTAGGTCTTAACTTGTAATTTGCTTTAGATTAGTGAATATTAGTATTTTATGATCAATTATCTCTTCTTTATATAGCAAATCATAACTAGTATATTGTATTTGTTATTTATACATAGATATTGGGTACTTATATTGCTTGAAATATTAGTTTACAATGTTGGAATAAATGTCATAGTCAAGTTCCCCCTGCTAGTATTTTTGCCCCTACTGGTTTATTGAAGATAGTGGGATATGTTCCCACTGTTTGAAGATAAAGAGCCTGCTATGAAGATAAACTTGGAATAGATTTTAGCACGTTTATGTTACAATCTAAGTATTGTTTCCTTGTTTAGCTCATAGATATCTTGTAGTGTCCTTGCACTATAAAAGGGTCCTTTAGGGTTTATGTTTTATATACTTATCTCTGCCGTTTACATTATAGCTTTAAGGTAGTAAAACGCTAATACCATCTTGGGTATTCGTATATTAATTAGTATATTGAAGGTTTGAAGTTTGTTTTAACCCTTGTTCTTGTCCTAAACATTATATTCCGCATCTTGTTTAGTTACTTTGTGTATTGCAAAGTTTCTCTAATAGTAGTTAGAATTCATTGTTTCTACTACAACCCTTAAACAAGCTAAGGTTTAAGATCTATGTTTGGGATCAACATTTAAGGGATTTCTAGGTGATGATCTTGACTATTATGTACACTTACTTGTACTTTAGCTTTGTATAGTTTGTACTTATTAATCTTGGATAACTTTATACTTCCATATGATAGTATAATTCTTGTTTCAATTCCTTGATTACTTATTCATATGTGTTATGCATTCATACTTTCATAATTCTTGAGTTTACCACTCATTATAAGGGTTCTAGGGTTTTTAAGGGAATTTAGGGCATCATTGTTATATTTGAGATGTTCTTATTCATAATATACTTGGTATAACTCATACTTGATATATACATTATATTTAAAACATATAGGAATATATTGATATGGAAATTAAGGTTGTGAGAAGTAGTTCATCTTACCAAGTAATGCACAAAAAGCAAAAATTTCTAATGGATTTTTCATTTCCATTTAATCATAGCACATATCATACTTGTGAAATTTATGGGTTGTCATAGCGCCGGTAAACTCAAGAATCGATTTAACTCTGCAACCCAGGATAGAAAACCCTCCTGGTCCAGATCCGAACATGAGAGACTACGTCGCAAGGAACTACGAGGCCTTAATCTCACTCGTGGCTGCAAAGATGAAAACTAATCCAGTTAACGACCTAAGAGTCAACCTGGACTTTAAAAGGGAACTACGGGAGTTAAGGGGTCACCTTCTGATATAGAATGTCGTCTCGAGAAGCGGTGACAAAGGAGAGAAGAAAGATAGAGGGGCAGGACAATCAACAACTCCCTAACGGGTCACGTACCCTGACTCACCAATAATTGAGGATTCCTCATCCTCGGGCGACTCTAAAGACTCAAGGGAGAAGAGAACCCCCATCATACCTACCAACAGCATACCGTGTGTTAGCATCCAGGATTGGATAGGACCTACCCCAATAGGCCAAGGAAGCTTATCGTAGAAACTAGAGCAATGCCAAAGTGCTCTTAAGAGATTAGGACCAAGGGAAGAATATCTTCCCCTGGGTGTGGAAGAAAGAAAAGGAAGAAAGAGAAAAGCCAGAAGGAGGAGTTCCCCGAGCGATAGATCGTCAAACTCCGGCTCCAGCGACCGCAATCCTAGGCATCATAGAGACAGATCCACATCTTCGGACTCCTCCGACTACGAAAGTAAGCATCTCAGAGCATCGCGACAGCCAAGAAGGCGCAGCAATGGTCCCTCCCATGACGTGGCGAATGAGGAAACGTGTTTTCAAAATGCATTACGAAATATAAGGACGAGGAAAGGAGACGCATGCCAACCAATGTCAAAACCTATGATGGCATGATAGATCTAGACGATCACTTAAAGGTGTTCGAATCCCAAGAATGAATTAAACAATGACCAGAAGTTGTGTGGTGTCACATGTTCAATTCTACACTAATAGGGAATGCATAAACTGGTTTGATAGGCTTCCACGACGAAGTATCCAGGGATTTGAAGAATTACGAAGAGCTTTCAAGAGAAACTATATCCAGCAAAATAAGTGTGACAAGAGCCCTATCTCACTAGCTAGAGTTAAACAAAGTTACAGTGAATCCTTGGAAGATTTTGTAGAACGTTTCAAGTCCGAATGCAACAAAATTAAGGAATTTCCCGAAAATTTCAAAATCTCATGCTTCCTGGCAGGAATTACCAACCCATACCTCATAAGGAAGCTGAACGATAGAACTCCAGAGATATTCCACAGAGTAATGCGGAGGGTCAGATCATTTATCCAAGGGGAAGCGGCTCGAATTACAAGTTCCAAGATCGACCCAAAAAGCAACCGCATACCCAGAATAACAACCGCATCTTAGAATCACAAGGTACTTAGAAGGGGGGACACAAAAGTAACAAGTTCACCCCATTAAGAATGTCTGCAAAGGAGATATTCCTATTCGAGGGTTCAAGTTTCTCAAAACCCGCCCAAATGACGAGCCACGTGGACAAAAGTGAAAAGAGCAAGTATTCTTAGTACCATGATGACAAAGGGCACGTCACAGACGAGTGTATACAGCTAAAGAAGCACATAGAGAGTTTGGTGGAGGCGGGAAAACCGAATCACCTTACCCGTGACTAGTGAAAGGAAGGGGAGGTAAGAAAGAACGAAGGTAAGAAAAAAGAAAAGCCCATAAACATCCACATGGTGAAAATAGGGAAACAAGAAGCGCAGTCACTCATCATACAGGATTTCTCGCACGAAGCAGAAATCTCATTCCCCACCATCACAAATGAAAATCAGCACAGTTAGAAGCAAACATTTCCCTGCACTCCTCTAATTGTTCCATCGCCCATCGGTTGTCGAACACTTGTTTTTCACGCATTATGCGCTCTCGGGATAAATTATCAAATAGCGAAGTCTTCTCGTCCTCAAGATACTGGATGGAACCGTGTTTAATCTAGTGATGCCTCAACATAAGCTAACTTTACCTTCGCACGGGCAAGGTCTATATTAATTTCTTCCAGAACTCAGGAGTGCTCTATGGACATATTTTTAAGCTAGAGAGATAGACCCAAAATCTTCTGTTAAGATGCAATGCTAATATAACATCATGTGTCCCACTCATAGCTAACTCCCTCATCAGTGCCTCACCCAATAATGCATCAAGCCATTGTGAAAGGGAACCAGGTTATCAAGGAAATTCTCACAGTCGGGCTTCTTGTTTAAATCACAAGACAGGGGAATTTTCCAGGATGAAAGGAATACGCTTGCAGGAGAAACACTTGTGGTAGCTTCGTTGGTCTTCTCTTTCACCATACGAATTAAGGAAGTAACGATTATAGATTAATGAGGCTACAACACAATAGCGAAGGTTGCAGGAGGATTAAGTATACCTCTGTTTGAAAATATCTGTGCAAGGTTTGAGAGGTTCGCCCTACTAAAGGATACTAGAACGAGATTTTGTAGTTCTTGTTCGTGGTTTTTTGGGTATAGTACGTGGTCGATAATGTTTTTTGATCACTAGGAGTATGGAGAGCATTCTCACAATCGCCTACAGATATTTCATCCTCGGACGAGGATCTTCTTCCTCTTAGGGTCTCGGCATTCTCTGACGAGGATGTCTCTGTGATTACAGGAATACTGCGGAGAGGAGTGGCGTTCAACGCAAAAATTTCCTGCGTATTCACTACAGTGTTAGGGTTGGGAAGTTCTAAAGGAATGGTGTGCCTTCCCACAATCAATCCTAGTGAAATTTCTTCTAGAGTACTGATAACACCCAAAATAACATATTTAATATGTTGCTAATATATCACTTTGTATTATAAATAAGAACTTTCGATACTTAATACATTGCGTCTTATATACAGGTACAAAGTTTGAAGGCTCAAAGTGAAAGAAAGGGAAATAAAGTACTTAGATGCAGTAAAACAAGAATAAAGAAGAAGAACATTCTGGACGCACGAATATGTGGCGCACAAAGTTCTAAGTGCGGCGCACAATCACCGTCTCCAATGTGCATCGCACATTTGGAGAAGTGCGACACGCTTTTACCCTCAGACAACACTATAAATAGAGACCGTTTCTCCTCATTTCAACATATCATTACCAATATCAACTACTAATCAATATCTCTTATACTTAATATTCCGAGTATTCTTAGGCTTTCTAGTGATTTTTGGTATATTTCCACTTTTGGGAAATACTTGTAACGAGAGTATTTTGCTCCTTGATTTATGGAAAGGCAATATAATCGTGACACTTGTGTACTCGTCGATTCATTCAATCTAAAGTATGATGTTCTCTTACTATTTCCATTTGTTACTTTGATTACTATGTTAGGTTATGTTTTTTGTGACGATATGGGTATGTGACTATAATTAGTGATAATGCTATCATATGATCTTTTATAACTCGATTTCAAGCTAACTTTGTAGAACCATTTTGCCACTTAGTTCTATCACCATATTTTATCAAAGTTGATTTGTTACGATATATTGACATCGAGAGGGTCAAGTTATTATAAAAAGTTTTTAAGAAATTGTCTATGATTTTGAATCTTTGGTTGGAGAGATGCGCTTAGATATTTTGATAAAATATTGAACTTATTGGAAATTTGTTTTAAGCTTAGTCGCTTAATTAAACATAAGTCTTAAATCAAATCAAGTGAATTGTGTAAACTCCATTTCGACGAGCAAGGATTATCACACTATACCTCCCTAATCATATCTCAATAATTATTATCATCATCACGACATTATAGAGACTATCCCATATTAGTTATATTTGTCATTATATTATTTAATCAATCATTTCTACCTTAAATTATTATTTCGTTTACCAAAACGAAACTAAATCCTTGCGAACGATCCTGGCCTACCACTACAAAGATATATTACAAAAGAAAGGGTATACTTGCCAGTGTTTGTGTTTTTAGTCCCCTGTTTTGTCTAATCCTTGTAATATAATTTTAAGACTTGCGAAACAAACGTCAAGTTTTTGGCCCCGTTGCCGGGGACTTACAATCCTGTTTTGTAACCAAGATTTTCATAATCATCGAAGATTGAACCATTTCTCATCATAAACCAAACAAACTTTTTCTGTCAGTACAGAAAGTACGCCGCACAAACCAAAATGTGCGCCGCACTTCACGTAGCGTTCCAAAGTACGCCATACTTTTAGCTAAGTACGCCGCACATTCCATCTGTTAACACAAAAATCCTTGTTGGATGCACACCCGTTCATCCGAAAATCAACCCGTATCACCATTATCCGAACCTGAACGTACCCTTAACCGTAGGTTACGTCGACTCCGTCGTCGTGTATCTTTAGAAAGGAGACACGAACAATCTCAACACCCTCGAATAGTTAACCAACCATTCAATAACCTTTCTCAATTCCCATTATTTACCAAGCTCATCGAACGTTATGATCCAATGTTGGACACCGATTGTAAAACCTCTGATTTTACCTTATTGACTTTGTCAACTGTTGTACTCTTTATTTTTGGAATCTGTATAATTCCACCTTTATATGACTTATTATTAATCATATACCTTTGTCATACTATCTTTCATATTTATTTTTACATTTATATGGACCCTTAGTCATTATTGACTACTCTGGCAACTGACTGGCCACCTGAATGAATAAAGGACTCATCACCTTAGTACACTTTTTGAGATAAACTGTAACTTTACTTAATTTATTTATTAAGTACTTGGACTTATGTTATATGTATATATTTACATATATTTCATAATAGGAATAAACACCTAACACTTTAAAACAATGTACATTATTTTACATTGTCATTTATTTACTTTCTTTAAGTAAAATGATTATAATGATGTATTCATTATCTACTTTTACTAAATCACCTAAAGGTTTAACTAAAGTACCTATAAACTTACAAATGCATACAATATCATACAAGGACTATTATTTTCACCCAACACTTGATACAAAATTAACACATTGCTCTAAAAACACATAAGTGTGCCGTGTATATATGTATATACTACATATCTATAATCATTTCCCTAACTTGCAAGCATAAGCATGCATATCCACTAATACACTATGCCTTACATCTTACTTACACACTTTACCTTTTTTCATACTTCACCATACAACTTGTTATACCTTCTTACACATACATACGATGCCATACTTACACAACACTATGTCACCCCTACATGTCACTATGCCAAGTCAAATCTTTGTCCCCCTTTGGCCTTGTAAACCCATGGTTAGAACCAAAATGGGAGGGAAAGGAGTTTTCCATTTTGAGCATGTGGGGGAAATGAACTAGCATATCTATCAACTAAATCCAATACATATCTAACCAAGATACCTTTTTAGATTCATGGTACTACTTAAGATATCATATGGATCCTTCTCTTTCCTCTTATAGCCGATACACACACCAACACAATTCACTTGAAAATCAAATCTCACTTCACTCTCTCTCTCTCTCTAAGAACACACGGCTACAAGTCTTTCCTCCATAACCAAGATCTTCAAGCTCATTAACTATGTCTCTTCTATCTTGAATGCTAATCATTGTCAACTCCTATAAGTATCTTGATCTTCAAGACAAGTAAAGAAGCCCTATCTACACCCTTGAAGCCCACAGCTATATTTTTGGTTACAAGAATCTCCATTTTTGAAACGAAGTTCTCATCCCTACTCATTATCTTGTTCATCCCTAGATCCACCTAAACAAGTGAGTAACTTAAAACCTATCTTTCAATATACTTATTTTTCATTCACCTGATTATTACTAGTAAAACTTAACCCTAAAACAAAAACATAAAACCCTAGACCTAAATGGGTCACGACTTAAAATGATTTGTGTGATAAGATGATGTAAAATCTTGATAACCATGATGACCATAACCTTATGTACTAGTTAAACTAGAAAAAATATGAAAAACATAACCATGCATATATTGGACGTGGGGTTTTAAACCCTATGGTTCAATATTGGTTAATCTTGTAATGTTTAAACAAGCCTAGAAACATTAGATCTATATTACTAGTTGCCTTAAAATGATAAGCTCGCTATTTTTGCCTTATAGGATTTAGTTTTTAAGCCCACTATAATAAGCTTGCCTATATAAACTCTATTATTGTTAAATAATGTTTTCATAAAACTTTTGGTGTCAAAATTATAGCTTTATAAAGTTTCGGGATAAAAACATAGATCTATAAATATTTTGGACAAAAATGATAGATCTTTGAAGTTTTGGGTTAAAAAGGTAAATCTGATAACTTTCGGATTAAAAAGAACAAATGTAATAGTTTCGGGATAATATTGTAATTTTATTAAATTTAGGGATCTAAATGAAGAAGTATAGAAACTCATATTATCAAAATATAAACGTAAGGGTTACTTCTGTAAAATGCCGAGAGATGAGGGTAGTGTTTTGACACTATCCGAAACTCCAAATTTAACACAAGGACTTAATTCGAATTGTTAACATGTTAGGGTAATTAGTGTAACTTAGTAAGAACCTAGGGACCCTTTTTGGCCTTTGCCAAAACTTAATAGAAGCCCTAGGGACCTATTTTGCCAACCTAGTAAACTTTTATATACCCTAGATAAACCCTAGGGGTTGTTTTGGCATAAGCCGAAAGTTAATGGAGCCCTAGGGGGCACTTTTGTAACTTATTTTTAAACCTAAAATTAGCCGAATATGAGGAGGACCAAAATTGACATTGTGTGAAACTTTTACAAACCCTAGTTACACGTGTAACTAGGGAGGGACCAATGTTGTAATTACTAGAAACATTTAGAAACCCTATGGGTATAAAAGTAAATAAACCGCGGGTAATTATATAAGTAGAGGGACTAAAATGTAATTTATACAACGTATAACAAACCCTAAATTAACTATATATATACCCGATGCTTAAAACGTAAAACTTAAATAAACATAACATTCGTTATTTTTCCAAACGTATAATTTAATAATTATATACACTACGAGAACGTGGAAATTAAACAAAACTGTTATACGTTTTATAAATCCTATTTATATATAAGATATAAATTAAAAATGATTAACTTATAAAAATAAATATATTAATTATATTTATTTTTTTTACTTTAAATATATATAAAACTGCCTTTTTATAAATATTTAAATTATTTTATAAACAATACAAGTACAAGAATATTAATTAAACAGATTAATTAATTTAATAATATTATTTATTTTATACTTAAAATAAATACTACTATAACTTGTACAAGCATGGACAAATTCGTAATAAAATGCTTAAAACTAGTATAAGCATGGACAAATTTGTTCTGAAACTTTAATACATTATGTTATGCATTTATTGAGACCTTATAATTATTTAGGTCGTTGAGTATATCGTGAGTATCATATAAGATTAACTTGTGACTATTTGTTGTACTACTGAGGTGAGTTCATGGCCCCACTTTATATATTGACAAACTTTTAAACTTTTTTATGGGGAAGAAACATGCAACATATTTTATTTTATGGACATAAATCGAACTGTGAAACCTTTGATTACATTTGTCTATTGTAGATGAACCCGCATGACCCGTGCATCTGAAACTGTTAGAATTATTGAATTACCTGAATGTTATAAATGTATCTATTTGGGATTGACCATCCCCATCTGGGTGAGTCATGCTCACTGTGCCTAGGCCAGGACAACAGATGTTTCACATGTCAGCACTTATTATTTTTGGGTGCCTTTTTATAAGGCGAAGGCTCCTTATTTGTTAAGGACTTAACTGTCAAGTCTCAGTTTCAGGCAATATGGGAATGTAATTACTTTTAAGTATTGATGCTTTGTGCATTACTACTTCAGTGAATGTTTATTGTCCAAACTTATTTTATTAAACCTGTGAATTCACCAACTTTATGTTGACTCTCTAAGCATGTTTTCTCAGGAAACTGAAGCAGGTATTGGTGTGCATGGAGTCAAGCATCATGATAGGCTGCATTTATAGAGCTCATATGGGGTTTTATAAACTGTGGAATAATCCAAACTGTTGAACAATGTTAAGATAATTTTAATAACATTTGCACTTTTATCCATGTAATAAATGTAATGATAATCTTTTATCTGCTGCTCTATACGCTATATGCTGTTGATCCACCTACGTGACACCCAAATATTATTTCCGCTGCATTTGACTCAATTTGGGGGTGTCACAGAATGGTATCAGAGAGATAGTTATAGAGAACCAGAACAAAATTTAAATAAATATAAAAAATATAAGATTTTTATATAAACTGGACTATAACTGCTTTAAAAATCTTTTGGGATTTTTGTGACTAGAATAGTTAAGCATATAGAGTGTAGAGCATACATTCTTACGTGGCTATCTATGCATTGATTATTAACATCCGGTTAATTAATCTCATAAGTATTAACGTAACCTTTAACATCGTCATGTTAAATGGCACTATTATATAATTTAATCATTATTCCCAAAAACTTTTAACTTTAGTAAGTTTATACTTATGTCAATTAAAATGATATAATTTTCAGATTTACTATGGCATCACCTACTGATACTCCTGCTGCCGTATCACCGACATCCGTCTTGCATGGATGGATATCTGCCAGCGACACATACTACAGTCACGCTTCTAGTGACACCGCTCTCATTGTTGCCCTCATTGCTACTCGACTTGTTTCACCTATTTCCCCCGCTGGGGAAGAGGTTCAGCCGACTGCTGCCATACCACCCTTACCACCAGTTTCTTCACTACGGGACCACGCACCTGAGTCTCTGCCGCCTCGTAAGAGGAGGTACGAGGCACCTGTCGACTCTACTTTTAAGGTCGGCGAGGGTTTGGTATGAGGCGCGTGGATCCTGTCCAGGCCCAGATCACTACACTGGCTGCACGCCAGGCACAGGATGTAGAGATTTATGCTCTACTGGCCGATGGACAGCTTGGACGCACTACTCTGCAGTCGCGTCAGGACCTTCTGTGCTGGACCGTTAGTGCTGAGGCACACGCTGCCCGTGGAGCATGGTCCACTACTTACCATTCTCTCCAGTGTTTGCTGGAGGAGAATGAGTTCCTCCGCGAGCAGATCTACCTACTGCATAGTCAGCAGACTGAGACTCACACCGCTCTCATGACCATGGAGCATACGCTTGCCATCTTCTTCGATCTCCAGGACGTTCGTCACCAGGGATTGACATCAGAGACCACTCATCTTCGGGTAGTTAAGAAGACCCTCAAAGACCAATTCTTGGAGGCTCTCCGACTCCTTAAGGAGACCCGGGAGGCCATGACTTCGATGCATGATGCCATGCAGGCACCAACCGCCTCATCACCACCAGTGGCACCAGCCGTATCTAAGGAGTCTGTTAGACATGAGTAGACTAGGTGTACTAGATCTTTTGTACATCATGATAAGCTATTAGGGTTTCATCCCGGCTATCATGATATAGGACTCATGTATTTTTACTTTCTTTTTAATATTTGTATCATCGTACTGTACTTTTTAGATTAGGGATTCATAGATGATGTACTTTATATTATGTGTACCACCATCCCAAACAGGCGGTCTGTGCTCTGTCTTGGATTGGTTGTGCAATTTGTACTGTATTCCTATTCTAGACATATGGCATGTACTCATTAGCTTTTGTTATATCATGTACTGTATTATATTACGAACTTTAAACAAGTTATCCAATTTGTTCTGAAGTCTATGCATGAATTTCTTTTCGTGCATTTATATAAAACTGTGCTAACACCTTAAACTAATGATTTCATTTTTGTGTATAATTATAGAAAAATGGTAATCACTAGAACGAACCCCCACAATGCCGACACTACCGAAAACGTCACTGTTGCCCAACTAAGGGAGATGATTGATCAAGGCATTGCAACTGCGATGGCTGCCAGAAGAAACGTGGACGATAGTCAAAACTCCAACAACCGCTAGAATAATCAGACCACCAGGGGTTGCTCTTACCCCGAATTTTTGAAATGTAAGCCTTTCGACTACAAGGGCAAGGAAGGAGTGGTGGAACTGATGCAGTGGTTTGAAAGGTTGGAAACGGTGTTCCGCATCAGCGACTGTGCAGAATAGAACAAAGTAAAGTTTTCCACCTGCACCTTACTTGAGAGTGCTCTTACTTGGTGGAACTCTGTAGTTGCTACTCTTGGACTCGACGCTGCCTATGCTCTCAACTAGACTGAACTGAAGGAGAGAATAACAGAGAAATACTATCCAAGGGGAGAAATGAAGAAGCTTGAAATCGAGTTGTGGGATCTTAGATGCAGGAACAATGAAATCACTACATACAACCAAAGATTCCAAGAGTTGACTCTAATGTGTACCAGAATGTTTGTGGAAGAGGAAGATAAGATTGAGAAGTATGTGGGTGGACTCCCAGACGCCATTCATGATAGTGTGCTCGCATCTCGACCTACTACCGTCGAGAATGCCATCGAGTTCGCTACTGAATTGATCAACAAAAGAGTCCGTACCATATCCAAGAGGCAAACTGACAACAAGCGAAAGGCAGATGAGTATTTCCGTAGTCAGCACCAACAGCATCCTAAAAAGCAAATTATTGGGCAAGTTTACAGTGCTACCACTACAGGGACTAAGTCGTACGTGGGCGCAAAAACTTTGTGCTCCAACTGCAACTATCATCATACTGTTGATAGCCCATGCCAGACCTGCTACAGATGTTGACAAGTGGGTCATTTTGCTAAAACCTGTCGAGTTAATGTTGTCACTCGGGCCCGACCCAATCAAAACACTGGGAACTACATCAACAGTGGCGGATACAATGCCTGTGGGAACGGGAACAGACATCAGGGAAACCACAATGCTGCTGGAGGAAACAACAATGGACCCAAGAAGGGAGTTGTGTGCTATGAGTGTGGAGCACCAGGACACGTGAAACCAGGTTTCCCTAAGCGGGCCAACCAGAACAAGAACAGTGGAGGAGCTTCGTCAAGAGTGTACGTGGTCGGCAATGAAAAAGCCAACCCCGATTCAAAAGTCGTTACTGGTACGTTCCTACTAAACAATCGTTATGCATCTGTTTTGTTTGATACTGGAGCAGACCGAAGTTTTATATCCACTGAATTTAGCCAAGTACTAGAAGTCGTTCCTACAATTTTAGATCACCATGACTCCGTAGAATTAGTTGACGGTAAGACTGTAGATGCTGACACCATCATTAGAGGTTGTACCTTAAATCTTTCCAAACATCCATTCAACATTGACCTTATTCCCGTAAACCTTGGAAGTTTTGATGTTATTATTGGTATGGACTGGTTAGCGAGATACCGCGCAATCGTTGTTTGTGATGCAAAACTAGTCCGTATTCCATGAGGAAACGAAACTCTAATCATTTGAGGAGACGGTAACACCGAACTCACTGACACTAGACTTAGTGTTATCTCTTGTACTAAAGCTCAGAAATATTTGTTGAGAGGATGTCCTATCTTCTTGGCCCATATTTCTCAAACAGATGTAGAGGACAAGCCCGAGAAGACACAAATCAAGGACGTACCCATCGTCCGAGATTTTCCAAAAGTCTTTCCTGATGAGTTGCCAAGCTTACCACCGACCCGACAAGTGGAATTTCAAATCGATTTGATTCCCGGAGCTGCACCTGTAGCTAAAGCTCCATGCCGGTTGGCACCATCAGAAATGAAAGAACTAGCTGAACAACTCCAAGAACTATCTGACAAAGGATTCATCCAACCCAGTTCCTCACCATGGGGAGCTCCTGTTTTTTTTGTCAAAAAGAAAAATGGTTCCTTTCCAATGTGCATCGATTACAGAGAACTGAATAAGCTAACTGTAAAGAATCTTTATCCGCTTCCTCGTTGACGACCTATTTGACCAACTACAAGGGTCAATTGTGTATTCCAAGATTGACTTGAGATCTGGATACCATCAACTAAGGTTCAGGGAGGAAGATATTCCAAAAACAACTTTTAGAACCCGTTACGATCATTACGAATTCCAGGTTATGCCCTTTGGGTTAACCAATGCACCAGCTATTTTCATGGACCTTATGAACCGTGTGTGCAGTCCCTACCTTGATAAATTCGTGATAGTCTTCATTGATGATATACTCATTTATACCAAGAACGAACAAGAACACGGGTAACACCTTGCACAAGTTCTAAAGGTACTCAAGGAGGATGATATGAGCAAAAACTCATATCAATTAATCAACAAAATACCCTAAAACACAAGAAAAATACCTAACTTTGTGCTATAAAGCGGAATTATGTGGTATGTTTTGTGTTTGTGTGCAAATAGGTAAGAAGGATGCATTTTCAAGCAAACAAGAAGAAAATCAAGTTAATTGGATGAAAAAGACAAAGAAGGATCAAAAGTGACAAGACTTTGAAGAAAAAGGACCTATCTTGACAATCTGCCAAAGATGAAGGACCAAAAGTGTAAATTTGTCAATGTCAAGATCAAAGTCAAATCTGGTCAACTCTCAAGTCAATCAAGTCAAAGGGCTTAAATGTTTAAAAATGCAAGTTGAAGGACTGAAATTGTAAAAGAAATGAAGATTATAGCTCAAAAGTTCAAACTGCCAAAGTTGAGGGGTTAATTCTGCCATTTGTTGGAAGTTATATGGTGTTTGATCCGTGTGAACTACTCTCAACCAATGAGGAGTCAAGAAATAAGAGGCAAGTATTCCCAGCTGTGCCACTAGCGTCGTTTTCACATTAAATACAAGATCTCAACAGTGCAGCGCACTCAACCCTTCTCAACCAATGAAACAACGCCATGCAATAATTCAAATTATCCAACTTGGATAACGATCCGTGTGATCATTTCTTGCCCAATCAGAAAGTGCCACGTGGCCTTCTTCTTCAACGCAACCCAGAAACGTTTAAGAGCTACACCTTATTTCAGAAAGAGTTATCTACATGAAAAGTGATCATTTTTTAGAGAGGAATACAATGGACACAATCAATTTAGCTCAAGATCAAGGATTCAAAAATCCCCAAAGTTGTTCTTCACCTACAAAATTCAATCAAGCAGAATTGTCCACGTGGAAGCTTAGGATTGGATGCAACACGTCACTCTCCCTCACCAACTCTCATCTGCATTCTATAAATACCCTAGAATAGCTTTCATTTCTTGTAATGTAGAAAAGTGTGAAAACACACACACTTTTAAATTTTCTCTCAATTCATCTAGTTTTAGCATAACAACTCAAGAGACTGACAATCTCTTGAGTCTGTTATTAGTCGTAACCAATTTACCAGCTTTGTAACCACTTTTCCAATTCAATAAGTAAAATTCACATTCATCTCTATCATCTACTGTTCATACCTTGCATATTGTTACTCTGTTGCTTTTTTTAGCTAGTTATGATTACCATTTGATCATGATTAGCTGATTGAGAAGACTTGTAGCTGTTGATCCTGTTCAGTTCATTCCAGTCCAAGTATTAAGTAGATTTTGAAGATTTCAAGTTCAGTAATGGAGATTTAGATGATGGTAGCTGTTGATTAGTAGATATTTGGTTTATTCTAGTGCTAAGGTGGTGGTTTAGCACTAGCTAGAAAGCTCAGCGCTTCTCTACTCCCCAATGGAGGCCTAAGCTAGAAGGTTTCAAGTTCTGAGTTCTTGTTCCACTAAAGTGTTGTTTGCCTATTCAATTCCTAGTTAATTCTTGATTGAATGCATGATAAAATGTGTTTAGCTAGTATTTGATCTGATCTTAGTGATTTAGTAGCTTAATTGTAGCTTAATTCTTGCTCATTAGCCTTATACTTGTTCTTCTTTCAGCTTTAACAGTCATTTCAGCTTATTAGATCATATTGAGTTCTAGCTTGTTAAACTGTTTGTTTTTGGGTGATTTGCACTTCATTCTAGCTATAAAACTTAGTCTGTTGTTACATTTTACTCAGTTTAACCAATTGCTTAAAATTCCTTCATAAAAGTTTGTTAGAGTTCAGATAAGTAATGTTTGGGATTAGCTTACAAGTTGTTTTTAAGTGTTAGTATTTGGCCAATTTTGGTTCATTTCAAGTCATCAAGTCATAGCATAATGATTTCAGTCATTTTCAAGTCAAGTCTTTAGTCAAAAAGGCAATTGGCATACAAAAAAGTTTGGGTCAAATCTTGTTAAGTAAATTTTCAGAAAGTAGTGATTTTCAAATCATTGGCATTTCTTTAATTTGGGATGAAATTCTTTCAAACCAGATTCTAATCATCACTCAACATATGTAGTTTTAGTGTGTAGCTGGAATCTCTACAGTATCCAGTTTTGAGAAAGAAATAAGCACTTAAATAAGCACTAGAGCATTTTCAATTCCCTGTGATAAATAGGTGAACTGATTTCTCATATTGGCATTTACACTTCAGAAACTTGCTAATTTTCTTTCACAAATCAATCCAAAAAGTGTTCATGAGTAAGTTTTGAGATTTTGAGCTTTTTGAAAAATCTGGTCAACAAAAGTCAACATAAGCTCATTTTCGCTTATTTTCAGTTTTAGAGCTTATTACTGGATCATTTTCTTTGAGACTAGATTTCCCATTCTTCTTGTGAGCTGTTTAACAAGTTTCTTCATTAAAATCAAGTTGTGCATGAATAGCTTATTAGATAGCTTATTTAGAGCTTATTTGAAATTGCTTATGAGAGTTCTAGCTAGTTTCAGCTTATTTCCTTTGACAAGTCTAGCTTAATTTCAATTTTAAGACTTTTGAAAGTGGTTTGAGCTTATTTGGTCAAGAAACGAGCTCAAACGAGCTTATTTTAGTCTTTAACCCGTTTTTGGTTAAAAAGTTTTGAAAATTGCAATAAAGTCCCTGGAGGATTAAGCAGTTTCTAATTCAAGCTAAACTTCCAACTAATTAGGTTTTGCAAAAGTTTAGTCCTCAGATTTTCAAGTTTGTTTAAAAGTGGTTAGTCAGTTTTCAAATTAGTTCAAATTTAGTTACTTTGTTTGATAAATTTTCACATTTAGTCCATATAGTTAACTATTTTTGCATATATAGTCCTTAGACTTTTTGACTTCGTATTTTTCGCATTTATATTTCATTGAATTTACATTTTCAGTCCTTATATTTTGTAGAATTTACATTTTAGCATTTTACTTGAATAAATACTTGGTTTGTGCACTTTGTTTTACGTATAAGTAGACTATATTTTTCATTTTAGCAAGGATTTGTTTGAATTAGCTATAGAATATCCAAATACTTTACCAACCAAAAACAATTAAGAACTCGATCTTGTTAGGACTTTCAATTTGTTAAGAACTGAGAAAACGAATTTCAACTATACACATTTCAAATGGCGCCGCTGCCGGTTCTTTGACTTTACGAGAGACTATCGATTGACGGTTTTCATTGGCTTTTGGGATCCGTTCACCTAGTGAACATTATTTTTACGTATCATAAATAAAAAACAAATAAAAAATCAAAAATATAAAAATATATAAAAACTAAAAAAATTAACAAAACAATTCTTTTCCTAGAGAATTGACCAAACAAATTAAAAAATCAAAAAAGCAATATTTTTCCTAAGAGATTGCACCCAAAAATATATATTATTGGATTCTCTCAGTTTTTATGTACATATAGTATTTTCTCTTAAAAACTCATAAATACAAAAATATTTTCCATATATTATTATAAGTAAATACGTATACGTATAAGAACAACCAATTCACATATTCTCCATAAGTATTGCCAAGGCAATACACCGTGTTGAGGGGAGTTCCGGTCCTTGACACGTGTATCGATCAAACCAAATAAAGCAAGAATAGATAAATACTTCCAATAAGCAACAATTTGAAGAATACAAACAATTAAGTGAATAGAAAGGCGATGTGCTATAAAATACCATCTAAGGGTCAATAGGTACTTAAGTGCTTCGCGCCACCTAACCCCCCATTCACTTGTAAGTATTCTAAGAAGGGCGGCTTCATTGGGGTTCTAGCACCGAAGTAGTACATACGTATATTATTATTTTCTTGTGGATATTTCATATTGAAACTCGAAGGGGATAATCCTTTTCTCTTCAAAGTCACACGAGAGCTTCTCTCTCATTCCTCGTATTGAGTTGCATGCTCACTCGCGGGCGTGCACAAATACCGATTGGTGTACAACCCCTTCCTCCGAAAAGGAAGAAAAAGAGAAAGAGTAGGAACACCGCCGTCCATCAAGTCGATCACGAGAATCGTGCTTTGATTCATCCACAACAAGAACCCATGGCTAGAGTTGATACTCGTTCTTTGATGGAACATTTGCAATCCAATGTTCACGGATATGTCGATGCTATCAAGATACCCGATATTCCCGCAAATTCATTTGAGCTAAAAACGGCTATGATTAACTTGGTTTCAAACACACCTTTCTATGGAAACAAGAATGATAATCCTCATGATCACCTTAAGAGATTTCTTGCTCTTTGTAACACCATTAAGTACAATGGAGTTCCCCATGATGCCATTAAGTTGATATTTGTGCAATTTTCACTTGTGTAGAATATTGATAATCAATGAATCTATGAAGGGGTTTGTTGATTTCTAGAGAGAGAAAGTTAGAGAGAGAAAGTGAGAGAAACTATGTGTATTTTATTAATATGGAAAACATGAAATGACAACAACCAACCCCTTTCCTTAGTGGAAAGGGGTATTTATAGTCCAAGCCAAACATTGGGCTTGGGTCGGTCCATGACAAGCCCATGGACCGGTTCTTACTTAAGTTAATAAGCAAATAACAACTAATTTCTAACTACGAGCTATTACAACATAAATCATATTGTGGAGTGACCGATACTTCTAATATACGTTAAAACGTATTTCTAACAATCTCCCCCTAAGGGAGGTCACTCCACGTTACAAAGTTCTAAACCTAGCATACTATACTAAGTCTTCGTTCTTTAGCTTGTAGTCCTTTCTTCTTTTCTTTCTTTTGTTGTGAATATGTTGATTTGATCTTTTTGGCTTTGACTTGAGAGCATTGTTCTTTGGCCTTTCACGTGCGATCTTTGCCTTTCTTGTGAACTTTGCCTCCTCGTGACTTCATGTTCCACACACTTACGTCTTTTTGTTGAATTCTTGAAAGCTTCAGAGTTTGGTACAGCGGAAGACTTCATCTTGTACTTTCTTGAATTTTTGTTGCAAAAGACACAAGCATGTGGGAACGACTTTTACAGGTACACCGCAACACCACCGTCTTCACTGGTACACAGCAACGCCACCGTCTTCAACAGGTACTCAGCAACGCCACCGTCTTTAGCAGGTACACAGCAACGACACGAATAAAATGGCTTTGAACATTTTATTCTGATTCGGTAGCATTTTACCTCCGGTCGGTGAAGACCGTTGGACGATATTAGATATCGTACCCGTGACGGATAGTTTCAATTAAGTAACTTCCTGACAGGATTTCGCGGGTAAACCCGTTCTCTTTATTCGACCGTCCAAAGCTGACCGCGAACATAAAGAGTGAATCACTTGGATAAATTATCCTTGTGATTAAAAGCCGTCAATTCATGAAACCTGGAACAAGTGAATTTCAATTAAGATTTTCACCATCGTTGCTTTCCAGTTGTCACGAGCTCAATTCATAAAGAATCTTGCACGTTACCTACCAAGTGCTGTTTGATGTTGACACTAGAAGGATTTCCACTCGTCACTGTGGTCAATAAAGAGTCACTCTGAGTGTTCTGGAAAGATCATATGATAATGCGAAGAGGCCTGGAACGAGTTTAAGTTCAATTAAGAATTAAACCACTGTTACCTTCCAGTTTTTCACAAGATTGGTTCTAAAAGAACCGCACGTGTAACCTACCATGAGCTTGTTTGATGTTGGCTCAAGCAGGATTTCCATCTTCATTGTAATACTTACGTATTACTCGGATGTTCTGGCAATATTACAAGAATATTGCGTAGGACTCATGAAAATCTCTTACTTTTCACAGTGTGTGAGAAAGCAAGGAATAAATGGAAAGTGTCCTAATGAGACTTTTGATGATCTCTTGGCTCTAGACTCGATTGTGCGTTTTGATTTAGTGAGCGATGGCTGGAGAGGAGTGCCACCTTTTCAATACCAGTTTATTCGGAGTGAATAAACCAATAGATAACGTGTTGATCTCCGTGTGATTAAAACAAATACCTTTTGAGAGATATTTGAGTTAGCTGGGGAAGGGTTGTGCATTGCATCACTGGGTCCATGATGTCTTTCTTCAATACCGAGAATCATTAACAAAAATGACCTCAATAGCATATGTATTGACCCGGTTTCTGCCTAAAGTTGTAAGGAGGGCTTCTTTCTTTACACCCTTTATCTTTACATTTCTTTTTCATTCTTCAACCCCTTCAATGCTTACCAATACGTCATCACTAGCACCTTGTTGTGATTGTTCCAGTGCTAGCTTAAGTACTTGGTCGGCATTCAGCTACGTTCACATTCTTTCTCCATCTTTCCTAGGACTTCTAATTCTATCTAGGGAATTGTCCTTGGGAAGATTCCATCGGCTCTGATGAATCTTTGGACTTAACCTATTCCTACCACCCTTTTGTCACCACATCCGTCGTGAATTAAGCGTGTTTTGGGAAGGAATTGCCACCATGAAAAATCATTGAAAATCACCTAAAGTACTTGTGATATTGAAATCAAAAGTTTTGTACCTTAGGTGTTTTGTTCATCAAAAACGCTCCCCCTTAACACGTGCTTTACACATATTAAATTGGATAATCTTTAAGTCTTTTTCATCTTTTAGCCAAGTATCACTTACGTCTCCTTAATCCCATTTTCTCCCCTTATCCAAAATGTTAACCATTAATATTTGGGATATTGAATGGATTAACCGGTCTTTGGGTAAAAATGAAATTGATGTTTGGCCATAGAACAAGTTATTGCTCCCCCTTAAGTTAATAAGGGATAGCTGTAGTGCTTTGGTATGACATATTTTGAAAGATTTAGAATCTCGTGAGAAATTCTTGAAAAATTATCATACCTTGACACTACACCAAGCCATTCAAGCACATTATTCACAAATATACATATTCACAATTGAAAACCAATATAGAGTGACCTGAAATGTACGACCCATTAGATGGATCGTTGCAGTGTCCTGTAGTGCACTCCATATGGTCTACCACCCACGAATCTTTCCAAGCTCCTCATCAATCTACGTTCACGGAGCTTCTGATCGATCTTCTTGATGACATACTTCGTCATCTGCCGGTAACCCGGATGCCAATCCTCCGTCATCTCTGGCAAAGTCCCACCCGAGTTCAGATGCTCCAATTTACTTCTGACTTGTATAAGAGTTCCATCACTATACTTGTGGAGCTCCCCCACCCTCATAAACTTCATCAAACCTCGACTGTTCAGGTAGAAAATGCCGTAATTCGGGACAGAAATGCCGGTATAGGGACATCTTTCTACATGTTGAGGTAGCACTTGATTCACAGGACGGGTTAAATTGAGCTTCCTCTGATAGCTTTCAACTCCCAACTGAAGGTCTTCAACTCGTGACTTGATGACAACGCTTCGTGTGAACATACGAAGTGTTGTATTCAAAGCAATCAGGTCTTCACGAGGAATGTGTGTAAGTTGATCTCTGGTCATCAGAAGCAGCATGTCCTCGATATCCTCAAGGCGAATGATGGAAAAATCTCCTTGCTGGATTTTGTATTCCCTGTCATCCTCCCTTTTCAAGCGAATCTCCGTCACATGATAATAGCCGTTCTTGGCTTCCGTTTTCATTCCTAAGATGCTGGAGATGCGGATTTCGGATCTAACATTGCTTCCAGAATTGACCAAGCAGCAACCCCTGTACGCCCTTCTGACTCGTTCGTCCCAATGAGATGCACCTATGACAGCATACATATCATAATTACGATTTATCTTAGGGACCCAGAGTCTGTTTACCTTTTCCTCGATAAAGGGTATTGTCCCCCAGTTGGCAGCTTTCAGCAATGTCAGGGATGTTGCGTACTTTGATGACCCCTTCAGTAGATACACAAGATCGTTGGTGACGAAGAAGTCAAGAGCAATCTGATTATCTTGAGCAGGATCCATTGGAGGTGGAGCTCTTTCTGATTCATGAAGACCTGGCCGTTGAACGGTTTTCAGAGCCTTCAGGATCTCATCGGCATAGTACTCGAACTCCATTCGGGGTAATCGGGTTTTGGCGCGAAGTCTCCTATCTTTCAGCGCTTTCTTGACCAAGGATGGAGTAACCGAAGTCTTATACTCATGAGCAAAAAACGCACATAAGTCAATCGGACTACGGATACGGAGATACAGCACATCTTTGTCAGCATCTGTGATCGGATCATATTGTGCTGCTGCCGTGATCCAAGCTTGTGGTGGTGCAGACTCGTCTATCTCCAACGTGTCTTCCCAATTTCGTATGCTTGGTTCAGGAACCGTAGATTGTTGAGCTTGTTGTTGAGGAGTTGAAGTGCGAACATCTGTTGGTTCAGTTTCAGGCATTTCAGCAGTGTCGTGAACTGGTGAGTGTTGTGCAGCTTCGGGTTCCGTCACTGATTCTGCGATCACAGGAGCAACAACAACAGAACTAATGGGGTTAGTGGTAATAGGTAAAGATACAGCGATAGAGATACCGGGAGCCGAAGACGCTGTAGTGGCATTCACATCGTGGCGCCACTTAGTTCGTCTTGATTCCGAGGATGTCGATTTGTCCTTCTGTGCTGCATCTTTTGTGGACTTGGTTCCAGTCTTAGTAGCAGTCTTCTTGGAGCTGGTAACCTTGTCTCCCTCTTTCGGTTGTTCACCCCCATCATCATCCTGATTGTCATCCCCGTTACTATCCCGAGCACTCTCCTGATTCTCATCACCACCATCATCGCCATCATCATCATCCTCATCCTCGTCATCATCGTCATCATCCTCATCATCATCACCACCCTCATCATCCTTTTCTCCTTCTTCTTCTTCTGCACCCGTACCCTCTTCTTCACTCTCTTCCCTTTCTTCCTCAGGTAAGATGTGATATGGTACCACACTTCCAAACGTCTTGAATAATCTATCATCCTCCATGATAGGATCATTCAGGGATTTATATAGAGCTCGTTGAATCCTCGACTTATCAAACGACCCAAGTTCCACCATACGAGCCTTAAGGATCTTCTTCAATTCAAAATCCGTCAGGTCATAAGCAATCTTGTAGGCGGCTTCTGAAGGGTTGGATGATTTGACCATCAAGTTGTCAGCAGCAAGTGTCTTCAACTCGTCACGAAGCTTAGGCATTAAGGATTCAACGGATTCTTGCACTCTTTCTTTCACAGATGCTTCAAGTGCTTCTTTTTGTTCCTTATATTTATCCCTCATCGCTTGAAGTCTGGTAATGCGTGCAGCATGCTTATCAGCCTCAGCCTGCTTAACCCGAGCAAGTTCTTCTGCATGTGCTTTACGAGTCAACTCCATATCTGAAGCGAACCTAGCAATCATCTCCTCTTGGGCTTTCCTAGATTCTTCTTCCCTCTGAGCTCGTCTTTGCAACTCTTGGCGAAGTTCATCCATTTCGTGTTTGTGATTGTCAAACATTTCGGCCATCACTAATGCAGCCATTGCAGAGGTTGCAGAGCTGCTCTGGGTTGATCGAATGGGCTCGGTTGTTACTGCTGTACTAAGGATTGGGATTATGGGTGGTGGAAGAAATGGTGTTGAAGCCGGTCTGGTTGTTAAGGGTTGTATGGGTGGAGGTTGAGTTGTTAAGGGTTGAGTTGTCACCATGATCGTAGGAGCAACAGGTTCCTTTTCCACACTTGCTGAAATAGGGATTGATGGCTCCTTCGAAGTAGAATAGTGTTCAGGTGACCCAAACTCATCAACATCATCGGGTTCCACGTACTCATCCTCACTATCTACCCTTGCCCCTGAACCACTACCTCCTGTATCTTTCCTACTCCTTTTAATAGCAATCTTCATCATTTGTTGCTCGGATTTATCAAGAGTAGGATCAACAATATCTTCTTCGTCACGTAGACGCATCATATCCTTACCCTTTCCCTTCTTACCCTCTGTCTTCTTCTTCTTGGGTTCGGGTTCAGGTAACGCTGCTGGTTGTTTGCGTTTACCTTTACTCTTAACCGTTGTGGATGAGTCTTCTCCAGTTTGAAGGTTTGCTTTCAGCCTTTGGATTTCTATCTGCAGTAGCTTGTAATCAGCAGAACCTTTGATTTTGTCAGACAGAAGGTAATCAGGAACAGGACCCGGAATCACACCAATAGACGGTCCTTCATGCCTCAGATCTACAGTATCATCAGCTTCTTCAGTGTGATAGCGACCTCCTGCACGCCTATCAATAGTAGCATCAAGCTTCATAAAATAAATTATGATAAGCTTAATAAACCGAGGATAAGGAAAGAAGTTTGTCTTCAGCTTCTTGTTGTAGAAGAGTTGAAAGGTGAATTCTTCCCATATCAACAAAGCATAATCTGAATTTGCAGCTTTGTACATGCCATAGAAGAGGTTTATTATTGGACTGCGTAAAGCATCATGGCCACTCGTTTTTGGTGTAAGATATTTACTGAGAATACCCATCAACGCTCTCCAAGGTTGTCCCACCTTAGCAGTGGTAAACTCAGATGCAACTCGTATTTCCGGACATCCAAGTGCATCAAATAACTCCACGAGTTCATCTTTATTGGGGTCCCTCGAGAATGACATGCCCTTGGGTGTATCCCGTATACCAAGAATCTTACGGAAGTCTGAAACGGTGAGTGTCTGCTGCTTGTTGTCGATGGTGAAGGTGATCTTGTTCGAAGTGATTTCCTTGGTTGCCCAAAATTCAAACATATATTCATAAGGCACCGAGGCTGTATTCCTAAGGGCGTTCTTGAAATGAGAGTTATCAAGAATGGCTATGGCGACCTTAAAACCATGGTGTGTGGATTTAGAGACTTGCTTCAGCCGGTAGTTGTTGGGTATAAACTTAAGGGTTCGGGCTTTAGCAATATCGGCTTCTCTAGATTCTTGGATTGCTTGTACCGTTGGATTAGTCATTGTATCTGCTTAAGATAAGACATGAAAGGTTGATGCACAAAAGCATATAGATATATATCATTCTTACTTCTAAGCATAACACATTTCATAAATCAACAAGTACATATATAGCATGCAAACAAGAATAATCAAACTCTTCATCCGGAACTTTTCCTCATTCGGAACATCTTCATTCGGAACTTTTCCTCATTCGGAACTTCTCCTCATTCGGAACTTCTTCATCCGGAAGTTCTTCACTCGGAACTTCCTTCATCCGGAAGTTCTTCATTCGGAACTTCCTTCATCCGGAAGTTCTTCACTCGGAACTTCTTTCATCCGGAAGTTCTTCATTCGGAACTTCCTTCATCCGGAAGTTCTTCATTCGGAACTTCCTTCATCCGGAACATTCCTTCATTCGGAACTTCCTTCATCCGGAAGTTCTTCATTCGGAACTTCCTTCATCCGGAAGTTCTTCATTCGGAACTTCCTTCATCCGGAAGTTCTTCATTCGGAACTTCTTTCATCCGGAAGTTCTTCATTCGGAACTTCCTTCATCCGGAAGTCATTCATTCGGAACTTCCTTCATTTGGAAGTTCTTCATTCGGAACTTCCTTCATTCGGAAGTTCTTCATTCGGAACTTCCTTCATGCGGAAGTCCTTCATTCGGAACTTCCTCATTCGGAAGTTTTTCAGAAGAAATCCTTCATTCGGAAGTTTTAAGCCATGTTCATCCGGAACTTTTACAAACAAAACTCAGATGTTTGATCTAGCGCGTTTGTGAGTTTCTAAGGCAATCTAAAGCAATTTACTCATCATTTAACCTATTCCGAGCAAAACCCACCATAAATCCCTTATCAATTAACCCTAATTAAGGAATAACCCTAAATCTGATAATTTGTTAATTATCTGAATCAGTTAAGAGGATATAGATGGCGATTTAGACGAATTCATAAGTTAAAATATGATGTAGATTACCTTATTATGTGAATGAACAGGATGGAGTGATTAGACGGGATGTTTGAATGCGTGTTTGTGTGTGTAACAATGGCGGCAAGTTATTAGATAAACAGTGAATCAGAAAAGTAAGGGGCGGGGGTGTTTTATTTGACTTAGGTCAAATTCTAACATCTTTCACAACATGTCACTTTAAGTCCTCCAATTTCACTCCGTTTTTCTTTTTGTTTCTAACTGTTTTCATTTTACTTAACCCTTGTTTAACTGGCACACAAATTAGCAAACGCATCTATTAGCATATCTCCAAAATCTAAAAGCAATGCTTATCACTTAGAACGAACACTAGTCGTTTTCTAAAGCAAAACCACTCAATTACCATGTAGCCCTTAAATTTCACAATCACTTTTGAAAATCAATTTTAATGACGAAGATGATTTTACTATTTTCTCCCCCTTAAACGATGACCCGTTTTCTATTTAAAGAGCTGTAGTCATTGTTTAAAGAGTCAAATAGTGATGAAAGCATTTCCAATTTATTTCTTGAAAAAGTTTGATTCGTGGTGTCAATAAGATTTCTCTTATTTTAACAAATTAATGCACTGAGACGTACACAAATTCGTGTTAGACCAAGTTGTAAAGTAAACTTGATCCCTTTGCATGATTTGGCTTGTAAATCACGCCCGAGAAAATTAATTCCCGTTCTGAGCCAACGTTTTCCAAGGAAATACGTGACTTTAATATGAAAACCGGGTTGCAGTCAGAAATAACTACAAGCCATTATGGGCATGTTTTAAAAATGTACAACTTTTATACGGACTCTATTTATGGCACCGTGTCAATATTGATCGACATTTCTAAGGCTGTAAATATTACCGTACTAAAAGACATGCCCGATTTAAAATAAAAAATATTTTTGGTTTTTCTTGATTTTATGATTTTTATGGTTTTTCTAGGTTTTATATTTTTTATGGTTTTTGTTGGTTTTATATTTTTTATGGTTTTTGTTGGTTTTATATTTTTGTATTTTCTTTTTGTGGTTTATATATTTACGATAATATACATGATCACAACCAAAGGATACTCTGAATAGTTTACCACGACTATTCAGCTGATTCTTCTGCCAACTCTTTGAGAGTCGCTGGAGTGAATGATTTCATGCCAAGCTTGTCGATCAAAAACTCGATTCGTCCTCGATCTAAGGCTTTGGTGAACATGTCCGCCAGCTGGTACTCAGTAGTGACAAAATACAGCTCGATCACTCCGTTCTCCACCTGCTCCTTAATGAAATGGTAGCGAATGTCTATGTGCTTGGCCCGGGAGTGTTGAACATAGTTGCAGCAAAGGGAAATGGCGCTCTTGTTGTCACAATACATCGGGATTTTGTTAAATCCAAGACCGTAGTCAGTTAATTGTGATCTCATCCAAAGGACTTGAGCACAACAACCGGACATGGCGATGTATTCAGCCTCCGTGCTTGATATTGCAGCGCTTTTCTGCCTTTTTGAAGACCAACTGATCAATCTATCTCCTAGGAGTTGCACAGATCCAGAAGTGCTACGCCTCGTATCTTGACATCCAGCATGATCGGCATCTGCGTATGATATTAAAGCAATCGAGGAATCTTTCGGATACCATAGACCACGATGAAGTGTTCCTTTTAGATACCGAAAGATCCTTTTCACAACATGTAGGTGCTTTTCGGTAGGCCGAGCCTGATACCGGGCACACATGCATACAGCAAATTGCAAATCAGGCCTGCTAGCAGTCAGATACAGAAGGGTGCCAATCATTCCACGGTAAAGTTTCGGATCGACAATAATCCCATCCCTATCTTCATCTAACTTGGATTTCTCCACCATTGGAGTGTCTACGGGGTCACAATTCTCAAAGTTATATTTCTTAAGAGATTCTAGAGCATATTTGGATTGATTTATAAAGATGCCTCTGGGATTCTGAGAAATCTGTAATCCTAAGAAAAATGAGATTTTTCCCATCATCGACATCTGAAAGCGTGTGGACATTATCTTCTCAAATTGTTTAGACAATTCTATGTTAGTGGCAGCAAAAATTATATCATCAACATAAATTTGTACCAGAAGCATGTCGTTGCCGTCCTTGAGAGTGAATAGAGTGGGGTCCACTTTGCCTTTGGAGAAGCCTTCCGACATGAGATATGTTGACAGGAGATCATACCATGCGCGTGGAGCTTGTTTCAACCCATAGAGAGCCTTCTTAAGCTTGTACACATGGTTAGGAGACTCCGTGCTGACGAACCCATCCGGTTGACTAACATAAACTTCTTCCCTTAGTTCACCGTTCAAAAATGCCGTCTTCACATCCATTTGATAGACGATCATGTTCATATGAGCAGCAAACGCAAGGAATAGTCTAATCGCCTCCAATCTAGCCACAGGAGCAAAAGATTCCTCAAAGTCTATACCCAAGGCTTGTTTATATCCTCTAGCGACCAATCTTGCTTTATTCTTCAATACCGAACCCATCTCATCAAGTTTAACCTTATAAACCCATAACAAAGTAAGGATGTTAACCTTGTTAGGGCGAGGAACCAATTCCCATACTTCTAGTCGTTTGAATTCATTGAGTTCCTCCTGCATAGCTTCAATCCAAGATGATTGGGTCATAGCCTGCTGCCAATTTTTGGGTTCAACTTCAGAGAGAAATGCATCAAAGTAACAATATAGTGCACTCTCTTGTAGTTGATGGCGTGTAGAGACTGGTCGATCTAGATCTCCAATAACATTCCTAATTGGGTGATCTTTTGTCCATTTAGTGCTATGGTTTTCAATCCTAGGTGGTCTGGAGTGAACAATAGATGGAGCTTCTTCTGAGGTAGAGGCGGCTGAAGGGTTTTCAGGGATCGCTACACCAAAGAAAGGAAGCTCTTGCAAGTGAGCATATTCCAAGTCGTGATCAGTAGAATCCTCTTCTACATCATTAGGCACAAGTAGGGGTGATGATTCAGGTGTAGTTTGAGAATCACTTGGTGAAGGTGCATCCGGTTCAATGTGAATTGTAGATGCATTAGATAAAGGTTCATTAACTTGAGCAACCACTTCAGGTATTGGAGCAATTACTACAGGTGCTGGAACTTCATCAGTCGGGGGATCGAAGAATTCATCAAACAACGGTTGAAACAGTTTATCCCACTCGGGCCTTGATGGTGGTAAAAATGATGTAGAAGTAGGATTGTTGGGAACTAATCCGGAACTTATAGTACCGGGTCCCATCTCATGAAGCGCGGGTTCAGAGCTGTGTTGCTCAGAAGCCATCGCTGTCAGCTCGTCGAAATCTGCGTCCATAGTTTCTACAATCTTGCCAAGACGACGGTTATAGATTCGGTATGCTCTTTTGGACGGTGAGTAACCAATGAAAATTCCTATGTCAGCTTTTGGTTGAAGCTTACCCAAGTTCTCACTATTGATGTTTGGATAACACAAAGCACCAAACACATGGAAAAATGAAACATCGGGTTTGCGGTCATGTAGAAGCTCATAAGGTGTTTTTCCATGGCGTTTCCGAATGATAGAACGGTTTTGGGTGAAACATGCAGTAGAAATAGCCTCTGCCCACAAGAACAATGGAGCGTTCGCATAAATAAGCATGGTCCTAGCAGCTTCCATAAGTGTACGATTCCGTCTTTCAACGACACCGTTTTGTTGTGGAGTGCGTGCAGCGGATGTTTCATGTGATATACCAACTCCTTCATAATAATCACGAAGAGTCTGGTTGACGAACTCTGTACCATTGTCTGTACGAATACGGCGGACAGTGGTATTCAAACGTACCTGAATGAACTTCAGAAAAGTGATGATAGCCTTCGGTGCTTCATCCTTTGTACGTAGAAATCTAACCCATGTAAACCTGGAAAAATCATCCACAATGACGAGAATGAATTTCTTACCGCTCACACTTTCAGTTCTCATCGGTCCACAAAGATCCATATGCAAAAGATGAAGTTTTTCTTGATTAGTGTCTTCAGCTTTGGGTTTGTAAGATTTCTTGGTGCTTTTCCCCCTTGAACACGCGGAACATAAATGGTCCTTGTGAAATTTAAGCTTGGGAAGACCACGAACTAACTCGTTTTTAGCCAGATGATTAATAGCATCAAAATTAAGATGAGATAATCTGCGATGCCATAACCATGACTTGGTCTTAGAAGCTTTAGAGAGAAGACATACTGGAGAAGCGGCCATCATGTCTTGTAAGGACAAAGTGTAAAGATTTGCACCACGAGATCCCTTCAACAAATCTTTTCCTTCCAAGTTGCGGATGAAACAAGTGTGTTGTCGAAAAGCAACCTCAAGGTTGGAATCACAAAACTGTCCTACTGAGAATAAGTTGTGACCAAGACCTTCTACATAGTATACCCTAGAAATCGTCACGTTTCCAATCTGATATTCACCGTATCCCATAATCTTTGCTATATGATCATTCCCGAATTTAACCGTACCAAGAAACTTGCTGACGAAATTTCGGAGCATCGAGCGATTTCCGGTCATATGTTTTGAACAACCGGAGTCCAAATACCACAGGATGATTTGGACCACCTGAAAATATCACGACACAAAGACAATGTAGAGGTATCGGAATCTGAGTGTTCCTTGTTATTAGCAGGTACAGATTTAATAATCTTAGATTTGCTAACTCTAGGTTTCTTAGATTTCCTAGCCTTCTTCTTCTTAATTGGTGGTGTGGATTCTAGTTGGCTCAAATCCTGAGGTATTTCTACACTGATAGGCACTAAAGTGGGGGCTGACCTAATTAAAGGGCGCTGTTTCCATACTTGAGTGCGAGAGTTCCTAACTAAAGGACGCTCAGACCTAACCTCAATGGATGCATTCCTAGTTAAAGGGCACATTTTACCATCTAGTGTAAAGGTCCTACCAGTGGGACGCCATTGCCAGCCAACTTGGGCACGAGTTCTACCCGTTGGCTTCCATTCAAGACCATTCTTAATAGCATTCATTTCATTAACGTGATCAATCAGACACAAATCATGACGCTGGGAAAACATACATTCATTACAATTCCAACAATTTAAATCAGAATTCACGAATGGTTTAGGCTGCTGCACAGGCGCAGAGCTTTTAGTCTTAACATGATTCATTTTATTTAAAACTGAACTAGCATTCCTATTGTGGACTTCTACTTTCTTCTTTGTGGCACTACTAGTGGAGGGCTTGATCTTAGCTTTCTTGAGTGGCGATCCTTTAGCCTTAGTAGTCTCTTTTAATCCTGTAGAAGGCAAAGTGGGAACATTAGCAGCAGATTTTAAAGGTGTCTTACTTGATTGTGCCAATGACGGTTTCGCTCCTGGAGTCTTATTAAATGGAGTGACAGCAATGGGCCTAGAATTAAGTAGTGCAGAACCTGGTGTACCTATGTATTGCAAATAAGCCAAGCAATATTGAACTCGCTTAACATATTCATGAGCCGAATAATAGTCGCTACTTGAGGGATCTAAGGCATAAAGATCGTCTAAAATATCCCTAAGAAGATCGACATGCTTAATGGCATTCCTCATATAATCATCATAGGTAACCTGGTTTCTCTTATGAAGCGGATTCTTATAAAGCACTACTGACTTGGTTGTTGGAGCACTAGTGGACGGTGCAGAGTCGGTAGCTAAGTTATCAACAACTTCTTGTCGGGTGAGAAGAAGTGTCTCCTTTAACTCAGCCAAAACCATATTTTTGTCTATGAGCAGGATGTTCAAGTCAGAGATTTCTTCGCACTTTTGGTTCAGTTGTTCAACATAATATTGTTGCTGTGCCGCATTAAAAGCGAAGCGTTCTTCTAGTGAACCATAAAGAGCGGATAGTCCCTGCCTTGTCCGATCCATCTCCCCTAGAACAGTTGATAGTCTAATTTCTAAGACCTGGTTTTTGGACTCTGCAGCCTCTAGTTCCATTCTTAATGTTCCCTTTGATGATATCTCTCTCTTCAATCTCATGATTTCTTCCTCTAATGTCTTAACAATTGCAATCATCTTGTCACTATTCTCAACGCCGTTTTCACAAACATTTGATATCAAAAGATTTTCATTTTGATTTTGTTGTTTTAATTCTAAAGATATACAATGTTGTTCTAGTTGATTAAAGCGTTGGGAAAGTAAATTGTAAGAATCTTGTAGCTTTAAAAACTCAGCGTTAGATTCGTGACAAGAATGATTTTCTACCTCATTTACAGTATCAGCAACATTTACAGAAAGATTACAAACATCATCACAAATATCCTCACAAATATTCACAGCATCACAATTAATCATAGTGGATGTAAGCTCATTCGAATAATTAACATTTACAGTAGTAAGCACATCACACGAGATTACTTCAGACAAGAATCGGTCATATTCGGTTAAAATCTTTTCCTTTTCAATTAGTTGCAGTTCGTAAGCGGTGTCCATTTCATAAAACACTTTTTGAACTTCACCAATTTCAAACTGAAGATTTTCCTTAAGAGATGCAAAACTTCCTTTTAGACTTTCGACAAACGGATTGATCTTAGTTTTAAACACCTCGTTCATGTGTTCGAAAGCCCATTCTCCGGCGTTTAAGCCATTTGAAGTCGTACATTCCAAAATGACCTTGTCAAAGTTAGTAAAGTATCGGTTAATCTCTTTCAAGTTTAACCATACAGTGCTAACAGGTGGAAGATTCTTTGGAATTTCCTTAGGACCTTCCATGTTGACAAGTGTAGGAAATGTACTAGGGCGTTCTTCCTCTAACATGTAGGTCGGTGCTGTGATGAGATCTTTATCCATATGGAAGCGAACTCTAAAATCAGTTTTTGCAAGCTCCTTATTCATTTTAAAATAATCACAATCGGGATATTTTGCAGAATTGTATGACCGATCCTCATCAACTAGATCCTTACTTGTTCGATCATTGGGAAAAACAATCGGGTCTAAAGCCAATCCTAATTGAGTTGCATTATAAAGTCTAGGACTATGTCTTAAAGCTTGTTTTGCATACTATGGATTAGGGGGAAGGCCTTTTAGACGTGATAAGTTAAATTCTCGAAATGAAGCATCAAATAAGTGAACTAGTTGTGAAGCAGCATATTGTCTTAAAAGCAAGTAATCTAGACTTCTAATCTTATTAGTAGCATTAATCTCCATTTCATTCTTCTTAGATTCGAGTAATTCAAAATCAGTTTGAAGTTTTTGAAAATTAGTGACCACTAACTCCTTTTCTTTAAGTTCATTAGACAGATTTGCTCTTAAGTTTTCGATCTCTTGCAAGTGACCTATTTGTTTGTTTCTAAAATGATCATATTCGAGATTTGTGAGAACACTAGACGAAGGCACTAATTCCAAAGTTTGTACTTTCTCATTGCTTAAGGCAAGCTCATCAGACAAATTCTTATTCTTAGCTAAGGTTTCTAAGAGTGCAGCATTCATTTGGCTAAGTAATGTAGCAGGAACCATGACCAAATCTTGTTGAGCAGGAGTAGGCGTATGCGAAATGGATCCCGGTTGTGATTTACTCAAAATCTGGGGACTCACATTGATATTGCTATCATTGTTTGTCTCCTCATTTGAAAGACTCACCACCGAAGATTCATTCGAATCAGCACTCTCTTGCCCAACTTGATGTGGTTGAATACTAGCATCAGTGGCATTATCGGTGTTATTAATAAGTACCTCAGATTTCTTATCTGGCCCTAAGCTGGAGAAAGTCGCCATGAAAGCAGCCTTTGCAGTTTGAAAGTCATCACAGTCGGAATCATACGCATCAAGATCATCGGCTTGGTAAGATGCATTCTGCGTAGTGACAACGTCTTGTTCAGCAATCCCTGGGTCAGCAAGAAAAGCAAGCTCCTCTTCATCAAGTTCCCTTCCTTGCGCCTGAGCATTTACCAGATAGATCTTTTCTGCAAACCACTGTCCATCCCTTCTCCTCTTGGGTTTCTTACAATCCCTGGACATATGACCCTCTTCCTTGCAATTGTAGCATGTAATCATTCTCAACTTGCCTGTATTAGCCCGTGGAGGGTTGTTGACCATTGGAGCAGGAGCAGGATTGGCGGTGCGAACATTGGTTGATGTGGAAGTTCTCCCCTGATATGGTTGAATTGGTTGAACCATTACCCTGCCATTCTCAATTGTAGCTTGTTGGCGAGAATTGGATGAATTCCTCAACTGATTGTTGGTAGGAGCTGATCCTCTGAATCCTCGTTTGCTTAAAGTTCTTGTGAGATAAGCAGACATAGTAGTTAGCACTTCAACTGGGTCAGCTCCTTGTTGGAATACAGGAACTGGGACTTCCTCATCATCACAATAAAGTGCTTGATCTGGATAAGCTGCATAATCAGTAGAAGGAATACTCATTTGATCAGGGTAGCTTGTCGGATATGCTGCATAAGGTGCAACATTTGCTGGATGAAGTTGTGAAGCATACTGTGGTGAGGGTGCATTGAACCGATATTGTTGCTGATGTGAGGTGGGTGGTTGTGGTAGAATCGAGTATTGGGGAAAGGCTGGTGTCATGTAAGGTGATTGATGATAAGCTTGATGTCCCAAGATATAAGGTGTGTTGTTGTGAGACAAGCTTGGTTGATTCGCCATCAAAGCTAAGGAATCTGGGTACATACCTCGAGGAGAACGGTGCCTAATCACATGCTTCTCATGCTGCTGAAGGAAGGCATATATTTGATCCAAATTGCACTTATGCAGATCCCTGGTTAACTTGACATCGGTAATGTACTCACCCCATTCAGCTTGAGGTAGAGTGTTCAAGAATTTGGTGTTAACCTGAAATGGTGCAATCACAAGATTATATACATTCAGATCATTCATGAGTGTGGTGAATCTGAAGTAATAATCGTGAAGCGTTTCCCCTGGGTTGTAGGTGAATCTATCAAACAGTTCATACAACTGACATTCCCTTTCCTGTTTGGTGAGAGACGTTCCTTGTAGCAACACCTTAAGACGTTCCCATAGATCCTTTGCCACCGTATACTGACTCACCATCCTATAGATGTCATGGGGAAGAGCTTGGAGAATTGTTTGAAGAGCTTTTTCATCTGCATCTGCAACAAGTTGTTGAGCTGGAGTGAGTTCTTCAAATTCTCGTGGTCTAGTCACGTTGTCAACCGTAATGGTACCATAATCGAGTGGACCATTCAAAATCGATTTGACCATAAGCCTTCCGTATGTTGGTTTTCCCTTTAGATATTGCATCATTCGACCTTGCCATGCCTCAAACACCTCTTTAATAAGCATCGGTGGACGGCTATCAGTTCCCGTTATGATCGATATATCCGTAAGAGATGTCATCTGAGGCATTACTGAATTTGGATTCATTTTGTTTTTCTTCAAAGAAACGGAGATTATCGGTTGATCGAGCAGTGAAGTAAAGCTTGTGAATTATGTTGTGTTTTTGTTGTAAGAAACCAAGATTAAATCCTCTAAAAAATCGTCGAAAAAACAAGCAAAATAACCCTTGATTCGGAACTTTTTGTTGATTCGGAAGTTTGATTCGGAAGATTACCTTGATTCGGAACTTTTTGTTGATTCGGAAGATTACCTTGATTCGGAACTTTTGGATTGACCCGGAACTTCTTGGTTCGGAAGTTCTTGGTTCGGAAGTTTGGCCTGATCCGGAACTTCTTGACTCGGAAGTTCTTGGTTCGGAAGTTTCTTGATCCGGAACTTCTTGGTTCGGAAGTTTCTTGATTCGGAACTTCTTGACTCGGAACACCTTGATCCGGAACTCCTTGATCCGGAACTTCTTGATCCGGAACTTCTTGATCCGGAACTTCTTGATCCGGAACTCCTTGATCCGGAACTTCTTGATCCGGAACTTCTTGATCCGGAACTCCTTGATCCGGAAGTTTTGCTGAGTTAATCAGAAACTCCTTACGATGAACAGTCGAACAGTGAATATGAAGATTAAGCCCAGATTTTGACCAAATTACCCAAAAAGTTTTGTGCTTTCGACTAAAATAAGTAACAACTAATACTTATCCACTAATCCCAATCACAAAAGCACCAAAAACACCAAGAATCAAGATGATTTTTCTTAAAGAACACTAATACAATCAAAAACTAAAAAACCACACAAATCACCACCTTAAATCACCCCATAGCTCTTGATACCAAATGTAGAATATTGATAATCAATGAATCTATGAAGGGGTTTGTTGATTTCTAGAGAGAGAAAGTTAGAGAGAGAAAGTGAGAGAAACTATGTGTATTTTATTAATATGGAAAACATGAAATGACAACAACCAACCCCTTTCCTTAGTGGAAAGGGGTATTTATAGTCCAAGCCAAACATTGGGCTTGGGCCGGTCCATGACAAGCCCATGGACCGGTTCTTACTTAAGTTAATAAGCAAATAACAACTAATTTCTAACTACGAGCTATTACAACATAAATCATATTGTGGAGTGACCGATACTTCTAATATACGTTAAAACGTATTTCTAACAACTAGAGGGTCCCGCTAAGCATTGGTTAGACACACAACCACCCGATAGTATCACGACATGGGATGGTTTCACTACTATGTTTTTAAACAAGTTCTTTCCCCCATCTAAGACCACGACTTTGAGGAACTTAATTATAGGCTTTCAACAAAAACCTAGTCAAACCTTTAGTGATGCTTGGGAGGAGTTTCGAGAGTTATTGAGGAGATGCCCTAACCATGGATTGGATGAAGTTCACCAAATCAATACTTTCTACAATGGCGTTAAACCTCATCACCAAGACTCACTCAATGCTTCCGCGGGTGGAAATATTCTTCTTAAATCCATTCAAGAGGCTTGGGATATTATTGAGACAAAAGCAATGGTACAAACAAACACTAAATTTGAAGAATGGGTTCATGTTATCCAAAACAATTCTCAAACACCTTGTGATAACCAATTCCTCAAGTATCACCAAGAGATCATTCAAAAGATAGATAGGGATCATGAGATGAGTTTTAAGGCAAATCAAGAATTGATCCAAGCTATTAAGAGCCTTTCATTGAACAATTCTACAAATCATGTGCATGCCATTACCCTTTCTTGTGTGACTTGTGGAGGTCCTCATTCCTATGAACAATGTGATAAGGTATGTAGGTCCTCGTAATCTTGGATTATTCTTGTGTTATGATTATCTAAAGAGATAGAAAGATAGATGAAGATGTAGAGAGAGAAACTAGAGAGAGGTTGGAGAGAATAAGAAATGTTAGATTGAATGTGTGTAAAGTGAATGACCAACCCCTCCTAACATGCTAGGAGGGGGTTTATATAGCCCACCCTACATGTGGGCTATATGGACTATATTGGATCACGAGCCCAATATAATTGGAGTGACCGATCCTTTCTAAATACGTAAAAACATATTTCCAACAATCTCCCCCTAAGGGAGGTCACTCCAAATTACAATGTCCTAAATAGTCTATAGCTCGTGATCTATGCTAATAATGATGTGACCGAGACTTTCCTTGGAAAAATGTATTTCCAACAATCTCCCCCAAAGGGAGGTCACACCATTTTACAAAATCTTAAACCTAGCATACTATGCTTGAGTCTTCGATCTTGTTCTTGTGAATATGCTTGATGTGATCTTTGACTTTGGTCTTGTTCAATCGACATATGCTGACAAGAACCATTTGATCTTATCATATAATGTTCTCATCTATCAGGTCCAACCTTGTCAATTTTTTAAATATGGTGAATATGTGATCATGCTACAAATCGGTATCATATCTCATATATTCGATATCATGAAGATAAAACGGACTTGCATTTTTCTTCCCAAAACCTTTGTTAAAACTTCATTAAATCAATTGATATTAAAAACATCGATTGGGTTAATATTTTTAATATGGGGGAGAAAATGTGATTTAATATGGGATATTATCACAAATGGTTTGACATAATGTGCTGGCTCATCCCGACATGTGCGAAATGTTTTCGAATATCGTGGCATATGTTAAGGGGGAGCAAAATGGATTTTCATGGTGACATATACTTACCCAAAACCCATTTATTTCACGACGATGAAGATTGTGGTGACATAAGGATGGTAGGATAGGTTAAGTCCTATGATTCTTCCAGAACCGGAGGAATCTTCCCAAGGACATTCCATAGCTAGAAATAGTAGTCCTTAGGAAAGATGGAGAAAGATTGTGAACGTAGCTGAATGCCGACCAAGTACTTAAGTTAGCACTGGAGCAATCACAACAAGGTGCTAGTTATGACGTATTGGTAAGCATTGAAGGGGTTGAAGAATGAAAAAGAATTGTAAAGATAAAGGGTGTAAAGAAAGAAGCCCTCCTTACAACTTAGGCAGAAACCGGGTCAATACATATGCTATTGAGATCATTGTTAATGATTCTTGATATTGAAGACAGACATCATGGACCCAGTGATGCAATGCACAACCCATCCCAGCTAACTCATATATCTCTCAAAAGGTATTTGTTTTAATCACACGGAGACAACACATTATCTATTGACTTATTCACTCCGAATAAATTGGTATTGAATAGGTGGCACTCCTCTCCAGCCTCCGATCACTAAAATCCAAAGTGCACGATCGAGTCTAGAGCCATTTGAGATCATCAAATATCTCATTAGGACACACTTTCATAATTCCTTGCTTCTTCACACACTGTGAAAAGTAAGATCTTAAGAGTCCTACGCAAAATCTTCATGATCTTGCCTGAACATCCGAGTAATACGAAAGTATTTACAATGAAGATGGAAATCCTTCTTGAGCGAACATCAAAAAGCTCATGGTAGGTGACTTGTGCGATTCTTTATGAATCAAACTTGTGATAACTTGAAAGCAACAGCTGTTTAATTCTTAACTGAACTTAAACACGTTCCAGGCCTCTACGCAATATCTTAGTGATATTGCCAGAACACTCAGAGTGATACCTTAGTATTCACAGTGATGAGTGGAAATCCTTCTAGTGTTAACCTCAAACAGCACTTGGTAGGTAACTTGCAAGATTCTATACGAATCAAGCTCGTGACAACTGGAAAGCAACGATGGTGCGGTTCTTAATTGAATTTCACTTGTTCTAGGAACATGAATTAACGGCTTCAAATCATGCGAATAATTTTATCCAAATGATTCACTCTTTACGTTCGCAGTCAGCTTTGGACGGTCGAGTAAAGAGAACGGGTTTACCCGCGAAATCCTGTCAGGAAGTTACTTAATTGAAACTATCCGTCACGGGTACGATATCTAATATCGTCCAACGGTCTTCACCGACCGGAGGTAAAATGCTACCGATTTAGAATGAAATGTTCAAAGCCATTTCGTTCGCGTCTACTTATGTTGCGGCATTTGAAGGCGGTGGCGTTACGGGATCCAAGAAGAAGTCGTCCCCGCATGCTTATACTTTATGCACTTAATATCTCATCTAATTCAAGAAAGCCTAGAAGTTAAGTCTTCCGCTGTTTCAAACTCTAAAGCTTTCAAGAATTACGAAGGTATAAGTATGTGGGACGTGAGGTCACGAAGAGGCGAAGATCACAAGTGATGGATGCACGAGATCAAGGCAAGAGATTGATGCTCAAAGATTGATATCAAAGATCACATCAGCATGTTCACCAGAAAAAGAAAAAGAAAAGAAAGACGAAGACTACGAGCTCAAGACAAGCATAGTATGCTAGGTTTATTTCATTATTGTAACTCGGGTAACGCCCTTGTTTGGAGTGACCTCCCTTAGGGGGAGATTGTTGGAAATACGTTTTTACGTATTTAGAAAGGATCGGTCACTCCAATGATATTGGGCTCGTGATCCAATATAGTCCATATAGCCCACATGTAGGGTGGGCTATATAAACCCCCTCCTAGCATGTTAGGAGGGGTTGGTCATTCACTTTACACACATTCAATCTAACATTTCTTATTCTCTCCAACCTCTCTCTAGTTTCTCTCTCTACATCTTCATCTATCTTTCTATCTCTTTAGATAATCATAACACAAGAATAATCCAAGATTACGAGGACCTACAAATGGTATCAAGAGCCTTGGTTTGATTGGTTTTGTTCTTGTGTTCTTGATTTTGTGTTTTGATAATCCATACCCACGTCCAATTTTTTTTGTGTTTTTATGCTTTGATCTTGATACACGTTATCTAGTTACTTGTTGTAGTGATTTTGGTATCTTGATTTTGGTTAAAACACATTCTTTCTTGGATCAAAAGTGCAAAAAGGCATTGTGTTCTTATTTCCGAAATTCAAGCAAACATATCCATCGGAAAGTACAAGTAAAAGGGGCTTCCATCGCAATAACCATCACCATCGGAAAGGGTTTGGTTCTACATTGCGATACTGAGGATTTCATTACTTATTCCGATCTGGACATTCCGATCTAACATTGCGATCTGGGATTCTGACGGTTTTAAGGATTCTTGTGTCGTCACTCTGCCCATTTTATTTTAGCTACATTCCGATCTGGACTTTCCGATCTGGACATTCCGATAGTGATATTCCGATCTGGACATTTCGATCTGGACATTCAGATAGTGTGACATTCCGATCTAGACTTTCCGATCTGGCATTCCGATAGTGTGACATCCCGATGGGTAATATTGCGATGGGTATTGCGAT
Source organism: Glebionis coronaria (assembly GCA_025667525.1). NCBI lineage: Eukaryota > Viridiplantae > Streptophyta > Magnoliopsida > Asterales > Asteraceae > Glebionis > Glebionis coronaria. The sequence goes on from CM046875.1 coordinate 364,854,557, forward strand.
GGTTATTCCGATGGGTATTCCGACGGATTAAATTTGAGGATTCCGATACAGTGACAAGTATTTCAAGATTTTTTAAAAACGTATTTCCAACAATCTCCCCCTAAGGGAGGTCACTCCAAGTTACAATGTCCTAAATAGTCTATAGCTCGTGATCTATGCTAATAATGATGTGACCGAGACTTTCCTTGGAAAAATGTATTTCCAACAATCTCCCCCAAAGGGAGGTCACACCATTTTACAAAATCTTAAACCTAGCATACTATGCTTGAGTCTTCGATCTTGTTCTTGTGAATATGCTTGATGTGATCTTTGACTTTGGTCTTGAACATGTGTCCTTGCTTTGACCTTGTGCATTCATCACTTGTGATATTTGCTTCCTCGTGACACCATGTCCCACATACTTATACCTTCGTAATTCTTGAAAGCTTCAGATTTTGATACAGCGGAAGACGTAACTTTTAGGCTTTCTTGAATTAAATGAGATATTAAGTGCATAAAGTATAAGCATGCGGGGACGACTTCTTCTTGGATTCCGCAACGCCACCGTCTTCAAATACCGCAACATAAGTAGACACGAACGAAATGGCTTTGAACATTTCATTCTAATTCGGTAGCATTTTACCTCCGGTCGGTGAAGACCGTTGGACGATATTAGATATCGTACCCGTGATGGATAGTTTTAATTAAGTAACTTCCTGACAGGATTTCGCGGGTAAACCCGTTCTCTTTACTCGACCGTCCAAAGCTGACTGCGAACGTAAAGAGTGAATCATTTGGATAAAATTATCCGCATGATTTGAAGCCGTCAATTCATGTTCCTGGAACAAGTGAAATTCAATTAAGAATCGCTCCATCGTTGCTTTCCAGTTTTCACGAGCTTGATTCGTATAGAATCTTGCAAGTTACCTACCAAGTGTTGTTTGAGGTTAACACTAGAAGGATTTCCACTCATCACTGTCAACACTAAGGTATCACTCTGAGTGTTCTGGCAAGATCACTAAGATATTGCGTAGAGGCCTGGAACGTGTTTAAATTCAGTTAAGAATTAAACAGCTGTTGCTTTCCAGTTATCACAAGTTTGATTCATAAAGAATCGCACAAGTCACCTACCATGAGCTTTTTGATATTCGCTCAAGAAGGATTTCCATCTTCATTGTAAATACTTTCGTATTACTCGGATGTTCAGGCAAGATCATGAAGATTTTGCGTAGGACTCTTAAGATCTTACTTTTCACAGTGTGTGAAGAAGCAAGGAATTATGAAAGTGTGTCCTAATGAGATATTTGATGATCTCAAATGGCTCTAGACTCGATCGTGCATTTTGGATTTTAGTGATCGGAGGCTGGAGAGGAGTGCCACCTTTTCAATACCAATTTATTCGGAGTGAATAAATCAATAGATAATGCGTTGTCTCCGTGTGATTAAAACAAATACCTTTTGAGAGATATCTGAGTTAGCTGGGATGGGTTGTGCATTGCATCACTGGGTCCATGATGTCTATCTTCAATATCGAGCATCATTGAAATGATCTCAATTGCATATGTGTTGACCCGGTTTCTGCCTAAAGTTGTAAGGAGGGCTTCTTTCTTTACACCCTTTATCTTTACAATTCTTTTTCATTCTTCAACCCCTTCAATGCTTACCAATACGTCATAACTAGCACCTTGTTGTGATTGTTCCAGTGCTAACTTAAGTACTTGGTCGGCATTCAGCTACGTTCACAATCTTTCTCCATCATTCCTAAGGACTACTATTTCTAGCTATGGAATGTCCTTGGGAAGATTCCTCCTGTTCTAGAAGAATCATTGGACTTAACCTATCCTACCATCCTTATGTCACCACAATCTTCATCGTCGTGAAATAAATGGGTTTTGGGTAAGTATATGTCACCATGAAATCCATTTTGAAGTGCAAATCCATTTTGCTCCCCCTTATCATATGCCACGATATCCGAAAACATTTCTCACATGTCGGGATGAGCTATCAAGTTAAGTCAAACCATTTGTGATAATTTCCCATATTAAATCACATTTTCTCCCCCATATTAAAAATATTAACCCAATCGATGTTTTTAATATCAATTGATTTAATAGCATTTTAAGAAAATTTGGGAAGAAAAATGCAAATCCAATTATCTTCATGAATTACACAAGCTCCCCCTCAAATTAATGAGGGAGTACTTGAAACGTAAAGTAAATACCTTTTAAACACAAGTGTAAGGTATTTATCACGTGCAAAGATCATATATGATAATGTATTCACAAGATTAGCGATTTATGAGGTTGGACCTGAATGATGAAGAACATCATATGAAAGAGGCACATGGTTCTTGTTCACGAATGTTGGTCGCCTCATCACGTCTGAAGCTATCTCTTGACTCTATATGTACGATTGATATCGTTGTCTTGACACCAATATGTGAACTTGGCACCTTCGGCGTCAAAGATTCTGAATGCTGGACATTTGCTCCCCCTCAATTGTTGACCCGTGTTCTATTGAAAGAGCTGTAGTCACCGTTTGAGTAGTCGGATCATCGAGTATGTAGATACCAATTGTAGATTGCTATGGTTGTAGAGATGATAGCTTCATAAAAACAAGATTTCTCTTGTTTTAACAAATAAATGCACTGACACGTACATAAATTCGTGTTAGATTGTGTTATAAAGTGAACACAATCCCTTACATGGTTATAAAGTAAACCATGCCCGAGAAAATTAATTCCCGTTGTTGAGTCAAAGCTTTCCGGTGAAATGCTTGACTAGAGTATAAAAAGCGGGTTACTATCTGAAATAATAGCAAACCATTTTGAGCATGTTTTAAAACATTTGAACTTCTGCTCGAACTTTATTTACAACCCCGTGTCATTATTGAATGACATTTCTAGTATCGTAAATATTATCGATTCCAGAAGACATGCTCTTTTTATCAAAACATTTTTTGAACACACAATTTTGAAAGATTTAGAAAACCTTTTGAGAAATTCTCGAAATATTGTGTTCATTGATTTGAAAACCAGTTACTTGAGCTTAAGATGTGGAATATCTTGCAAAAACGAGCTCAAGTTCGAGAAGTTGTAAACTTCCCGTTGTTAAGGATAAGTTTATCATCGGCGATAAACTTTCCTTTTAACTGAAGAACGAGTCCTAAGCTGACATTTACTTAGAAATCGTTTTCATGAGCTTGAAAACTTTGACTGTTTTAACGGAAAGCTCATGACCGAGAAAGGTTAATTTCTCGTTATGAGGAAAAGTTCTCTTATTTAAAAGATACACTTTCCTTTCTGAGCTTAAAACTTCGAATGTTTTATTACAAGCTCATGACCGAGAAAGGTGAATTTCTCGTTAAGAGGATAAGTTATCATAAAAGATAATCTTTCCTTTATTTTAAGTTCGAGTTACAGTCTGACATTTAACTGTAAGTCATTGTGCATGAGCTTAAAAACATCGAATGTTTTTAATATAAGCTCATGCCCGAGAAAAATTAATTTCTCGTTGTGAGGATAAGTTTATCATCGGCGATAAACTTTCCTTAATTTGAAGATCGGGTCATCATCTGACATTTAATGAAGAGCCTTATACACGAGCTTAAAACCTTTGAATGGTTTTAGGATAAGCTCGTGTCCAAGAAAACTTAATTTCTCGTTAAAAGGGTAAGTTATCGTTGCGTAGATAAACTTCCCTGTCTCTGAAGTCCAGGTCATCGTCTGTCATTTAACGAGGAGCCATTGTGCATGAGCTTAAAAACTTGGAATGTTTTTTATATAAGCTCATGCCCGAGAAAAATTAATTTCTCATTGTTAGGATAAGTTTACCATCGGCGATAAACTTTCCTTTCTTTGAAGATCGAGTTATAGTCTGTGATGTGACTATAAGTCCTGATGCACTGTAAGCTTAACTGGAAATCCCCTGAGACACTTGTTTCTTAGATATCAGCTTCTTTAGCAACCAAACTCCGAGAGTGTCCTTAATTGAGTGGTATACAATGATTGGACCGCTTCTTTCTTTTGGAACATTCTCTTTGGTACCTGCAGTCTCATTAGGATTTTGCATGCTTTGATATGGGTTAGCGATATCTATCTTAGAAGCAAGTGGGGGTTCACAATTTTCTTTTCTTGTGCTAGAGGTGACTTGAGGAGAGGATTCACTTGTCTTAGCTGGCAAACGTTTCCTTTTATAGAAAACCTTAAGTTCAGGCTTAAGTGATGTATCCTCCTTTTCAATTTCCTCCCTAGTAGTCTTAGTAGAATCAGAGACTATCCTAGTTAAAGGGCACTCGTTTCCTACAAGAGTGAAAGTTCTACCAGTGGGGCGCCACATTTTACCAATGGGTTTGATTTTAGCTATCCACTGGGTTTTAAGTCTAGCACGGGAGTTCACCTCATTAAGTAATTTCTTGACATAAGAATCATGATTGGCTTTAAAGACACATTTCCTACATGTTTTACAAGTAGTATATTTAATGTCCGAGTAAGATCTAGAATTCCTAGATGATTGATTGATGCTCCTAGGATATGATATGCTATGGTTAGCAGTGTTAGGTAATCTAGAAGGCATCTGACTAGGTTTAAAATTCCTGTCTCTTACTTGTGTCTTCTGAATAGCTTCCCTTAGACCAAATTTATGGCGAACATCATTTGAACTAGTTCGAGACGTGTTCTTTAGACTATGTCTAGGGAGGCTAGATGCAATCATGTGATTAGGTCTTGCAAAAGCTATTTTAGTCACAATGGGCCTAGATAGTGGAGTGACTGGTCTAGAAAGATGAACCATATCAACTTGGGAGGCAAACCGCGATCTCGAGGATTTTGGTCGCTCAGATATAAATGCAGTCGGTTGTCTAACAGACTGAATTTGAGGCGGTTTCCCCAAGATTGATGGTTTTTCAAGCTTAGTATCCACACTAGATCCTTTAGTTTTTCTCAATTCGTTTTTCAACGCAGCTATATCAAAGACCTTTTCTTGTACTTGAGCCTTTAAAGTCTCATTCTCTTTGAGCAATTCATCTTGGGATGCCAACTTAAATTCAAGCGACTTAATTTGTCTCACAAAATTATCTTTTTCAGCTGTAGAATCTTGAATTTTTTGATTTAATTTTCTTTCAAGAACAACGTTTGAATTTTCAAGTTTTTCAAAATACTTTTCAAATTTATCCGTTTTCTTCGAAAATTCAATTTTGGCATCCTCAAGAGCTTTAGATTGCTGAGCTAAAAACGTTTCAAGCTCTTTAATCTTGGAATTAGAATCAGTTAGAGAAGCAGTCATAAAGCATTTATCCTGATGAACTATAGCATTCTGAACAATTTCTCCCCTATTTTGACTCACATCGGATGAATATGAAGTGGTAAAACTATCACCCTTTCCATCCCATGTTTGTCATAATTAGGTTTGGAATGCGCAACATGCGGTGGTTCATCGGCATAGACATCATATACCACATTCCTTAGTACCGTGTTTGTAGACTCTTCGTCAGATACAGGTATGGTGGCATCAATCCCTGACATGCTGCTTGTATCATGCGTTCCTCCCGAATCCTTGCTCTTGTAATCTTTAGGCTCCAAGTTTTCAACCGTATGATCATTCTCCTCTTGCATCTGCATCGTAGATTCTTGCACTCCATTATCATACTCTTGCTGAAGTCGAGATCTTTCATAAATCGAAGACGAGACTGATATTATTAATTTCAACAATGTACCACGAAACTCTTTAATTTCCGTTTGTGTGTACTGAAGAAATGATTGACATATCCCTGAATTGTCAGACTTAAAAATGTTGAATTTGAAGAAGTGCGTAAGTTGTGTCACTAGAGCTTGATATGCAGATGCTGATGTAGAGTGATTAAAGTCTTCTTTGTGAAGTTGCTCAGCTAGTTGGTTCAAGTTGTGGAATATGGAATCGATGAATATATAACGATCTTGACCGAAGAGTGTCAGAAATTCGTTTCCTCCTTGAAACCAAGAAATGGTCACTAGATGAGACTGGAGTAGTCGAAAGAACGTTATACCACTTTCTCTAGCTGTGTTTTGCATGAGATGCAAATCTCCCTCTCGAGATGTCGATTTCAACGAATCCATTAAAAATCTATGATAAATGAAAGTAAGGATTACTTGTCGATCGATCAATGAAAGAAAGCACGTTTTTGAAAAATCTTGAAATACTTGTCACTGTATCGGAATCCTCAAATTTAATCCGTCGGAATACCCATCGGAATAACCATCGCAATACCCATCGCAATATTACCCATCGGGATGTCACACTATCGGAATGCCAGATCGGAAAGTCCAGATCGGAATGTCACACTATCTGAATGTCCAGATCGGAATGTCCAGATCGGAATATCACTACCGGAATGTCCAGATCGGAAAGTCCAGATCGGAATGTAGCTAAAATAAAATGGGCAGAGTGACGACACAAGAATCCTTAAAACCGTCGGAATCCCAGATCGCAATGTTAGATCGGAATGTCCAGATCGGAATAAGTAATGAAATCCTCAGTATCGCAATGTAGAACCAAACCCTTTCCGATGGTGATGGTTATTGCGATGGAAGCCCCTTTTACTTGTACTTTCCGATGGATATGTTTGCTTGAATTTCGGAAATAAGAACACAATGCCTTTTTGCACTTTTGATCCAAGAAAGAATGTGTTTTAACCAAAATCAAGATACCAAAATCACTACAACAAGTAACTAGATAACGTGTATCAAGATCAAAGCATAAAAACACAAAAAAAATTGGACGTGGGTATGGATTATCAAAACACAAAATCAAGAACACAAGAACAAAACCAATCAAACCAAGGCTCTGATACCATTTGTAGGTCCTCGTAATCTTGGATTATTCTTGTGTTATGATTATCTAAAGAGATAGAAAGATAGATGAAGATGTAGAGAGAGAAACTAGAGAGAGGTTGGAGAGAATAAGAAATGTTAGATTGAATGTGTGTAAAGTGAATGACCAACCCCTCCTAACATGCTAGGAGGGGGTTTATATAGCCCACCCTACATGTGGGCTATATGGACTATATTAGATCACGAGCCCAATATCATTGGAGTGACCGATCCTTTCTAAATACGTAAAAACATATTTCCAACAAGGTACAAGGTTATCAAGGGGAATGTTATGCTTACCAAGAGGAACATCGTGAACACTTCAAGCCAGATATCAATCCCAATAACCTTTCTTACAAGTCTCAAAATTACCTTACTCCACTGGGATTCCCAACCCAACCACCCACCCAACTTCAACAAAATTCTCCTTAAGTGTTACAAAGGAATCAATGTCAAAGATCACCTTACCAAGGGAATAACTATAGACCACCAAATACCTTTTACAATCAAGGAAATACCTTTCAAGGTAACAATCAAGGGTTTTACAATCAACCTCCACCTTTCCAACCCCAAGGTTTTCAAGGAAATGTCCACAAGTTTATAACACAATTGAGCTTTTTCACAAAATGAATCAAGAGAATGAAAGGAGGTTCCAAGCTAATGAGAAAAGAATGAGAGAAATGCATGAAGCTAATGAGAAAAGAACGAGAGAAATGCATGAAGAATAAAATAAGAAGTTTATGATGCTTTTTAATCAAAGACCAGAAGGGGCTTTACCATCTAACACACAAACAAATCCAAGGGCAAATGTTAATGCTATTACAACAAGAAGTGGAAAGTCAACAAAGGATCCTTCACCTCCTAAGTCTCCTATTGTTCTACCCACTTTTGTTCCTACATGTGACAAGCCTTCTAAATCTACTTCACCACCTCAAAATGCTCCCATTCAATCAAACACACCTTCTCAACCTATTCCTACTTCTCCTCTACCTTCCACAACTCCCAATGAAGAAGCTATCAAAGACAAATCTTCCAATAAAACACCTACACCTAAACCAACTCTTCCATATCCTTCAAGGTTGAAAAAGGACAAGTTGAAGAACAAGGATGACATCCAAGTCTCAAATTTCTTAAGGATGTTCAAGCAACTCAACATCAACATATCCTTTACAGAAGCTCTTGCTTATATGCCAAAGTTTGCTAAGATGTTCAAGGATTTACTCTCAAACAAGGAAAAATTGGTTGATTTGCCCAACACATCCCTTAATGAAAATTGTTCCGCCGTGCTACTTAAAACCTTACCAACAAAACTTGGAGATCCGGGGTGTTTCTTGATACCTTGTAATTTTAGAAAATTGCATGGCTTTGGCGGATCTAGGGGCAAGCATAAACCTCATGCCTTTATCGGTTTCGAAAAAACTCTCTCTTCCCGAGCTCACTCCCACTAGGATGACCCTTGAGTTAGCCAACCGAACCATAGCTTACCCCGTAGGTATCGCGTAGGATGTGTTTGTAGGTGTGGATAAGTTTACATTTCTGGCCGACTTTGTAGTGGTTGATTATGACATGGATCCTAGAGTTTCTTTGATTGTTGGTAGACCATTTTTGAGAACGGGTCGTACTTTGATAGATGTGGCGGAGGGAGAATTAATTATGCGAGTAGAGGATGAGAAAGTGGTGTTTAAGCTAGGAAAAGTTTGTGATAGGAAAGAGGTTAAGGAGTCTAGACCATGTGAGACTATTAACATAGTTGATGTGCTAGATGAGGTGTGTGATGAACACTTTCATGATGCTTGCAAGAGTACTAGTGATGAAATGCCCCATGTTGAAACTGTGGCCTCAATTGCTCCCTCTTTAACACCTTTTGGAGAGAGTGATTTCCTCTTGGAGGAATTTGAGTCTAACTTTCTTGGTGATGATGATTCTCCCATTAATTGGGAAGAAGATATTCTTACTATCCAAAAGTTGCTCAATGAGGACCCTATTCCTTCTCCTACTCCACAAGAAGTTACCAATGACGATCCTTCCATAGTAAAACCTTCCATAGAGAGTCCACCTCCAATCGAACTTAAGGAACTTCCATCCCACTTAGAGTATGCTTTCTTAGAGGGCAAAGACCAATTACCCGTGATCATTGCTAAAGAGTTGAAAGAGGATGAGAAGGAGCAACTCATTGAAGTCCTTAAGAAACACAAGAAAGCCTTAGCATGGAAAATATCCGACATAAGGGGAACTGATCCAAATTTTTGTACACACAAAATCCTTATGGAGGATGATTACAAACCCGCCATTCAAAGTCAACGAAGAGTTAACCCAAAAATCCATGAGGTCATTAAGAAGGAAGTGATCAAACTCCTTGATGCGGGCATGATTTATCCCATTTCCGACTCTCCATGGGTTAGCCCGGTACATTGTGTTCCAAAGAAGGGTGGAATCACCGTAGTACCTAATGAAAACAATGAGCTTATTCCTACGAGACTTGTTACCGGTTGGAGAGTTTGTATTGACTATAGGAAGCTCAATGAGGCTACTAGGAAAGACCATTTCTCATTACCTTTTATGGACCAAATGCTTGAACGCTTAGCGGGAAATGAGTACTATTGCTTTCTTGATGTCTTTTCGGGTTATTTCCAAATACCCATTGACCCTAAAGATCAAGAAAAGACCACATTCACTTGTCCCTACGGTACATTTGCTTACAAGAGGATGCCTTTTGGCTTATGTAATGCACCGGGGACGTTTCAAAGGTGCATGATGGCAATTTTCCATAATATGATAGAGCAAACAATGGAGGTTTTTATGGATGATTTTTCCGTATTTTGAAATTCATTTACCTCATGTCTCACCAATCTAGAAAGAATGCTTAAGCGTTGTGAGGAAACACGTTTAGTGCTTAATTGGGAGAAATGTAACTTTATAGTGAAAGAGGGAATTGTTTTAGGACACAAAATATCCAACAAGGGATTAGAAGTGGATCGAGCTAAAATTGATGTGATTGCTAAGCTTCCCCCACCCACTTCGGTTAAAGGTGTAAGGAGTTTCTTAGGTCATGCGGGGTTTTATAGGCGCTTTATACAAGATTTTTCTAAGATAGCTAGACCGATGACTCACCTCTTGGAAAAAGAGGCTCCTTTCATTTTTAACCAAGATTGTTTGGAATCTTTTGAGACTCAGAGATTGACAAAGGCTCTCGTTTTAGTTTCTCCAAATTGGGAATTACCTTTTGATCTTATGTGTGACACTAGTGATTATGCGGTGGGGGCCGTCTTAGGTCAAAGAGTAAATAAGCATTTTCAACCTATACACTATGCGAGTAAAACCATGACCGGTGCACAACTTCATTATACTACCACGGAAAAAGAGTTGCTTGCTATAGTCTATGCTTTTGAGAAATTTAGACCATACCTTGTGCTATCCAAAACCATAGTGTATACGGATCATTCCGCTCTCAAGTATCTCATGACAAAACAAGATTCTAAGCCTAGGCTTTTGAGATGGGTTTTGTTGCTTCAAGAGTTTAAGATAGAAATTCGTGATAAGAAAGGGGCCGAGAATTTAGCGGCGGATCACTTGAGTAGACTTGAGCATCCTTTTCAAGGAGATTTTCCAAATCAAGAAATCAATGAATCCTTTCCATTAGAGGAGCTCATGTCTATCTCTTCCCAAGAGAATGCCACTCCTTGGTTTGCGGATATAGCAAACTATCTTGTGGGGAATGTGCTTATTGAGGGTCTTACTTACCAACAAAAGAAGAAAATTCTTAAGGAAGATAAGTATTACTTTTGGGATGATCCTTATCTTTTTAGGCATTGTGCGGACCAATTCATTAGACGGTGTGTAGATGGGCCCGAGGCATTTAAAATCTTAGAAGCATGTCATAAAGGACCTACGGGTGGACATTTTGGGCCCAACTATACCGCCAAGAAAGTTTTTGATTTGGGTTACTATTGGCCTTCCATTTACAAAGATGCCCAAGAGATGGTGAAATTTTGTGATGTGTGTCAAAGACAAGGAAAAATTACGCAACGTGATGAGATGCCACAAATTTTTTTTTCAAGAGTGTGAGATTTTTGATGTATGGGGCATAGATTTCATGGGACCTTTTCCATCTTCTAAGGGAAACAAGTATATACTTGTGGCGGTGGATTATGTGTCTAAATGGGTGGAGGCTAAAGCCTTACCTACCGATAATGTTAGAGTTGTTGTGAAGTTGTTAAAGCAATTGTTTGCTAGATTTGGTGTACCTCGGGCCATCATAAGTGATCGTGGTACGCACTTTTGTAATGATCAATTCACGAGAGTTATGAAGAAATATGGAGTTAATCATAGACTTTCTACCGCGTATCACCCTCAAACCAATGGTCAAACCGAGGTCACAAATCATGGTTTAAAGAGAATTTTGGAGAGAATGGTGGGAGAGCATCGCGCTTCTTGGTCGGATAAGCTTGATGATGCTTTATGGGCTTTTAGGATGGCTTTTAAGACACCAATTGGTTGTACTCTTTATAGGCTTGTCTATGGAAAAGCGTGCCACCTCCCATTCGAGTTAGAACACAAGGCATCTTGGGCTCTCAAGTGGGCTAAGTTTGATTTAAACCAAGCCGGTTCACATAGGACAGATCAACTTAATGAGATGGATGAATTGAGAGCCAATGCCTATGAAAATTCTTTCCTTTACAAGTAAAAGACTAACAAATTGCATGATGCTAAGATCAATAACCGTGAGTTTAAAGTTGGAGAGCCGGTTCTCCTTTTTAACTCAAGGTTGAAAAATTTTGCGGGCAAGCTTAAGTCAAGATGGTCTGGTCCATTCACTATTGCTCAAGTGTTTCCATATGGAACTATTGAGTTGTCACAACCCGATGGTCCAAACTTTAAAGTGAATGGTCACCGTGTGAAACATTATTTTGGGGAGGACATTTCCGTTGAAATGGTCCAAGAGATCCCAATTTTCCCCATGAATTAATTCATTGAGGGAAGAGTCGAGCTAGAGACTCATTAACTCAAGCATCGTGTAACTAAGTTTAGAGTGTTGTAGGTTAGCAATAAGGGTATAGAATTGGAGATAAGTGTAGGGGAGACTTTATTTTGTCTTCATGTTGTTTGTAGGGTTGATCACTCATTTCATGCTTTGGAGCTTATGGAGGAGGCCCTTGTATCCGGTTCACTTCGTTACTATTGTGATCTTTCATTGACACCTTGTGCTTAAACATGAATTCACCAATAGTTGCCCTTTCCTTAACTTGGGTTAAGCAAAGTCTATTCATTGTCATAAGTGTAGGGGAAGTTTTTATACTTCCATGCTCTTAAACATTGAGGACAATGTTTAGCTTAAGTGTAGGGGGGTCTTCTATCGAAGTGACCTTACCTAGAACTTGTCATTGACTTCATGATAACTTGGAAATTAATTTTTCAAACATTTTTCAAATTTTTGATCTATTTTAGCCACCAAAAATATGCATTCATAATTTTTGCATCTATCATTTTTCATTTGCATAACACATTTGCATTGTATATATTTCTTCTTTTATTATTCATCAAGAATATATAAAAAGGAAAAAATAATAAGGACATGGTTTAACAAGTTTGGACTTCTTTGACATATTAGGCCCGCCATGGATATTTTGACTCAACCCGAGTTTGCTTACCTTAGCATTCTCTAGCTAGTATCCTTAACCATGTAGTCCTTCATTGGTCTATTAGGCTAAGCATCCACCAATCTCATTAATTGAGATTTTAAATTTGTGGAGAATTGGAAATGATAGAGTTGAAGCAAGTATAAAAGGGCTAGATAAACTTCATGATAATTACTTGTGGCTAAACCCTTCTCTTCTTTACCTCTATTTTCTTCGCATGTATATATGTTAATAAATAATCAAGAACGGTTTTAATTGGTTTGTAATCTCGTATGCATTTTTGTCTAATCATTCACGGTTGATATAAGTACGTTTTAAGATTCTAAGTTAGAACGTTTTATGTGTACTAGACTTATGTCATGCTCAATATTTAGCGGGTGTTTTTCCTTTTATTCTTTTAAACTTTCTTAGTGAGGAATAAAGAAAAATAAGAGCGGCTTATGAAAAAACAAATGAGTGGCTAGAAAAAAAAAGAAGAAGAAAAAAAATAATTATACAAGACTCCCAAGAGGGGCAGTGTGGTGTTAATTATAGTGACTATTGAGTTCCAATATTACCTTGACGGGTTGCCGGGATTCAATAGATTGCTCCAATCCAATATTACCTTGACGGGTTGCGGGGTTGAAGATCCAAGGTCTCAAAAAGGCGGCGGATGTAAATTATTGCGTGAGTTTTATTTTTCTTTCCTTAGCGAGTGTGTAGCTACTTATGAAAACATGACATGAGGATTTTACACATAAGGCGAATGACTTATTACTCTTGTAACGGACTTATATTAATTGTGAGCGGTTTTTCAAGTAATGGATGAGAGGATTACTTAGGATTAAAAACGTGCTTCCTTATTTTTGGATTTTACATTTCTTATATTTCACACTTCAAATAATGACAAATTTTCCTTCAAGCAATTTGCTCAAATAATAATCGGTTCCACATTTAATTGTCATGAATAAGTTGATGCACTTTTTACTTGAGAATACAATGATCCCATTTTTAAGCTTGGTATGGGGAAAGTGAAACTTGAGGGTGATAAGTATCCATGGTACCCAAGCCCTAATCAAAGTCATTGATTTCTTTATGAGTTATTTCCATCAAACCCATTTATGAAAAAATCAAAAATATATTAATAAAATTGTTTTCTTTGCATTGCATTGTAAATATTCAAAATCATTCATCATGTAGCATATCATAGTTTATTAAAACATAAAAAGGCCAAGGTGGATTAATTATGAGGAGAATGTAAATTTGTGCTTTAAAATATAGCATTGCATGAGGACATGACAATGTTCAAGTGTAGGGGATTTGATATGAGCAAAAATTCATATCAATTAATCAACAAAATACCCTAAAACACAAGAAAAATACCTAACTTTGTTATAAAGCGGATTTATGTGGTATGTTTTGTGTTTGTGTGCAAATAGGTAAGAAGGATGCATTTTCAAGCAAACAAGAAGAAAATCAAGTTAATTGGATGAAAAATACAAAGAAGGATCAAAAGTGACAAGACTTTGAAGACAAAGGACCTATCTTGACAATCTGCCAAAGATGAAGGACCAAAAGTGTAAATTTGTCAAAGTCAAGATCAAAGTCAAATCTGGTCAACTCTCAAATCAATCAAGTTAAAGGGCTTAAATGTTTAAAAATGCAAGTTGAAGGACTAAAATTGTCAAAGAAATGAAGATTATAGCTCAAAAGTTCAAACTGCCAAAGTTGAGGGGTTAATTCTGCCATTTGTTGGAAGTTATATGGTGTTTGATCCGTGTGAACTACTCTCAACCAATGAGGAGTCAAGAAATAAGAGGCAAGGATTGCCAGCTGTGCCACTAGCGCCGTTTTCACATTAAATACAAGATCTCAACAGTGCAGCGCACTCAACCCTTCTCAACCAATGAAACAACGCCATGCAATAATTCAAATTATCCAACTTAAATAACGATCCGTGTGATCATTTCTTGCCCAATCAAAAAGTGCCACGTGGCCTTCTTCTTCAACGCAACCCAGAAACGTTTAAGAGCTACACTTGATTTCAGAAAGAGTTATCTACATGAAAAGTGATCGTTTTTTAGAGAGGAATACAATGGACACAATCAATTTAGCTCAAGATCAAGGAATCAAAAATCCCCAAAGTTGTTCTTCACCTGCAAAATTCAATCAAGCAGAATTGTCCACGTGGAAGCTTAGGATTGGATGCAACACGTCACTCTCCCTCACCAACTCTCATCTGCATTCTATAAATACCCTAGAATAGCTTTCATTTCTTGTAATGTAGAAAAGTGTGAAAACATACACACTTTTTAGTTTTCTCTCAATTCATCTAGTTTTAGCATAACAACTCAAGAGACTGACAATCTCTTGAGTCTGTTATTAGTTGTAACCAATTTACCAGATTTGTAACCACTTTTCCAATTCAATAAATAAAATTCACATTCATCTCTATCATCTACTGTTCATACCCGGCATGTTGTTACTCTGTTGCTGTTTTTAGCTAGTTATGATTACCATTTGATCATGATTAGCTGATTGAGAAGACTTGTAGCTGTTGATCCTGTTCAGTTCATTCCAGTCCAAGTATTGAGTAGATTTTAAAGATTTCAAGTTCAGTAATGGAGATTTAGATGATGGTAGCTGTTGATTAGTAGATATTTGGTTTATTCTAGTGCTAAGGTGGTGGTTTAGCACTAGCTAGAAAGCTCAGCGCTTCTCTACTCCCCAATGGAGGCCTAAGCTAGAAGGTTTCAAGTTCTGAGTTCTTGTTCCACTAAAGTGTTGTCTGCCTGTTCAATTCCTAGTTAATTCTTGATTGAATGCATGATAAAATGTGTTTAGCTAGTATTTGATCTGATCTTAGTGATTTAGTAGCTTAATTGTAGCTTAATTCTTGCTCATTAGCCTTATACTTGTTCTTCTTTCAGCTTTAACAGTCATTTCGACTTATTAGATCATATTGAGTTCTAGCTTGTTAAACTGTTTGCTTTTGGGTCATTTGCACTTCATTCTAGCTATAAAACTTAGTCTGTTGTTACATTTTACTCAGTTTAACCAATTGCTTAAAATTCCTTCATAAAAGTTTGTTAGAGTTCAGATAAGTAGTGTTTGGGATTAGCTTACAAGTTGTTTTTAAGTGTTAGTATTTGGCCAATTATGGTTCATTTCAAGGCATCAAGTCATAGCATAATGATTTCTGTCATTTTCAAGTCAAGTCTTTAGTCAAAAAGGCAATTGGCACACAAAAAAGTTTGGGTCAGATCTTGTTAAGTAAATTTTCAGAAAGTAGTGATTTTCAAATCATTGGCATTTCTTTAATTTTGGATGAAATTCTTTCAAACCAGATTCTAATCATCACTCAACATATGTAGTTTTAGTGTGTAGCTGGAATCTCTACTGTGACAATCTAACATTTTCAGGTAGTAAATTATTTTCTCGTATAATATTTTGAAACTTATTTTTGTGTTGGTTGATGAACTCACAATTTACGGATTTAAATTTGGGCTTACGTGCATAATTTAGCGTCCTTTACGATTAAACCGGAAACCTTAGGATTACGTATTTACGTTTTTGAACTCCGTTTTTGATGAGACAATTTTTATTGGATTCGTTTTGTGCTGTTGATTCATAATTTATAAAAACGTTTTTTGTGAAACTACCCGAGGGCACACAAATCGAGGAAACTCGAATCGAGGAATACCCGTAAATTAGTGAGGTGGGACAAAATAAATCATCCCACCCCACTACTCCGATCCGAGAGTGCTCCTCACCCAAGGATCACTCTCTCCTCTGCACTCCAAGAGTGATCCTCGCCCAAGGACCCCTCTCTCCGTCGGCTTTCTTTTGTGTGCCTGTAGGCACGTCTACCGCCCAAGTCCAAGTTGGTCAGTAGAATAGTCTCACCCCCTTCTTACGGTGGGGTTAGACGGTTTTAGTTGCCTCCCTGCTAAAAACAAAAGTAAAAACTCATGTTTTTATTAAACAACCCAAACATGACACCACATCAAAGATGTGGCATCATGTAAACATTTAGCTTACAAGTGTAAGCTAGCCTTACACTTAAGCTACCCTTAAACACAAAAACCACTAGCTAACACATACCACCATTTCTCTCATGCAAAAACAACTAAAAACTCTCTCAACTCCATCCCCATTGCCGTCCCACTTCAAGAACAAACACCCCTTTTGATCTTTTCTAGCCACAAAATACTTGTTATCTAGCTATATTATAGAGTTACCTTGAAGCCTTGATTACTTGGTGGCCATTTTAACAACAAAGGAGGTGATTTGCTTGTGTCCTAGGGCTGATTTCTCAACAAAAATTCTTGGTGTTTGATGATCTTGGGGATACATTTGGTGTTCATCAAGTTCTTGTCTTCCAAAAACAAGATATACTCTTGGTTGGTAAACAAGATCATCCATTCCATTTTCTATTGTTATTTTTGTAAAGATCAAATGTATTTTCTTTCTTGTTGTATATGTATATGATAAATATATGATGATAAAAATGTTATGTGGGGATCAAGTGTTGATAAATATGCTTAAAAAGATTAATAACCATAAGAAACAAGGCTAAAATCATGCTCAATTTGTTGGCTGTATAAAAACAGTATGTAACCAAAACTTAAACTGATAAATTTGCATGGTGGAATCCATTTACAGTAAGCACAAGATGTCATACACATGTGAGAGTTGGCCATGCAATGTAATCATTTAAATGAGTGAGATATGATCAAAACAAGATGAGTGTGCTAATCTGGATACACTGTTTTGTAAGGACTGTTAAGGATAGTTAAACTTAAAATGAGCAGTAGCTATAACTAAGTTAATTGTAGCACATAATAGGAAGTTCATGCCATCCAAAAATGAGCTTCTAAATCATTGTAGAACTCTAGATATGATAAAAATGGTGAAGATGAAACTAAAAATCAGATTTTGGAGAATTAATGTTTAATACTATTATATAAGCACTCAAATTATATAATATAAAATGTAAAATTAAAACCCACTAACTTATGAATTTCATTTATATAAATATGTATAAGGTTGAATAAATGGACAATTTATAAGAATGGTAGTTGAATAATATTTATAAGTTATAAAAACTATAAACGTGATTTTTACGACTTTTTCGGCTATTACCGTAAAATTAACGTTTTTCGCCAATTAAAACTTAGACGATCAAACCCGTCTAATGTAAAGTTTTTAAAAGTCATATACTGATATATAAGTATCTAATACAAGTAAAAACCGATAAAACCCGAACTATAGGACATACGGACATTAACGAGCTAAGTAAGCATATTGGACTAATAATTGGTCTAAATAAGTTAAACACTTATAAAAAGTACTTATTGGGATTAACCCATTTGGGCCCAACATGTAAAGTGTGAATACTAATAATATAAGTATAAAATGAACTAATACAAGTTAAAGAACTTATAATAAGCTTATTGGACTTAAAACGTGTAAATAGGTAAAACTAGTAAACTAGTAAAAAGTTACCAATACATGAACGTTAAAATGAGTAAACAAGGATATATAAACCCACTTGATCATCATCATATGTACAAAATCATCATGTGTATATTGGTATTTTGATAAAAGTCATTGGACAAGAGTCTAAGACCGATTATTATTTATATAGGTTTCCGTGACCGAAGCACGCCCGTAGCTGATAAACCGCCTTTCATAATCAACGTGAGTTCATAGCCTCGCACTCTTTTAAATGTTTTATAAAATTATTTGTAAACCCGCGAGGGAGATAACATACTAGATTTTGATAAAATAGAACATAAGTAGTCCTGATGGTATGCTTAATGATATGGACCCGAATGATGCTATGACCCAATAAACGAGATAAAAAGGATTATTAGTAGTTAGGTTATGTCACTCAAAGTCCCATTAGCATGAATTGTGAACTACCGGGATTTGGTAGACGCTTATGCATATGATAGTACTATTTGGGGACGATCACCCCAGTTCGTGCCTTGACGGTTGATCCCCGTCGTACGACATTGATTGGTAAGCGAATTTATGTATGAGAAGATTTACATAGCGTGATTTTTGTGACGACACGCTAACTTAGATGGGAAAATTGTTTGTCGGGTTCGCGGCCCGTTGTTTTCATAGTAAGGTAACAATGTCATGCGGCTAATAATAATCCTATATACAATACAATAACGATGCTAATAACGATGATAATATTACCTATAATGGTAATATTGAGGCTACGGTCTCATGGACGGTTTAAGATGTATGCTTGATTTATATATTGCCTGACTAGCAATACGAGGACTTACTTCTGATATTATACTTGTGTTATGATTTCAACGATTGTTTTATATAACGGTTTTTATTAAACTCTATGAATTCACTCGGCATTCGCTGATATGATTTTTGCATGTTTTTATCTCAGGTGCTTGAAGGTAATCCGGATGGAGATCGACTCTGATGGCCCACATAATATTAAAAATGTTCATTCGATCTATGTTTTGTAAACTTAATGACCTGTATAATTTGGGACCTGTTGTACACTTTAAAACTTTTTATCGAATGAATGTATGTTGAACCTTGTACAACCATTTTAATGTGTTGTCTATGATTGGAGTTATTGTGCTATCCTGTAACACTCTAAAAGACCCTTTCGCTGTACCGATACGAAAATTGAGAGTGTTACAGTTTGGTACCAGAGCTCTCGTTATAGAGAACAAAAGATTTTAAAAACCAAGGTTTTGAACAAAAATTTTCAAAATCTTTTGACAATGAACATTTGAGAAAATATTTGAAAAATCTTTTGACTATAACGGTGCCAGAGATCTCCGACGTTACCAACAAGCCCTATTGAGAAGATATATATTTTGATATATATAATTTAATTTATATATATGTATATATCGTGATTTTAGTATGTAATTGTTTAAATAGTATGTTATCCTAATATGAGATATATATAAATGTAGATTGTCATGGCTGACCCTAATATTCCTGTAGAGAACCATGCTATTCCCGAACCTAATGTAGATGATGATCCTTATTTAGACTTAGTAGATTATGATATGGATGATGAGGAGGAACCATTTGAGGATCCCGAGCCCGAGATAGGACTAGGAGATCAGATTGCCCCTCAGGTTGATATGGTAGAAAATGAGATTGATAATGTTGTTATTGAGAATGATGAGGAGATTGGGTTAGATAATTTAGATGATGAGATTGACGACGAGGATGTCGAGGAGGATGTAGGTATAGATGATGAGGTTGGTGATGATGAGGAAGCCGAGCTTATTTACCCTTATGATGTTCCAGAGGGAGAGCCTTTACCCCCACCAGTTGATTTGTCTGATTCTGAGGTTGAGCTACCTAGGGATGAAATGTCTGAATCGTGTGAATCTGATTCTGAATCAGAGGAGGATGAGGATGATAATGCACCTGACGGTACTGATGGTATTGCTACTCATAGACGTGTGATATGAGAGTCGTCTAGTACTCGAGAGGCTACTCATATTGATGGTCTTGCACCATGGGCCTTGAGACGTGATCTAGATGCTTCCCGTGTTAAGAGTAGTATGACAGAGATTGGATTAGGTGTTGTTCAGACTCAAGTTGATTATTTGGAATCAAAGACTAAGGTTGGCGAGAAAGAGCGGGAATTTCTTAGTTTGGATTTGACTGATGTAGAGCGTGGTTTGAATGAGGCTTTTAGGAGGTTATCGGTGTTAGAAAGTGGTGAGTTTGCTGCTATGAAGAAAAAGGTGAATTCTATGGAGATTCAGTTGAGTGTAGCTCGTGCGATGCGTGAGAAAGCTGAAAAGGAGTTGAATATATCTGTGGGTTGGAATAGTAGATTTTATGTTGACATGGTTAAAAGAGGAGTGATCCGTAAGCGCCCAGCTGAAGATGTGTCTAGTGATCGTCCGACAAAGATACAGAAGACGATGGATGATGGACCACCTAGCGGTTCTCAGTAGACCACTCTGTGTTTAGTAGTGACCTTTGTATCTTTTGTACTTTTGTAGCTTTGACTGAATCGACTTGTTAGTAGTAGACTTGGCACGAATCTTGAGTACATATAGTGCTAGAACTTTGATATGGAATGTAACTAAGACAATTCTTTTGTTTCAAATCGAATGAAATATGTATCTTGTCTTTAATTCCATATTATGCATTATTTGTATCTTGATTATGAATTCAATCCATATTATATGAATCCTTGTTGGGTGAATGCTTAATACTTTGAAATTGTGAAATTATAGAACTATGCCGCCCAAGAAGGCTGTGACTGAGTATGATGTACGTAGGATTATTACTAAGCAAGTTACCGCATCTATGACTGAATTTATGGCAAATGCTAGAAATGAAGCTGGCGGTAGTGGAGCTGGCGGTAGTGGAGCTGGCGGTAGTGAAGCTGGTGGTAGTGGAGCTGGCGGTAGTGGAGCTGGCGGTAGTGGAGCTGGCGGTAGTGGAGCTGGCGGTAGTGGAGCTGGCGGTAGTGGAATTGGCGGTACTAATGTGAATGTGAATGCTAATAATGTGAATGCTAATGCTGGAGGAAATATAGGAGGACTTGGAACTAATGCACCTGAAGTTGGTAACTGTACTTACGTGACGTTCATGAAGTGTGAACCTCTACCTTTTAATGGAACTGAAGGTGCTGTAGGATTAAGCCAGTGGATTGAGAAGATTGAGTCGGTGTAATTTCGGATTAGTAAGTGTAAGGAGGAAGATAAGTTGACTTTTGCTATGTCTACTCTTAAAGGTCGTGCGTTGATTTGGTGGAACGGGAGAATTGTTTTCATGGGTATTGATGCTGCTAATGCTACTCCTTGGGCTGAAATTAAGAAGTGGATGACTTTGGAGTTTTGTCCTCGTAGTGTGATCATTAGGTTAGAACAAGAGTTGATTCATTTGCGAATGAAAGGTGTGGACATTGATGGTTACAGAACCCGATTCCATGAGTTGGCCTTGCTATTTCCTCGATTGGTAGAACCCGAAGAGATCCGAATTGAACAATATATTAAAGGGTTGACCAAGAATATCCGGGGGGACGTGACATCATCTAAACCATTAACCATTGATGATGTTGTTCGAATGGCTTACCAACTCATTGGACAGATAATTCAGGATAGGGAAGATGAAGCCCGTGTTGGTGAGAAAAGAAAGGGAGATGGTGATCGTGTAGATAGGGGTGATAATAGGAAGAATTTCAATCGCCTCAGAACCAGAGAAAGGGGAATGAAAATGCTCTTACCAACAATACACCGCGCAACGATGATAGATGTCCTAAGTGTGGTAACAAGAGGCATGCCGGCGACTGCTGGAAGTGCCGAAATTGCGGAAAGCTTGGACACAAGGTTTAAAGGTGTAAGAAGGGAACCATTTGCTTCAACTGTAATGAAGAAGGTCATAGGAAATCGGAATTCCCCAAGTTGAAAGCGATTGTACCTGGAAGAAACCCCCAGGGTGGTATCTATCAACTTGGAACAATTGAGGTGAAGAAAGAGGATCCGAATGTCGTTATCGGTACGTTTTTACTCAACAATCATTATGTTGTTGCTTTATTTGATTTGGGTGCTGATAGGAGCTTTGTATCCACTAAATTTAGTGCCCTTATTGACATTGAACCTGTTGAGATAAATACCAGTTACGAGGTGGAATTGGCTAATGGTAAATTAGTAAAAACTAATAAGCTATTAGAAGGATGCTCTCTAAATCTCTTAAACTATTCCTTTCCGATTGATTTGATGTTGATTGAATTAGGTAGTTTTGATATTATTATTGGTATGGATTGGTTGTCATTGAATAATGCTACTATTTTATGTGGAGAGAAGAAGGTTAAGATTCCTCTTAGGAATAGGACGTTAGTAATTGATGGTAATCGAGGTGAATCCCGTTTGAAAATCGTTTCATGTATTAAAGTCCAAAAGTACATTACGAACGGTTGTGAGTTATTCTTAGCTCAAGTAACCGGGAATGAGTCTAGGGAGAAACAATTGGAAGATGTACCTATCATTTGTGAATTTCCTGAGGTATTTCCTAAGGATTTACCCGGACTTCCACCGATAAGGCAAGTTGAGTTTCGAATCGATTTAATTCCTGGTGCTGCACCGGTGGCACGTGCGCCTTACCGATTAGCCCCTTCTGAATTAAAGGAGTTATCTGAGCAACTTAAGGAGTTGTCTGATAAAGGTTTTATTCGACCGAGCTCGTCGCCTTGGGGAGCTCCAGTCTTGTTCGTTAAGAAGAAGGATGGATCTTTCCTTATGTGCATTGACTATAGGGAACTGAATAAGTTGACAATTAAAAATCGATATCCTTTACCTAGGATTGATGATTTGTTTGATCAACTACAAGGATCTAGTGTGTATTCTAAGATAGATTTGCGGTCAGGATATCACCAACTTCGCGTCCGTGAAGAAGATATTCCTATAACTGCATTTAGAACTCGTTATGGACACTATGAATTTCAAGTAATGCCATTTGGGTTAACTAACGCACCGGCGGTTTTCATGGATTTAATGAATCGAGTGTGCAAGCGCTACTTGGATAAATTTGTGATTGTGTCTGTTGACGATATTCTAATCTATTCTAAGAATGAAGATGAACATAGAGAACATTTAAGGATTGTTTTGAATTTGTTGAAGGATGAAAAGTTGTATGCTAAGTTTTCGAAATGTGATTTCTGGTTAGATTCTGTGCAATTTCTTGGTCATATGATTAACAAAGATGGAATTCGTGTTGATCCTGCAAAGGTTGAAGCCATTAAGAAGTGGTCTGCACCGACAACGCCAACGGAAGTGCGACAGTTCTTAGGATTGGCTGGCTATTATAGGCAGTTCATTAAAGAATTTTCTTTGATAGCTAAACCCTTGACTAAGCTTACCCAGAAGAATAAACCTTTCGTTTGGGGAAGTGATGAAGATGGAGGATTTCAGACATTGAAGCAAAAATCATGTAGTGCGCCAATCTTATCATTACCCGACGGGAGTGAAGATTTTGTAGTGTATTGTGATACATCTCTTAGAGGCTATGGAGCTGTTTTGATGCAGCGAGAGAAAGTGATAGCTTATGCTTCTAGGCAATTAAGGAAGAATGAGGAGAATTATACTACTCATGATCTTGAGTTAGGAGCTGTAGTCTTTGCTCTTAGGTTGTGGAGACATTATCTGTATGGCACCAAGTGTACGGTATTCACCGATCACAAAAGCCTATAGTATATTCTCGACCAGAAGGATTTGAACATGAGGCAACGAAGATGGATAGAGTTGTTAAGTGATTATGATTGTGATATAAAATATCACCCAGGAAAAGCCAATGTTGTTGCCGATGCGTTAAGCAGGAAAGATAGAGAGCCTATCAGGGTACGTTCTCTAGTCTTGACCATGCACAATAATTTTCCTGAGCAAATTAGAAATGCGCAAATAGAAGCTTGTAAGAAGAAAATTTTGTTAATGAAGGATTCCGAGGAGAAGGAGATCCTTTAGAGGTTAGAGCTGATGGAGTGAAATGCTTAAGAGGTCGTATGTGGATACCTAAGTTTGGAGGCTTAAGAGATTTGATTATCTTAGAATCCCATAAATCTAAGTATTCCATTCATCTGGGATCTGATAAGATGTACCATGATTTGAAGAAGTTGTACTAGTGGCCGAATATGAAAGCTGATATTGCTATGTATGTTCTTCAATGCTTGACTTGTGCTAGAGTTAAAGCTGAACATCAAAAGCCATCAGGACTACTTCAACAGCCAAAGATTCCTGAATGGAAGTGGGAGCAAATTACGATGGACTTTATCACCAAGCTTCCTAGAACATCATCTGGAAACAACTCGATTTTGGTTATTGTCGACAGACTAACCAAATCAGCACACTTCATTCCGGTTAAAGAGCAGTTCTCACTAGAGAAGCTGACTCGTATATACCTTGAGAATGTTGTATGCAAGCATGGAGTGCCTGTATCGATCATTTCAGATCGAGATCCTAGATTCGCATCGAATTTTTGGAAATCACTCCAAAGATCTTTGGGAACGAATCTCGACATGAGCACTACTTATCACCCCCAGACTGATGGGCAGAGTGAAAGGACGATACAAACACTAGAAGATATGTTGAGAGCTTGTGTGTTAGATTTTGGTAAGAATTGGGATAAACATTTGCCGTTAGCAGAGTTTTCGTATAACAATAGTTACCATTCTAGTATTAAGGCTGCACCGTTTGAAGCTTAGTATGGTAGGAAGTGTAGATCTCCTGTATGTTCGAGTGAAGTTGGGGATACCCAGCTCACGGGACCGGAATTGATCCGGGAGACTACGGAGATGATAGTTCAGATTAAGAATAGGTTGTTGACTGCCCGTAGTAGACAGAAAAGTTACGGGGATGTACGGCGGAAGCCGATGGAGTTTAAAGTAGGTGACCGAGTAATGTTGAAAGTATCGCCATGGAAAGGCGTTATAAGACCGTTATATTGGACCCTTTAAGATTTTATCTAGAGTAGGTCCGGCGGCTTACAAACTAGAGTTACCCCCAGAACTTCATGGTGTTCACAACACATTCCATGTATCTAATCTGAATAAATGTCTAGCAGTGAGTGATGAGAAAATTTCGTTGGATAAGGTTCGAATAGATGGGAAGATGCATTTTATCGAAGAACCCGTAGAGGTTATGGATCGTGAGGTAAAGCAACTGAAACAAAGTAGGATACCTATTGTCAAGATCCGATGGAATTCAAAGCATGGACCGGAATATACTTGGGAACTAGAGGATGAAATGTGGAAGAAATATCCGCACCTCTTCGATTTCAATAAGAAACGGACATCAAAATGAAATGGATCACGAGTACGTTGATCCCTTTTAGGAGGAAAAGCTGTGACAATCTAACATTTTCAGGTAGTAAATTATTTTCTCGTATAATATTTTGAAACTTATTTTTGTGTTGGTTGATGAACTCACAATTTACGGATTTAAATTTGGGCTTACGTGCATAATTTAGCGTCCTTTACGATTAAACCGGAAACCTTAGGATTACGTATTTACGTTTTTGAACTCCGTTTTTTATGAGACAATTTTTATTGGATTCGTTTTGTGCCGTTGATTCATAATTTATAAAAACGTTTTTCGTGAAACGACCCGAGGGCACGCAAATCGAGGAAACCAGAATCGAGGAATACCCGTATATTAGTGAGGTGGGACAAAATAAATCATCCCACCCCACTACACAAAAGGGACGGCCAAACATGACACCACATCAAAGATGTGGCATCATGTAAACATTTAGCTTACAAGTGTAAGCTAGCCTTACACTTAAGCTACCCTTAAACACAAAAACCACTAGCTAACACATACTACCATTTCTCTCATGCAAAAACAACTAAAAACTCTCTTAACTCCATCCCCATTGCCGTCCCACTTCAAGAACAAACACCCCTTTTGATCTTTTCTAGCCACAAAATACTTGTTATCTAGCTATATTATGGAGTTACCTTGAAGCCTTGATTACTTGGTGGCCATTTTAACAAAAAAGGAGGTGATTTTCTTGTGTCCTAGGGCTGATTTCTCAACAAACTTTCTTGGTGTTTGATGATCTTGGGGATACATTTGATGTTCATCAAGTTCTTGTCTTCCAAAAACAAGATATACTCTTGGTTGGTAAAGAAGATCATCCTTTCCATTTTCTCTTGTTATTTTTGTAAAGATCAAATGTATTTTCTTTCTTGTTGTATATGTATATGATGAATATATGATGATAAAAATGTTGTGTGGGGATCAATTGTTGATAAATATGCTTAAAAAGATTAATAACCATAAGAAACAAGGCTAAAATCATGCTTAATTTGTTGGCTGTATAAAAACAGTATGTAACCAAAACTTAAACTGATAAATTTGCATGGTGGAATCCATTTACAGTAAGCACAAGATGTCATACACATGTGAGAGTTGTCCATGCAATGGAATCATTAAAATGAGTGAGATATGATCAAAACAAGATGAGTGTGCTAATCTGGATAGACTATTTTGTAGGGACTGTTAAGGATAGTTAATCTTAAAATGAGCAGTAGCTATAACTAAGTTAATTGTAGCACATAATATGAAGTTCATGCCATCCAAAAATGAGCTTCTAATTCATTGTAGAACTCTAGATATGATAAAAAAGGTGAAGATGAAACTAAAAATCAGATTTTGGAGAATTAATGTTTAATACTATTATATAAGCACTCAA
Source organism: Glebionis coronaria (assembly GCA_025667525.1). Taxonomy (NCBI): domain Eukaryota; kingdom Viridiplantae; phylum Streptophyta; class Magnoliopsida; order Asterales; family Asteraceae; genus Glebionis; species Glebionis coronaria. Next base: position 364,881,206 of record CM046875.1, read on the forward strand.
ATTATATAGTATAAAATGTAAAATTAAAACCCACTAACTTATGAATTTCATTTATATAAATATGTATAAGGTTGAATAAATGGACAATTTATAAAAATGGTAGTTGAATAATATTTATAAGTTATAAAAACTATAAACGTGATTTTTACGACTTTTTCGGCAATTACCGTAAAATTAACGTTTTTCGCCAATTAAAACTTAGACGATCAAACCCGTCTAATGTAAAGTTTTTAAAATTCATATACTGATATATAAGTATCTAATACAAGTAAAAACCGATAAAACCCGAATTATAGGACATATGGACATTAACGAGCTAAGTAAGCATATTGGACTAATAATTGGACTAAATAAGTTAAACACTTATAAAAAGTACTTATTGGGCTTAACCCATTTGGGCCCAACATGTAAAGTGTGAATACTGATAATATAAGTATAAAATGAACTAATACAAGTTAAAGAACTTATGATAAGCTTATTGGACTTAAAACGTGTAAATAGGTAAAACTAGTAAACTAGTAAAAAGTTACCAATACATGAACGCTAAAATGAGTAAACAAGGATATATAAACCCACTTGATCATCATCATATGTACAAAATAATCATATGTATATTGTTATTTTGATAAAAGTCATTGGACAAGAGTCTAAGACCGATTATTATTTATATAGGTTTCCGTGACCGAAGCACGCCCGTAGCCGCTAATCCGCCTTTCATTATCAACGTGAGTTCATAGCCTCACACTCTTTTAAATGTTTTATAAAATGATTTGTAAACCCGCGAGGGAGATAACATGCTAGATTTTGATAAAATAGAACACAAGTAGTCCCGATGGTATGCTTAATGATATGGACCCGAATGATTCTGTGACCCTATAAACGAGATAAAAGGATAATTAGTAGTTAGGTTATGTCACTCAATGTCCCATTAGCATAAATTGTGAACTACCGGGATTTGGTAGACGCTTATGCATATGATAGTACTATTTGGGGACGATCACCCCAGTTCGCGCCTTGACGGTTGATCTCCGTCGTACCACATTGATTGGTAAGCGAATTTATGTATGAGAAGATTTACATAGCGTGATTTTTGTGACGACACGCTAACTTAGATGGGCAAATTGTTTGTCGGGTTCGCGGCCCGTTGTTTTCATAGTAAGGTAACAATGTCATGCGGCTAATAATAATCCTATATACAATACAATAACGATGCTTATAACGATGATAATATTACCTATAATGGTAATATTGAGGCTGCGGTCTCATGGATGGTTTAAGATGTATGCTTGATTTATATATTGCCTGACTAGCAATACGAGGACTTACTTCTCATATTATACGTGTGTTCTGATTTCAACGATTGTTTTATATAACGGTTTTTATTAAACTCTATGAATTCACTCGGCATTCGCTGATATGATTTTTGCATGTTTTTATCTCAGGTGCTTGAAGGTAGTCCGGATGGAGATCGACTTTAATGGCCCACATAATATTAAAAATGTTCATTCGATCTATGTTTTGTAAACTTAATGACCTGTATAATTTGGGACCTGTTGTACACTTTAAAACTTTTTATCGAATGAATGTATGTTGAACCTTGTACAACCATTTTTATGTGTTGTCTATGATTGGAGTTATTGTGCTATCCCGTAACACTCTAAAAGACCCTTCCGCTGTACCGATACGAAAATTGAGAGTGTTACATCTACAGTATCCAGTTTTGAGAAAGAAATAAGCACTTAAATAAGCACTAGAGCATTTTCAATTCCCTATGATAAATAGGTGAACTGATTTCTCATATTGGCATTTCCACTTCATAAACTTGCTAATTTTCTTTCACAAATCAATCCAAAAAGTGGTCATGAGTAAGTTTTGAGATTTTGAGCTTTTTGAAAAATCTGGTCAACAAAAGTCAACATAAGCTCATTTTAGCTTATTTTCAGTTTTAGAGCTTATTACTGGATCATTTTCTATGAGACTAGATTTCCCATTCTTCTTGTGAGATGTTTAACAAGTTTCTTCATTAAAATCAAGTTGTGCATGAATAGCTTATTAGATAGCTTATTTAGAGCTTATTTGAAATTGCTTATGAGAGTTCTAGCTAGTTTCAGCTTATTTCCTTTGACAAGTCTAGCTTAATTTCAATTTTAAGACTTTTGAAAGTGTTTTGAGCTTATTTGGTCAAGAAACGAGCTCAAACGAGCTTATTTTAGTCTTTAACCCGTTTTTGGTTAAAAAGTTTTGAAAATTGCAATAAAGTCCTTGGAGGATTAAGCAGTTTCTAATTCAAGCTAAACTTCCAAATAATTAGGTTTTGCAAAAGTTTAGTCCTCAGATTTTCAAGTTTGTTTAAAAGTGGTTAGTCAGTTTTCAAATTAGTTCAAATTTAGATACTTTGTTTGATAAATTTTCACATTTAGTCCATATAGTTAACTGTTTTTGCATATATAGTCGTTAGACTTTTTGACTTTGTATTTTTGGCATTTATATTTCATTGAATTTACATTTTCAGTCCTTATATTTTGTAGAATTTACATTTTAGCATTTTACTTGAATAAATACTTGGTTTGTGCACTTTGTTTTACGTATAAGTAGACTGTATTTTTCATTTTAGCAAGGATTTGTTTGAATTAGCTATAGAATATCCAAATACTTTACCAACCAAAAACAATTAAGAACTCGATCTGGTTAGGACTTTCAATTTATTAAGAACTGAGAAAACGAACTTCAACTATACACATTTCAGAGGAGCAGCTCTATGCTAAATTCTCCAAATGTGAATTCTGGATTCCCAGAGTGCAATTCCTCGGTCATGTCATCAATTGAGACGGTATTCACGTAGATCCAGCAAAGGTCGAATCTATCAAGGATTGGGTATCTCCTAAATCACCGACAGAGATCCGCCAATTTCTAGGCCTTGCCGGGTACTACAGCAGATTTATTGAAGATTTTTCCAAAATAGCCAAGCCAATGACCAAACTCACACAGAAAGGAATAAAGTTCGATTTGGGAGAGAAAGAAGAATCAGCTTTTCAGATGATCAAGCAGAATTTGTGTAGTGCACCTATATTAGCCTTGCCTGAAGGCAACGATGATTTCGTTGTATACTGTGATGCTTCACATAAAGGTCTAGGTGCAGTATTGATGCAGAGGATGAAAGTGATTGCCTATGCTTCAAGACAACTGAAGAAGCATGAGAAGAACTACACCACTCACGACCTAGAACTTGGATCCGTATTTTTTGCTCTCAAAATCTGGAGACATTACCTATACGGAACAAAGTGCATAGTGCATACTGACCATAAAAGTTTGCAACACATATTGGACCAGAAGGAGCTGAACATGAGACAATGCCGTTGGATTGAGCTGTTAAGTGACTATGACTGCGAGATCAAATACCACCCCGGTAGAGAAAATGTGGTTGTTGATGCTTTAAGTCGTAAGGAAACGGACCCTCCTATGAGAGTTCGGGCATTAGTTATGACAATCAGTTTGGATCTACCCAAACATATTTTGGATACTCGGACTCAGGCCCAATTACCTAAAAAAATCGTGAAGGAAGACGTCGGGGGAATGCTCAGAACCAACCTTAGTAAGGAGAAGCTAGAACCAAGAGCAGATGGAACCCTATGCCTTCACGGACGAAGTTGGTTACCTTGCTATGGAGATTTGAGGAACGTGATCATGCACGAATCTCATAAGTCTAAATATTCTATGCATCCCGGATCTGAGAAGATGTATCAGGATATGAATAAATTATACTGGTGGCCGAATATGAAAGTTGACATCGCCACCTACGTGCAGAAGTGTTTGACATGTTCACGTGTCAAAACTGAGCACCAGAGACCATCGGGTTTACTTGTACAACCCGAGATACCGAAATGGAAGTGTGACAACATCACCATGGACTTTATCATCAAACTCCCAAAGTCATCTCACGGTTACGATACTATCTGGGTAATCGTCGACCGACTTACTAAGTTCGCTCATTTCCTGCCAATTAGGGAGAACGATTCCCTTGCAAGACTCGCAAAAACGTACCTGAAAGAGATAGTGACCAAACATGGGATACCAGTGTCGATAATTTGTGATCGAGACGGTAGGTTCACATCAAATTTTTGGAAGGCTTTCCAACGAGCCTTAGGTACCAACTTGGATATGAGCACTGCTTACCATCCGTAGACTGACGGTCAAAGTGAACGAACCATCCAGACTGTAGAAGACATGCTACGGGCATGTGTGATTGATTTTGGAAATAGATGGGTTGACCACATTCCTTTAGTGGAATTCTCCTACAACAACCGTTATCATGCCAGTATTAAGGCTGCCCCTTTTGAAGCACTGTACGGTCGCAAATGCCGTTCACCCGTGTGCTGGGCAGAAGTAGGTGAATTTCAGCTCACTGGACCAGAAATAATCCAGGAGACTACAGACAAGATCGTCCTCATCAAGCAAAGGATTCAAGCTGCCCGCGATCGAGAAAAGAGCTACTAGTAGGTTTTAGCTAGGTATGAAATTTATTCGTCTCGATTCAATTCGAATTGATTACTAGTTAAATGTGTGACTCAGTCGTCTTTGGTGGATAAAAGAAAATGTGTCGTTGTCTAAAACTAATTAAAGATAAAAAAATAAAGCTTTAAAAGGAAATGACAAAATATAAAAGGAATAAACTAAAAATTAAAACGATTGACAAATAATAAAGAAACGATATTAAAAACAAATTTAACACCCCCAAATTTACACGCAGCGGAATACATCTTTGGGTGCTAAACAATGATACAACAACACATAATTTATAAAGAACGACTCGAAAAGAGACGTTTTAGATTTATCGTTCCCAAAACATTCATCAGAGTAGCGTAGTCCCAAGAAATCGTTACCAAAAGATAAGTTAAAACAACATATTAGTTTGTTTTAAAAATGGAACGATAAACAAATCAAAGAATTTGAACAACAAAAGCAGTGCACAACTTCATTCCCCGTGACCTCCAAGCTTTCACTTCTTGATTACCTGAAATACATGTGAGTAAAACAATCAGCAAAAATGTCGAGTGAATCTATAGGTTTATGTAATCAATTTTGAACACAAGCAAAGATTATAAGTTTGTGGCATGCTTATAAGCATCAAATAATAATTTGCATCAACAATGATAATTGTATATAGCATAAATTGCAATAAGCTCATGGAACCAAGCCCTTAAACACTCCCATATCAGTCTAATAAGACGAGATATTTATTAATTGTCGTTACCTCCAAATTATTGGTACATTGCCGTATACCTGACTTCTCAATACAATATGTTCAAACAGTGTGGAGGTCGGGCCTAAGCTTCTGTGACAAGTCCACACAAACTGAACCGGGGCGGCTTCCCCCATAGATCTATTAATTGTACTAGCGGTTAACCCATCATAGATTAATTAACGGTCCATAATTGAGGCTTTAACAATGGCAATCACTTAATGCAATTTAAAGGCAACCACGGGTCCATTCATAGAGGGACAAACCATACCATAAAAAATCTTGTGTTCTAAGTTTATAAAACATGTATTCCCCCTCGCGGGTTTTTAAAACAATTTAATGTGCACAAGCGAGGCTATAGACTCACCTTAGCCAATAGTGGTAATGAGACGATCGCCGACGATAGTAGATGCCCGATAATCACGATAACCGCAACCTAGCAAATAAGGTGCATACTTTAATAATAATAGACTCGAGAAAAAAATGATACTTAATAAAATCAAACTCGAACTCATAAAACCACACTACACTAGAGAGTAAACGATATAAATAACTTCATTATACTTTACTACCCATTTACTTTACCATTTTACACTTTTAACAAAATCCGCCGGTACGTACTACATGTACTAGCTTATTTACCCCTTTTAAATTTGTCAACCGTTTATGAAACGACTCGATAAACTAACTTACTATATATAGAAAGTCCTCCTACAAGTTTATCAAATGAAATTACTTTTAAAGTCCTTTACTCGACTCATTTTCAAACCACAAAATCCGGACAGATTTGCGTTAATTTTTCGTACAACCGTCTTAACTTATTTAAACGACTCCGTTTACAAAACCAACACTCGGGTTTTAAAGTAAACTCAACCAAATAAATAAATACCTCATTATCGGTAGGTTACACATTTCAAAACATCCATTTAGAGTCCCCGAGATTCGATCCAAATATCGACAACAACTATATGTAGTGTCGATACTCGTCTCCCGGTACACGATTATTCAAAACATCATAACTTCGTGCTCGTTTTGAGCTAGAATCTCTACCTTATATCAAATCGAAGCTAAGGAAATTATCTACAACCCTAGGCTATAAGTTAAGTCATTTTCAAAACATAAAAATTCGGATTTTTCAGTTTACCTACTGCTATAAAATGGGTACCAAAATCTTGTACAAAATCAACTTTTTGACCACAACCAACCATAGAAATGGTCATTCCTATACTCTAACATCATCATACATCCACCATAACATCAAAATAATAACAAAAATAAAAATCTTTGGATCAAAATATAGTTTTTAACAAGATTTCTAGCAAGAACCACCATGGATCATGCTAAAAACACCATGCATAACCATGGCTTCCACCTACCAACATCAAGAAAATAAAAAGTGCTTGCATGTGTAAAATTTTTATACCTATGTGATCCTTGATCAAAAATAGAGATGGGTCTATGCTTGGTTTAGCTAGATTCAACCTCAAACTTGAGATAATTTGAAAAATGTATGGATTTGGTGGGTGTGTTGGGTTTCGGCAAAATGAAGAAAAAAGGAGAGAGAGAGAGATTTTTGGAAGTGAAAAATAAAGTGTGTGTGTTTAATTTTTAATTTTTAGTTAGTGGGGTAGGGACCTAAGTGCAATTTAGCAAAAGTTTGGCTAGAAAATGTAAATAACTAGTTAAAAGGTGGGAAATTGTCACTAGTCAATTTTGAAAATATTTACGGGACTCGGGTTTCGTAAAAATACTTAAAAGTTTAAACGCACACGAAAAATAAAAATATAACGACTCGATACGTAATTAAAAACGATATCGTCGAAAATATTAAATATCGAAACGATCGATAATGAAATATAAAATAGTGGGCATCCGTCGGTATCGCGATCACTAGTAGTCCTCGTTGCTCGTCAAAATATTAAAATATAATATTTAATATCGGTTTCAACTTAAACCGTTAAACATAATAATATTTAACGTTATAAAATACTTCAAAATAATTGAAAATTATAATTAAATTATGACCTTATTTTTACGGGTTTTACAAGAAATATGAAAACGAAATAATTAATAAAAATAAAACTAAAAGAAGAAATTTACTTTCGCCTGAAAAATAAAATTAAGTTAATGAAAAAGGAGAAAATAAAACTAAAAGGCTACTTTAAAACTAAACGAGACAAAAACTAAAGCGTGTACTAAATCAAAGTCAAACCTTAAACTTTTCGAAAAAAATACTAATACTAAAATTTGACAAAAAATATAACTAAAAATACATGACTTACAAAATAGAAATCGGAAAAACTTTTAGATAAAACTAAACGATTACGGAACAATATTAATTATTAAACAAGCAAGCAAGCTAGTAGCTCATGTTTCATTCTATCGGAATGTTGAAAACCTATCGCAATATGAAAACCATCACAATATGAAAAACTATCACAATATGAAAACTATCACAATATGAAAAATATCACAATATGAAAAACTATCACAATATGGAAAACTATCACAATATGAAAACTATCACAATATGAAAGCTATCACAATATGAAAACTATCACAATATGAAAAACTATCACAATATGAAAAACCATCACAATATGAAAACTATCACAATATGAAAACTATCACATATGAAAAACCTATCACAATATAAAAACATATCACAATATGAAAAACCTATCACAATATGGCTGTTGAAAATTGGGCAGTGTTTCGTCGCAATATGCCTTATACCCGATCGCAATGTACGATCCCAGGGGCAATCGCAATCCACGATCGGAATAAGTGATCGGAATGAGCTATCACAATAAGTTGTCACAATGTCAAAACCCTAATGATATTGTGATGGAAAGATCACAATATTCGGATGGAGTAAAAATAAGCATAAAAATCAAATAAGCACTTTAACCAAAAATTAAACCAAAACAACAATAAGAAGAACAAAATAAGATACGAATTTAAAAACTTTCAAGATACCAAATAAGCAAAATTTATAAATTGAACTAAAAGAAAAAGATTAAACTTTAAAAAGATAAAACTTTTAAAAACACTTAAATGAAAATAAGCTAGACACCAATTAAGCAAAAAGCACAATAAGCTAAAACCATGAATCACACGAAAATGATAATAACAAAAAGATAAGAACTTTAATCAAATCAAGCATAAAGATGAAAACTTTAAGATTAATCAAACAAGACAATAGATTTTTAAAACAAGAAGAGAAGAATGAGAATGATTATGAAAAACTTGAAATTAAAGATGAAGATTAAAGATTCAAATACAAGATTAAAGTGAAAAGCTTAAAACTTTAAAGAAAAAACTAGAGAGAGAAAGTAAAAACTAGAGAGAGAAAAACACCTACTCCTACTCCTACTCTAATCTACTCCTAATTTGACTAACCCTCCTAATGACATATTAGGAGGGTTTATATAGGAGGAGGAAAATGTGTTGGAGCTTTCTTATTTCTTTCTTCTCGTCTCGACTCGATTTAAATTCTTTGTCTTTCTCGACGTCGTCTTGGGATTTGTCGATATAAATTTAACTCGTCTTATAATTTTCTTCATTTATTAGACTTGAGTTCTTCGACTTCATTAAACTTCCGTCTTTAGATAAATCTTCAGAATAGGCCTTGGACTTCCGTTCTTTTTGCACTCTTGATCTTTTGACTTCGTCTTTTCTCGTTTTCATCAATAAAAGCCCGTGAAAGACCGTGTTTTCTCCCCTTTTCAATTTTTGGTCCTAAATCATAACAAAAACACAAACCACGCATAATTCCGACATTTACGACATAAAATACACGTTTTGGCTTGGTTATTATTATAATTAAGTGGTAAAAGGATGGGTGTTTTCACACCTATCAAATCCCCTACACTTGACCATTGCAATGCCCTCATGCAATGCATTAATTTCAAAGCACGGTTTATATTTTTCATCATAAATAACCCACATTAGCCTTTATTAAAAAGATAGAAATATATACAAAACAAGTAAAGAAATCAAAGACTTACATTGGGGTTTTGGATGCCATGAATGTTTATCACCCTCAAGTTTCACGTTTCCCAAACCAATCTTATAAACGAGATCATTGTTATTATAAGTTAGCAAACTAACACGAATTCATGTGGCCCAATTATTCACTTAGACTCCCTTATTCCTATGTGTATCTCTTATATTTTATAATTGTCTTGAATGATCACGAGGATGCATTGTTTGACTTATTTTGATAGTTTATTTAGGCCGAAAATAAAGTGTGACGATTTAATCAATAGTTAGCTAAAGGACAAAATCATTTAAAACTGCTTCTCGGGACCTTTTAAAGTTCATATCTTGGCATAACTTGCTTCACGATTTGAGACCTTTCTCGGACCGATATTTGGCAGCGACTTCATACTTCGAATCTTGAGAGATGTTCTTGAAATTATGGTCTTCTCTTCATAATAGGAATTTATTCACTTGAAGTTTTTGAGAGATTCTTCATATGTGTTGGGAATAAAATATAGCCAGTCCACTTGAGCGCTGACAAGAGGAAAACAAGCGTTGATAAGAAGAAAACAAACGCTGACAGATCAAACGTTGACAGGAAGAAGTTAAGCGTTGATAGGTTGAAGACAAGCACTGATAGAAAGATATGGTCTACGCGTATTATGTTTCTAGTTTGTTTCTAGTAAAGATAGGATCAACATTGTATTTTCTATAATTATCTTTACCTAGAATAGTTGATACGTAGACTCTTGTACAAGGCTTCTTATGTCTATAAAAGAAGACCTTTAGGTTATGTTTCATAATAAGTTTTTATACGTTAAACACTTTCATTGTAAGCAAGTTCGTTATTATCAATCAAGTGAAAGTTTGTTTTACATCCTTTGTGTGTTCTTGTTTAAGTGTTAATTCCGCATAACACTTAAATTACATTATACATAAACAAAATTTCTCTACGTGTATAACTTGATCTAATCTCGGTTGCACAACCTAAATCGATCTATGTTTGGGATCAACAAGTGGTATCATAGCTTGTTCAGAAACTTTTGATCTAAAAGAACACAAGAACCCTAAATCACCAAAACCCTAATTTTCACAAAACCCTAAAAACATCATGTCCACTCCAGAAGTAACCTCCTCCTCCTCAAACCACAACATCAAGATTCCCATGCTAAATGCAGATAATTTTGAGCTATGGAAGTTCAACTTTGAGCAATATCTGCAAATCTATGACTATAATCTCTGGGAGATTATTGAATATGGAAACACATTCAATAAAGCAAAAACGATTCCAGATGCCATTGCTACAAGATCAGCTGTTCAAGGATGTTCTAAAGCAGTTAAGAAAGAAAAACCTGAAGATGGTAGAGTTGTGTCTGCTGACGACATAGCAAAGAAAAGGGTTGATATGAAAACCCTAAGTATTCTGAAACTCTCTTTGGGACAAGAAAATCAGCACAAATACAGAGGTTATGAGTCTGCAAAAGACCTTTAAGTCTCAACTGAAACTCTCTTTGGGACAAGAAAAGCAGCCCTTGAAGTTGCATATGGTGGTAATGCTGATACTGTGGAAGAGAAAAGGAAGCAACTCTTACATGAGTATGCTGTTTTTAAGTCTCAACCTAATGAGAAGCTAAGTAGTGTGAGAAGCAGACTTCTTGACATTACAAGCAAGCTGTCCTTTATGGGGATAGTAATTATTGATGTTGACATTATTGCCACTTTTCTTAAAAGCCTTGGTGATGCGTGGAAGATTGAGGCAAGATCTATAATTGCCAACAACACTCACAAAAGTTCTACTTTTGATAATGTTTACAACAAAATGAGGTTGTTGGAGAATGAAACTCTTTTGGATCATGCAAGTAAGTCTACCAATAGTAACATAGCCTTCTTCTCACATAGTGAAGGCCAATTTGATCAGAAGGATTCATACATGCACCCAGTTACTGGATCAACATGTGTCAACTATAACACCCCCGAATTTATACAACTCAATACAGCGGAAGACTAGTTGGTGTTATGGGATAACACATTACTCACATCATAGACAACGCATAAAAATTGCGTCGTTTAATAATAAAAGCATTTCCATTCATAAATAGCAAAGTTACATCGGTCCCAAGTCATATTATTTCATACAAAGTTTTACAAAATATTTGAATGGAAAATATTGTTTAAGTGCGGGCCATGAATTCTTGTCGTCTTCCCGAGAATTACCTTCAAGTACCTGAGATAAAACATGTTAAAAGAAAAGGTCAGCGATAACGCCGAGTGAATTCATAGAGTTTAATATAATCCATCAATATAATATCAGTATAAAATTATTACTGAAAATCATTTTGTACAAATCATTTTAATAGGCCATAAAATAGCCAAATTCGTTTTATACAAATCCTTATCGAAAATTATAATATAGGAATTTGCCTTAAAAATCATTATACGAGCCAATGTCGCAAAAATATCATACAATACGTCTTATAACGTTGTATGAAAATAAAAACCGTTATATGAATATGGTTATGAAAACCAAAACACAAACATAATATCAATAGTATGACCCTGTATTGCTAGTCAGGCAATACATCGTAATTCGGAGCGTCTAGTAGTATTTCGTTAATTTGGATTATTATAAGCTGCATGACATTGTTACCTTATTAAACCAACAACGGGTAGCTAACCCGATACTCAATTTGCCCATCTAAAGTAGCGTGTCGTCACAAAGGTCACGCTATGGAAATCTTCTCATACATAAATTCGCTTACCAATCAATGTGGCACGACGGGGATCAACCGTCAAGGCGCGAACTGGGGTGATCGTCCCCAAATAGTACTATTATATGCATAAGCGTCTACCAACTCCCGGTAGTTCACAATTCATGCTAATGGGACTTTTAGTGACATAACCTAACTTTAATAATCCATTTAATTTCATCTATCGGGTCCTTTAATCATTTATCGGGTCATACAATCATTCGGGTCCAAATCAATAAACAAGCAATCGGGACAAATGGTGTCATATTTTATAAAAACTAACATGTTATCTCCCTCGTGGGTTTATAAAAACATTTAAAAGTGTGCGAGGCTATGAACTCACGTTGATGTGGGAAGGCGATTATCGGCCATTCGGATGTACGGTACGTGCTTCAATCACGGAAACCTAGACAAATAATATTCGTCTTAGACACATGTCCAATGACTTTATAAAAATAACAATTATGTATACATATGATGATTATATATATATGATGATCCAGTGGGTTTACATGTTCTCTTTTACTCATTTTAGTGTTATATGTCGATAACTTTTATGCTAGTTTACTAGTTTTACCTATTTACGTGTTTTAAGTCCAATAAACTTATTATAAGTTCTTTAACTTGTATTAATCCATGTTATACTTATATTATCAGTATCTATACTTTACAAGTTGGGCCCAATGGGTTAAGCCCAATAAGTTCTTTTTATAAGAGTTTAACTTATTTAGTCCAGTTATTAGTCCAATATGTTTACTTAACTCGTTAATGTCCGTATGTCCTATAGTTCGGGTTTTATCGGTTTTTACTTGTATTAGTTACTTATATATCAGTATATGACTATTATAAACTTTACATTAGACGGGTTTGATCGTCTAAGTTTTATTTGGCGAAAAACGTTAATTTTTACGGTAATAGCCGAAAAAGTCATAAAAATCAAGTTTATGGTTTTTATTACTTATAAGTATTATTTCACTACCATTTATATAAGTTATTCATTCATTTACCCTTTTACATATTTATATAAATAAGTTTTATAAGTTATTGGATTTTACTTTTACATTTTATACATTATAATTTGAGTGCTTATATAATAATAATAAACATTAATTCTCAAAATCTGATTTTTATTTTCATGTTCACCATTTTTATCATATCTAGAGTTTTATAATGAATTAGAAGCTCATTTTTGGGTGACATGTTCTTAATATTATGTTCTACATTTAACTTAGTTATAGCTACTGCTCATTTTAAGTTCATCTTGCCTTAACAGTCCTTACAAAACTTCTTATTCAGATTAGAACACCTAACTTGTTTTGATCATATCTCACTCATTATATTGATTCCATTGTATCTCACATGTGTACAAGACCCATATCTTACTTTATATTAATTCTACTTCATCATTTTATCTATTCATGACATGTTTCTTTACTGTTTTATACAGCCAACAAATTTAAACACGATTTTAGCCTTGTTTCTTATAGTTTTTCACCTTTTCAAGCATGTTTATCAACACCAAATCCCCACATAACATTTTTATCATCATATAATCATCATATACATATACAATAGGAAATAAAATACATGTTTACATAATCAAAATAACAAGAAGATGAGGAGGACAATCTTTATACCACCAAGTTGATGTAGGTTATGATTTGGACATGGATTTTGTTGGAGAAACTTGTGGATAACCATGACCATCTTCAAGACCACCATGCTTCATGAAAACCTTGTGGAAAATCAGCCCCAAGACACCATGAAAACTCCTCCATGGATGTTATAATCACCATCATTCAAGAGAGCTTCAAGAGGGCTTCAACATATGTAGAAATAACATGAGGTTTATGGTTAAATTTGATCAAAATGGTGGTTTAAGGGGATAAGTGGGACGGCACATTTGAGAGCCAAGAGAGAGAGATTAAGTGTATTTGCATGTTGTGAATGAGGAAATGGTTTGAGGTTGCTAGTTTTGAGAGGTTGTAAGCTTACATTGTAAGCAAAAAGGGACAAGTGTTGTTAACTTGCTAAAGTTGTGACACATCATATGTGTTGGTGAGTTTTTGGCCGCCCCATGTGTGCTAGTGGGGTGGGATAATGTATTTTGTCCCACCTCACTAATTTACGGGTATTCCTCGATTCTAGTTTCCACGATTTGCGTGCCCTCGGGTCGTTTTACGAAAAACGTTTTTATAAATTATGAATCAACGTCACAAAACGAATCCAATAAAAATTGTCTCATCAAAAATGGAGTTCGAAAACGTAAATACGTAATCCTAAGGTTTCCGGTTTAGTCGTAAAGGACGTTAAAATAAAATCGTAAGTCCTAATCTCTTCTCGTAAATTTGTGAGTTTATGAACCAACACAAATTTAAAACTCCAAAATAATATTCACGGATAAATTTATTTTCTGAAATGTCGGACTGTCGCCAAGGACGGTGTATGTAAACGTAAGCACGTAACGTTGAATCCTCCGGTTTAGACGTAGTCGATGCTACTTCAAGACGTGAATCCAAATTTCTTCCCAAAAATAAGTGAGATCATAAAATAATATTTTCAAATAAATATTGAGAATAAAATAGTGATCATAAATTGACGGATTGTCACAGCATTTACCCCTAAACAGGATCTTTGTCCTCAAAGATCATCTTACTACTCGCTTCTTATAAAGTTAAAGCCATGTGGGTATTTCCTCCACATTCGGTCTTTTCTCACAAGTGTAATCCATTATAATACGCGAGTTGTATCAAACATAACTACGGGAATAAGATCAGACTAAATGTTGACTTACTTTCTCTATCCATGATGTTCACGGGTTTCTGAAGAATGCAACTTTTCGCCGATCTAAACATTACTAAGGAACAATCAGATTTTCACTTGATAGATATTCCATCATGTTCGATATACGAATCATAATTCACGCAGTTCTTGAAGTCCTAGGGTAGATCCAGCTTATATGCCTTTCAATCCCAACTTTTACATCATCTCAATGGTCCCATACAACGGGGACTTATATCCCATGATTTGTCAGATCATGAATTTATTTTTCCAAGGTTAAAATTGTGGCATAACTTCGCTACCCATTTGGCACTTCAAGATCTACATTTCACATTCACATAACCTCTTGCCCACTACCGGCTGTCAATAATCAGATCCTAATTTCAACAATCATTTCAGATCTCACGGGTCGGGTATTTTGCAAGGTTAGGTTCGCCATCATAGGAAACCTTAAACCTAAAAGACATGTCCAACTCACAATGGGTGTATGTCGGGTGTCTTCATCTCAACTCCTGCTTAAAGATGCTCTAATATATATATCCTCACAAGATTCAATCTCGATCCTAATACGATAGTTATCAATGATAATCTCTCCAAAGAAAAACGATTATACGGTCTATTACCAATGGTCAATCATTCAAACATAAAACAGCACTTATATTACTTTGTATCGTTACTTTACCTCGTCCCTTCCATTTGGGGTGGTACATAGTACTCTCATCAAGGTTCGTTCTCAATGATTTCTGAGCAAATCTCTAGAAATTTGATGCGAAGCGGGGATCTTGATAAAGATGTTTGATACAAGCACACTATGTTTACATAACTCTTTTTGCATTTATCATTAACGGGAATGATATTAGCAGATTTGGTCAGTCTGTCGACGATGACCCAAATCGAATCAAATTCAGATGATGACCTTTGCAATAGCTAGACGTTTACTAATGTATGAGGCGATGTCTGCCTTCATAATTTGCCATTAGTACAACTCCTTCAGACAAAGATACTTTTAGTCAAAAATGACATACATATAATACTTATACTTACAAGATTTCCAATATAACTACATCTCACAATCCTCTATATTTAGACAATCACAAGTGGTCTTTAAAACATTTAACGCCATCGGCTTCTCTATTTTAATGGTTCACATTAGCCGCGAACCCCTTTTTACAAACATCGTTTATTTTTATATTGTTCGGCAATTTATTTTGCACCTTCATTATTAAGGAACATGTCCTTATTGGTTCTCTATTTATTTTTTTTATTTTTTTTTCTACATAATGCGTCGGTATCTATATTCACCTTTCATGATGATATAATTATCATGTCCACAATCCACTCAGATATTCTTTCTATATTATGCGTCAGTAATTACGTTCACCTTTCTTGATGAAATGAATATCATAACCGTATTTATTCAAAAATTCTTTCTTCATATCTTCTATGTTTTAGTTTCGTCTTTACTATTATCTTTATCAGTTTTTCTCAATCCAGCGTTTAAAGCGTCGATAATTATTACAATTAATTAAATAATAATTAGTTAATTTTTATGAAATGTGAACGTAAAAATTTTAAATTTCTTAGTTCGACCAATTATATAAAATGCCCAAAAATAAATTTTAATTAACAAGATTTTGTTGATTTATCAAAAATAATTAGTAGGATTCGTAAATGTTCGAATAATCTTTGTTTATATTTTGGTCAGAATTTTCTTAGTTGAAAAGCGTAAATTATCGTTTCAAATTTCAAGTCATGTTTTAAATGGTTTTCCTCAATCCTTCTTAAGTTGTCCTGAGGTATACACAAACATTTACCCCTAAACAGAAGTTTAGTTAAATGGTTTGTGTATAAGGGAATAATCCCTTAAAATCCTTTGTTAAAACATTTGTCAAAATATATTTGCACTTTCTTTTTAGTATAACCCAAAGTCTTAAATGGCTCTAATTTGAAGAGTCAGTATAGATTCCATTATCTTTTTAATCACATAGTCCAATAATGTAAAGGTTTAAGTCTTTAATCTCTTGTTAATTATTCAAGGTACATGTTTTTATTGTTCGGCCAATTCAGGGCAATCTATAAATAATTATTAACTTCTTCTTATTTTTATAAACAAACAAATGGTCCTTAATGATCACAAGCACGAATTTATCATATTAAAGCCTACACACGTGATTCACCAAATTTATGAATGCTACATGTGCATTGGTCAATCCAAACGACATCACGTGAAACTCATAATGTTCATTACAAGCACCGGATGTAGTGATTGGAATAGATAATCTCTTTTGCAGATGCGAAGTTGATGATAACCATGCTATGGATCAAATTTGCTAGAACCTTGTAAATGATCGAACAATTCTTCCATTTCGAGTTATGGATATCGTTTTCGATTGTCAATTTACTCAATTCACAGTAATCTATAAATATAAGGAATGATAACACCATAGCTCTTCAGGATGACAGGCTTGGTATATTAAAATCTTTCTCCGACAACTCTCTTAGTTGTACGGTAATTCCTTTAATTCAGATGGTGCTGACGTAAAGTGCACATGCCACAGGTGCAGCACCGAGAATATAATCAATACCAATTTCGACTCGCCTTAATGGCAAAAGTCTAGGTAATTCATTAACAAATACTTACTAAAGTTTCAAATAACAGAATTATCTTTTCAATAAATTCATATTAGGTTCCTTCTAGATTATAATATCTATGACTAATCAACAATCATTCATGGTTTAATTTCAAGTCTAAATGCAGGATATGGTCATCCATCAAGAATTATTTAGATCGCTTTTGATAATCAACATCTTATCATTTAGGGGAATTCTATTCGAGTTCCCACCAATTAAGACAATGCCGTCATGTCATAATGAATCAATCCATTCTACTGGCACTATCAACTTTCCAGTTTTATTGTCGTCGATAAGATGTGAACTTCTCAAAAGACTAATAATAACTCATAATTCTTCACAAGTTCAAGGATATTAGGAGACATAGCTAACCTTAAAAGGGTAAGGTTAACGCATAATCTATGCGAGAGAATTTCAAATCAGATACAGATGAAAATATTTAACGAATATGAATATATCCCATGTTTTCATAATTTGAGTACGCATTCCAAAGCTCCTCGGATCGTTACCCAAGTCATTCAAATGAAATCTAATCAAAAGAAATGATAAGAACATCGATATATCCGATCGGGTATCAACACTCGGTAATCAAATACTTTTCCTAAGAATCTCACTACGTGAGAATTGGACAAGAAAGAATCGTCAATTGTCAAAATAAGACAATTTTCACAGATGAGTAAATTCGACTCAGAAGAATAGATGCTACAGGCACATACGTAGGTGTCCCTAACACTATGTCCTTATTTTTCACTTCTTGCAGATCTCATAAAATTTAATCTTTCACAACCTTCAAAGAAAATGTAGTGTTTATTCATTAGTTTTATGGTGACTACTAATCAGTCTTGCATGGTCCATTCCAAATTGTATGTAGGCGCGCAACTATATACAATTTCAAGATTAACGATGCAATACTCAGTTCGTCAAAATTTTGTCATCATGTTTATAATAAAAACATTTTCATGCTTAATTCTTAAATAAGAATCAAAATAAATTTACAAAGATTTTCTTGGTTATGGAAATAATTAATTTTCCAAAGCGTTTCATAAACAACTTCATTTTGATATCAATCACTTATAAATCTCACTTTGAATAATCCTTATTGTGATTAAATTTTCTCAAAGGATACCGTTTTAACTTTATAAAAACAAGGTGTAATCTGCAAAAGAGTAATGAAGAGTTGTTCACCAAGAACTTAACTATAATATGATAGGAAATGAGCTTTAGCAAAATAATCATGAGGTTCATGACCTCAATGGCGCTCAAAAAGAATAATCCACAACGTAACTCAAATCGAGATGAGTACTTGTTCAATGGTTGCATCACTAATGCGAACATTAGGATGAAGCAAGAAAAGATAGATATCATCGATACATGTAGGATTTAGCAATCAAAGGTAGTCTTTTTCATTAATCACAAACAAGTCAAAATTGTACCGTAACACATTACGTGTCACTATGTCATACAATTCTCGGAACTCATCCTACCAACTGATGTCTCAGTTAAGTTAGGGATTTTTAAAAGATACCACAATGAATACTAACCTAGAAGAGTCATTAGGTGTTCCAAATGTTCCGGAAGATCCATTGGTCCCAATTCAGAAGAAGATTTCTTCAATTTATTTCTCGGACACTGGGCATCCTCGTCAGTGGACAATGGCTTAGGAACAACCCTTAACACAAATTAACAATCAAGTTTCAACCAATTTTTATACTCAATTCAATATCCTACCTCATATTCCAATACTTTCAACCTTATTTATAAACCTTAATATGACAGTAAAAGCTCGATGTGATCAACACTTAATTCCAATCCTATAGCTCTTACAACAACAATTATCAAATAAGTCACTAGTATGAAATGACTTGATCATTCAACTAGACTTCTCGGAAAGGTACTAGTGCCATGAGGCTTTTGGGTAATGGCTCCAATTACAGCCTCAAGTGCAACATTCACCCTTTCGATTTCAATTTAAGAATTGGATGACAACGAA
Organism: Glebionis coronaria; assembly: GCA_025667525.1. Lineage (NCBI taxonomy): Eukaryota > Viridiplantae > Streptophyta > Magnoliopsida > Asterales > Asteraceae > Glebionis > Glebionis coronaria. The sequence continues at coordinate 364,900,578 of CM046875.1, forward strand.
TCAGATGACATCTTTCTAGGTGGTAACGTTTTGTCAAACTCCACTCTATAAGAAAAGATCGTCATAACATCGATATCAGATTTAATCTCGCCAATTCTTTTTCAATATCACAATCAACTAATATCTACATTTCTACGAATATCAACCATTTGTTGGGATCATAAATATCCACAACTTGGTTTAGATCTAGGATAGCTAGAATTCCTATGAGAATAGCTTCGATTAATTTACTAGGGGATTTAGGGTTCCTTGTGACAATCTACGTCGTATAAATACCTCGTATAAATATCAAAATAATCATCAAACAATCATGTAATCAAATAACATGATATATATATATATATATATATATATATATATATATATATATATATATATATATATATATATATATATATAGATAATCCAAGTTATATATATATATTAAAATAACACTTCTCAGTCTGGCCTTGTCTGTAACTCGGGAATTCTTCGACACCGTTATAGTCAAAAGATTTTTAGACATTTTTGGAAAAATGTTTATAGTTAAAAGATTTTGAAATGTTTTATCCAAAACCTTGATTTTAAAAATCTTTCGTTCTCTATAATGAGAGCTCTGGTACCAAACTGTAACACCCCCAAATTTATACAACTCAATACAGCGGAAGACTAGTTGGTGTTACGGGATAGCACATTACTCACATCATAGACAACGCATAAAAATCGCGTCGTTTAATAATAAAGAATTTCCATTCATAAATATCAAATTTACCTAGGTCCCAAGTCATTGTATTTAATACAGGTTTTACAAGCATTTTAGTGTTATATGTCGATAACTTTTATACTAGTTTACTAGTTTTACCTATTTACGTGTTTTAAGTCCAATAAACTTATTATAAGTTCTTTAACTTGTATTAATCCATGTTATACTTATATTATTAGTATCTATACTTTACAAGTTGGGCCCAAATGGGTTAAGCCCAATAAGTTCTTTTTATAAGAGTTTAACTTATTTAGTCCAATTATTAGTCCAATATGTTTACTTAACTCGTTAATGTCCGTATGTCCTATAATTCAGGTTTTATCGGTTTTTACTTGTATTAGTTACTTATATATCAGTATATGACTTTTATAAACTTTACATTAGACGGGTTTGATCGTCTAAGTTTTATTTGGCGAAAACTTTAATTTTTACGGTAATAGCCGAAAAAGTCGTAAAAATCAAGTTTATGGTTTTTATTACTTATAAGTATTATTTCACTACCATTTATATAAGTTATTCATACATTTACCCTTTTACATATTTATATAAATAAGTTTTATAAGTTAGTGGGTTTTACTTTTATATTTTGTACATTATAATTTGAGTGCTTATATAATAATAATAAACATTAATTCTCAAAATCTGATTTTTATTTTCATGTTCACCATTTTTATCATATCTAGAGTTATATAATGAATTAGAAGCTCATTTTTGGGTGAAATGTTCTTCATATTATGTGCTACATTTAACTTATTTATAGCTACTGCTCATTTTAAGTTCATCTTGCCTTAACAGTCCTTACAAAACTGCTTATTCAGATTAGAACACCTAACTTGTTTTGATTATATCTCACTCATTATATTGATTCCATTGCATGGCCAACTCTCACATGTGTACAAGACCCATAGCTTACTGTATATTAATTCTACTTCATCATTTTATCAGTTCATGACATGTTTCTTTACTGTTTTATACAGCCAACAAATTTAAACAAGATTTTAGCCTTGTTTCTTATAGTTTTTCACCTTTTCAAGCATGTTTATTAACACCAAATCCCCACATAACATTTTTATCATCATATAATCATCATATACATATACAATAGAAAATAAAATACATGTTTACATAATCAAAATAACAAGAAGATGAGGAGGACAATCTTTATACCACCAAGTTGATGTAGGTTATGATTTGGACATGGATTTTGTTGGAGAAACTTGTGGATAACCATGACCATCTTCAAGACCACCATGCTTCATGAACACCTTGTGGAAAATCAGCCCCAAGACACCATGAAAACTCCTCCATGGATGTTATAATCACCACCATTCAATAGAGCTTCAAGAGGGCTTCAACATATGTAGAAATAACATGAGGTTTATGGTTAAATTTGATCAAAAATGGTGGTTTAAGGGATAAGTGGGACGGCACATTTGAGAGCCAAGAGAGAGAGATTAAGTGGATTTGCATGTTGTGAATGAGGAAATGGTTTGAGGTTGCTAGTTTTGAGAAGTTGTAAGCTTACATTGTAAGCAAAAAGGGACAAGTGTTGTTAACTTGCTAAAGTTGTGACACATCATACGTGTTGGTGAGTTTTTGGCCGCCCCATGTGTGCTAGTGAGGTGGGATAATGTATTTTGTCCCACCTCACTAATTTACGGGTATTCCTCAATTCTAGTTTCCTCTATTTGCGTGCCCTCAGGTCGTTTTACGAAAAACGTTTTTATAAATTATGAATCAACGTCACAAAACGAATCCAATAAAAATTGTCTCATCAAAAACGGAGTTCGAAAACGTAAATACGTAATCCTAAGGTTTCCGGTTTAGTCGTAAAGGATGTTAAAATAAAATCATAAGTCCTAATCTCTTCTCGTAAATTTGTGAGTTTATGAACCAACACAAATTTAAAACTCCAAAATAATATTCACGGATAAATTTATTTTCTGAAATGTCGGACTGTCGCCAAGGACGGTGTATGTAAACGTAAGCACGTAACGTTGAATCCTCCGGTTTAGACGTAGTCGATGCTACTTCAAGACGTGAATCCAAATTTCTTCCCAAAAATAAGTGAGATCATAAAATAATATTTTCAAATAAATATTGAGAATAAAATATTGACCATAAATTGACGGATTGTCACATCAACGATGGATCATATCCTGTCAACGCCTCACATTCAAACGCTGACACGTACAAAATTGACTCACCAAGAGTTAAGCCTGCTGGTTTGGATCTGGATACTGTGTGTGCATACATTGCTTCATTGCCCAATGGTTCAGTGATTACATATGAGGACCTTGAGCAAATAAGTGTTGAGCATTTGGAGGAAATAGATATAAAGTGGAACATGGCTCTTGCAAGTATAAGAGCAAACAGATGGAATAGAAGGTTCAAGAAGAAGATGACCTTTAATGCAAAGAAAACTGCTGGATTTGATAAATCCAAGGTTGAGTGTTACAATTATCATCGTATGGGGCACTTTATGAGAGAATGCAGATCTCCAAAAAGATCTGATGTTGGAAAACCCTCAAGCCAAATTGTTAAGGCTCAGGATCCTAAGGCCATGGTGGCAGTGCAAGAAATTGTTGGTATTGGATGGGACTGGGGCTATTTGGCTAAAGATGAGGAAGAGGATAAAGCTTTGGTTGCTGAGATAGAAGAAGAAGAGCATGTTCAATATGCTCTCATGGCACACTCCTCATCTTCATCAGACAATGAGGTATATGATGATGATTTTTGTAGTAAGGGTTGTCGTTTAAATACTGAAAGACTTAACAAAGAGGTTTTAAGATTGTTAGGAGATGTGAGTACTGAGAGATGCAAGTTGTCTAACTATCAACTTGCTCTCACTCAAACTGAAAAGACAGTTTCTGAGTATAAGAAAATGGAGCTTGACCTAAAAGATAAAATAAATATATTAAAACATTATTTAAATGCTAGTAATGATATTAGAAACATCATGGAAAGGGTCAATGCTGAATTACAGGCTAAGTTAGATGAGGCTATCAAGAATAAGGATAATGTAGACCTTAAAATTCAGATATTTGATAAGGCCTCACAAACCCTAAGAGAATGTGTTAGTAAACAGAGGGATTTTAGGGACATGGCTGGGATTGGGATGAAAGAGTATTCTGGTGTTCCACCACCAGCTGGGGACTTTTATGGTGTCCAAAGAAAGGACTTATCTTGGACTTACACCAAGAGTCCTTACACCAGTTGAGGAGTATAGGCAAAAGTTGACTGATTTGAATGAATGCAAGAAAGCCAACCCTACCTTCTTTGTCAAGGGTGGCATGCTTTGTGATAGTCCAAATGAGTCGACCCCTATCAAAGTAACAAACTCAATCACTGGCAAGACTGTTCACCTTGGCTCAAACACTGTTAGAAAACCTAGCATTAAGTATGCAGAAATGTATAGGAATACTAGGTCACCAAAAAGCCAAGTTAGTGATAATGGAACAGGTTTCTTTTCTTCTAGACCTAGAGTTGTGTCTAGAAAAGCCTGTTACACTTGTGGTAGCTTTTCACATTTAGCTTATAAGTGTGTCAACGGTTCCAAGGTCAACGCTGACAACAGGTCAAACACTATCAGACCCAAAACTTTTGTGGAGCAAAGTCCACAAGTTGTTAGACCAGCCCCATTCTTCACTATAGGGTCTAACACTCATGGACAAAGACCTTTTCAGAAGACCAATACATGGTCTAATAGGCAATGGGTTCCTGTAGCAAACCCTAGGTTCAACGCTGATAAGGGTAATTTCAGCATTGACAAGACCAAATCAAATGCTGACAAAAACGTTGCAAGACCTAAATATTTGCAACCACAAGGAAAAAGGTCTAAAGCTTCTTTTAGCTTGACATGGAGACCTAAGCAAGATCAAAACCCTAATTCTAATGGGATTTCTGTGACCTGCAACAGATATAATTATATTTCAAAGGTCATCACAAAACCAATTGGGGTTAACTGGGTGTTTCATCTAAAAAGAGATGAACAAGGAGTTGTTATGAGAACTAAGTCTGTTCTTGTTGAACAACCAGATGAATCCAAGTCTGCTCAGGCTTGGGTTCCCAAAGAAAACTAATTTGTTTTCTTTATGTGTAGGGCATTCAAAAACAGGTGAATGATTATGGCTATTGGGATAGTGGATGCTCTAGGCACATGACTGGGAAGGAAGATTATCTGACAAACTTCACTCCCATTAAGGATGGTGATAAAGTTTACTTTGAAGGCGGATATGGAACTATCACAGGCAAAGGAACTCTTCTCACCAAGAACTTGCGTTTTGAAAACGTGTTTCTGGTAAAAGAACTTGATTACAATCTTTTTAGTGTATCAAAAGTTTGTGATAACAAAAATAAGGTTCTTTTCACTGATATTGAATGCTTGGTTTTGAGCAAGGATTTTAAAATGCCAGATGAGAAATTTATTGACTATAGAACACCTAGGCATAAGGACATTTATAATGTGAATCTTAATGGTATTATGATGAATAATAATATGTCATGTTTTTATGCTAAAGCTTCAGTTGATGAGAGTAATCTATGGCACAGGAGACTAGGGCACATTAACTTTAAAAATATAAACAGACTTGTGAGACTTGGTTTGGTTGATGGTTTGCTTGAAAAGGCTTTCCACAATGACCACTCTTGTGTTGCATGCCTTAAAGGAAAACAGCACAAGGTCTCATTTAAGTCTAAACATGTGCACTCTAGTTCTAAACCACTTCACTTGCTGCATATGGACCTGTTTGGTCCAACTAATATAGAAAGCTTGAATGGTAAATCATACTGCTTTGTCATCACAGATGACTTTTCTAGGTTTACTTGGACTTTCTTTTTAGCCATTAAAAGTGACACTGCTGATACTTTAATTAACTTTATTAACCAACTTGAGAAAAAGACTGGTAATGAAGTTAAAATGCTTAGAAGTGATAATGGTGGTGAGTTTAGAAATAAACTGTTGGATGATTTTTGTGCCAAGAAAGGGATTACTAGGCAGTTTAGTATTGCCAGAACCCCACAACAAAATGGGGTTGCTGAGAGAAAGAATAGAACCCTAATCGAAGCAGCCACGACTATGTTGGCTGATGCTCACTTTCCCATAGGTTTTTGGACTGAGGATGTGAATACAGCTTGTTATGTTCAGAATAGAGAATTGGTCAACAAGATACATAACAAAACACCTTATGAGTTACTTTGGGGAAGGATACCTAATATTGGTTTTCTTAAACCTTTTGGCTGTCATGTAGTTATGTTGGATACTAGTGATGCCTTAGGTAAATTTAGTGCTAAAGGTGATGAAGGCTATTTCATGGGTTATTTAGTGCAGAGTAAGGGATATAGGGTTTACCTTAAGAAGGAAAAACGTATACTTGAGAAAGTACCTATTAGGTTTTTGGAGAGTAAACCTAGTGATCCTAAAAGGGGTCCAAATTGGTTGTTTGACTTGGAACCTCTATCTAGGACTTTGAATTATATGCCTGTTACTAATCCAGACATTGTGAAGGTAACTTCAAATGTTGTGTAAAAACCAGTTGTTGATGTTTCAGGTACACAGGTTAATGAAGAGGTTGGATCACAAGCAGACAAGTGATCTCCCATGCTTGAGTATGTTACTGTTCCCATATGGACAGGTGCTTTTGCTGCTGCTGCTGTTGCTGGAATGGAAAATGGTGGTCCTCAAGTATCACCAGTTAACAACATGCATGGTTCTTCAGGCGACGACAAAGGAAAATCTAGCGCTGACAGGACAAATTCAGGCGTTGATGGCTCAAACGTTGACAACACCATTTCAGGCGTTGATGGCTCAAACGTTGACAACACCATTTCAGGCGTGGATGGATCAAACGCTGACAACCTTGGTTCAGGCGTTGATGATATCTCGTATTAATACGTCTTTTAGGAAAAAGAACGTAATTAGGGTAAGTATTAACGAGTGATTTAGGAAAACCACAAGTTATGACCCAATAAAGTGAGTTCGTTCTCGAGGAGGCTAGTGTGTTGTGTAATGAATTGATTTGATTGATGATTTTATTAAGAAGAAAAGAGAATAGAAATGAGAAAGAAAAGACGGTTACGAAGACGAATTAAAACTAAGACGAAAAAGGCGTAACGTAAAACCGTAAAACTACAAAAATTAAAATTTTAACCTAAAAATTCCTAAAAGTTACTAAAAATCCACAATAAAATTCTAAGAGTTTACAAAAAATCCAAACTTGCTAAAACGTTTTAATTAATTAAATAATGACTTTTTAATGCTAATTAAAGCCCTAAAAATCACTTTTAATTATTAAAAAGCCTTAAACAAGGTCTAATAGTTTGTAAACCTCAAAAATGACCTAATTAAGCTAAAAACTATTTTTAAAAATTTTAAAACCAAATTAAACTATTTTTAAACACTTAAAAACTATTAAAATCTATTAAAACTTAAATTAAATCTAGAAAATAAATGAAAAGCCTAAAAACTATTTGGAAAGTGAAAAAGTTCCTAATTTAATGACTACATTCTAGGAAAAATGAAAAAAGTAGATAAAACAAACTTTCTATTTTTGGGAATAAAATAATATTAAAATATTCTAAAAAATAAAAAGTTTTTAAATAAATTCTAAAAAATTACCAAAAATCTAGAATAAAATAACTAAGATAAAAATGCAAGTTAAAGTTCCTAAAACCTTTTTATTAATTTTATATTAATTTTTAAAGTTGTCTAAAAACCCTAAAATCAAATAAAATTAAAAATAAGACTTTTTGAAAACTTTATTGAATGTAAACCTCAAATAACTTAAATAAAAACTAAAAACTATTTTTTGGATTTTTAAAATGCTTTTTACTATTTTTAATCTACTTTCTAAAAATTAAACTAAAAATAATCCTAATAAATAAATAAATAAAGGGAAAAATATACTTTTTGGACAGAAAAGTCCCTAAACCTAATACAATCCTAGGAAAATTGATAAACAGTAAAAAGCTTAAAGAAATAAGCTGAAAAAGCCAAAATAAGCTACGGCTTATATTATATAAGCACAATCAAACACACCTTATATATCTTTCAAAAGCAACCCTAGCAGTCAAAGACCATAGGCGCAGTGGTGAGTGTGTTGTGTTTTGAGAGGAGTGGCGCAGGTTCGAGTCCTGGCCACGTCCTTTTTGGTAATTTTTTTTTTCTTTTTAGCTTTTTAAACTTTAATCCAGTAACCCTAATAAGCACAAAAACACAAAAACAATTCCAATATAATCAAGATTAAGCTAAGATGAAACCAAAACGTGCTCAGTTCAAACTTTTGAAGAACACAAGGAAGAACAGTTATCTTCACTTGTGAAATATGATCAAGAGGAGCTTGATTCTATGATTTTGCTGGTGATTTGATTGGACAAAGGCACCCTTATACTCTTTGGAGTATAAGGAGTCACATAAAACACAAAATCAAGCAGGTTGCAAGCAAAATTCAAACACAAATAAGCCAAAAAGTTACTGATTAAGCTATAAGAAGGTCTGATGATACTTTGCTGATTTTACATGCACAAAAGCCAATTTCTATAAGCCAAATATTGCATATAAGCTGACCAAGTAACATATAAACCCTACACAATCCTAAAACAACCTTTAACCTAGCAATGAACAAAAGATTAAGCACAAAATCTCTCAAAATAGGCAGAACAAGGACTTACTGATTTTGACCACTTGAACCAATTTTTATGCAAGCAAACTTGTTCAAAAACCTACCAAACTGAAATCCAACCTAGCATACAACCTTTTTAACACCTACTGAGTATTTCTAACAGGTTTTAAACCAAATCCTTGTCACAAAATCTGATTAAAAACACAAATCCAAACACCCCTTTAAACTGACAATCACTTTTTTACAAACCAAATCCTTCTCAAATCCTACCAAACTGATTTAATCAACTTCAAATATGCATAAAACCAACAAATAAGCAAAATCAAACAGCTAAATCAAACACATAACCTATTTCATGCAGATTCACATAAATCACCACATTTACTGAAAAATGAAAAGGGGAAGAGATTTTTACCTCAAGGGACCTACATCCAGGTCCCTTAGTGGTTGAAAAACCACCTCCTTATAGGCCCGGGCCTATGCAGGACCTTGATCAAACAATCTCCAACAAACCTGCTAAGAAGAATTGAAGAACAAGCAATAACAAATATAACACTTCTGATTTTTAAACTTTTTTCTTAACCTTGAAACCAAGTAACCAAATAACTTAAACACGTTTTAAAATCAATATCAATATCAGAAAATCAAAAATCAAAGTCCACTTTCATTTTCTTTGATTCAAACTTTCTGAAATTCAAAACCTATTTTAAAACCTCCAAAAACACAAAGTGTTTATCAATTAAAATGGAACTCAGTTCTTAGCTTTCAAACACACACACACAACTTTTAACACTTATAAAAAGGAATTACACTTGTTTCTAACAAATACCAAACTTTTATAATATTAAAAAGGAATTACAATGGTGAAAGCTAAAAACTGGAACAAGGAAAACTATAGTCCTAGGTTGCTTTATATAGAGCTTACGGATCATTCTAGAACTAGGAATAAAAAATTAAAGAGCTAAAACCCTAATGCTTGTAAAATCCGAAATTGCCCTTGAGAAAAGTCTTGATTCTTTGGTCAAATAGCTCCATGTGATATGCCAGCTTGGAAATTTGATCTTGGACGTTGAAAATCCCTTGGAGGCCAAGTAGAACAATCCTGGTCGCTTAAATGGTCGAGTTTTTGGGTTTGGGTGAAAGGGACCCAGCAGGGGAAGGTCGGGGTGGGGTCCACAAGACATGTGAGGGTGTTTTGTGAGGTGGGATAAAGTGACACAAAGTTTAATTAGAGAACTGGAGGGTTTGGGGTAAAACCCTTTGATTTGAGTTTGATTGATTGTGGGTTATTTAGGGTTTATAGGGGGATTAAGGAAGGTTTAATCCATTTTTGGTAAAAAATGTTTTTAAATAAGTGTTATGGTGGGAAATAAGTTGGAAAGGTTGACTGGTTGACCACGTTTTTAAAATAAAACCGGGTTGGTGGGTTTGGGTATTGGGTATGGACGGGTAGGGTAGGGTTAATGGGTTATTGGGTGGGTTAGGTGATGTGGCAGGATGTGACTAGGTGTTTGGGATTGGTTGGTTGGCAGTTTAAGTTTCCAAGCTTTCTTGTTTTGTTCACTTTGTAATAAAAGGCCATCAATGCCTATTTAACCTTTAACAACTTTTGGCAAGTTGTCAAATTTGGCACAAATACTTCCAAAACTTTTTCCAAGGGTTTTAAATGCATTTCTTGGATTCTTCAAGGACTGGACTTGTAATATCTTCAAACTTTAGGGACCATTCTTGTACAATTGACATTTGGAGGGTCATTTGTGACAAATTCTTCAAAGATGAGGGACTAATGTTGCCAATCTTCAATTCTTCAAGGGTATTTTTGTAAAATCCAAACTTGGGCCCAGTTCATTGTGCGGCTTCGTTTCCCGTGTTCGTTTTTGAATGATTCTTGTGATCTTTTGCCATTTCCTCAATATCCGTACCTAAAAATACACAAGTAACAAACACGAGCATATATTTGGTATATTTAATGATATTTTATGCATTTTGAGCCCGATTTGGACGATGAGACCATGTATAAAAGCAGTCTCATCACTCCCCCATACTAAACCATTGCCGTGCCCTCACGCAATGCTAGAATAAAGTATCGTAGCTCCTCCAAAATTCATTTTATGATGATATTTATTGAAGACATAAACTTAAATAAACTACTACACGTGTTATAGACATAATGTATGATTTTCATCGCAAAATGGGACGTTTAGGTTCATAGAATAAGAACACGTGAATGCTTCGTTAGAAATAATTTCGTCTTCCTCGATTTTCACTTCAATTCCATGCCAAGTGTGCAACGAGATCATTGTCATTATAAGTTAGTAATGTTAACACTACTCATATGCCCTAATCACGTACTTATTCTCCCATTATTCCTAAGTTGTATCTCTTTTATTTTATTATGTCTTAATGATCACGAGGATACATCATTGACTTATGCGATAATAGAGATTTAGGTCTAAAAATAGAGTCCTAACGGTGTAACTAAGACCATCAAATCAATAACCCCTCCTAATAGACAACGATGTTAAAAAATTAAGTTGACAAGAAGAATCGATAAACACGGTTTTATAACGGTTTTGAACATGAGACTTATTACCAATACTTTTATACGCCCCCTAACGGAAGGGCCTTATTATCTTTGGTTTACCTCCATCTTTTATTCAACTTCGCCATGAAGCTTTTATTATGACTTCGGTCTTGCCTTGCCTTTTATTATCCGCCTCATCGGTGGTTTTATTAGCCAAAGACGAATATCCTCACGCTAAAGCGAATTTTGGATCTTTAAAGCTTCGAAGATTAAGGCTTGATTCACTTTCAATTTTGCATAGATTTTTCGGCCTTGTGGGGCTTCAAATTGTTTGCTAGATTTAGGTGAGCACTTGAAATCTTATTATTGGGTGAATCTTTCGATTATTCGGGTGCCAATACTTCAAAACCGTGACGCTGGCGATACCTTAATGTCTTCCCAATTTAATTACACGGAAGCTACTAGAAAAGACTAGAAACCCAACAATCAAAACTAAACCGCTAAGTCAATATTTATTAAGCAAAAATATTTACAAGCGAAGGGAGAATAAGCAAACAACGAGAACACATGAGTTTTTGAAAGAATACGAGTACTCTACGTTTAGCATAGTAACTTATAATTAACTCTATCATTTCTCGTCCTCATTTAAGAGACTTAGCCTAATGTGTAGTTAAGGAATCAAAGCTAAGTGCTCAACACGCACGGTCGAGTCAAAAATTACTCTTATTCTCACCATCGGAAAATCTACATTCGTGTCTTCAAACACTTATAAAACATGAGAAAAATTTTAAAATTTGGCCATTTTTAGCCTTATTTTGCAACAAAACGATAACAAAAACATAAACTTTGGAAAGCGTGAAGGTTTGGCAAGGCAAGTATCTATTCACCCCCCCATACTAAAGTTAAACATTGTCCTCAATGTTTCGAGTCTAGGGGTGCAAACACCCCCATACTAGAGACATAGTCGAATGCCTAATCTAGCATGGAAAGGGTGTAACCAATAAATTAATAGCCATTTATGAAGTGTGCTAAAAACCTAAGGTTAGAACATCAAAAGGATATATCATATGGATATTGAGAAATGTCTCCAAAGCAAACGATCGAGTGCTCCCATAAAACGAACACGAGAGGCTCCAATCGTGAAGATCATGATCTAAAAACCACAATTCACAAACAACCACGAAACAAAGGTTGGAAGGGCACAAATCCCCTCACATTAAACTACATTAGAAAGCAATAATATGTACATGGATAAGCATGGGTCTCCCCCACGAGGCACCTTGTTTTTGATAACCGAGTCAAAAGCTCGACTCGAATCCCCATAAATGTGATCATTTAGGGATAATCATGGTGTGGTTAATTTTTGGTGGGGCTTACATGATAAACAAGGCCCAAAAACAACTGGTATTAAGGACTAAGTCCTTTGATGATGCAAAATACCGGGATCGAAGATGGCGTTCTCGTTTTCTTTGGAAAAACTAATCAACGCCACTTCATCAATGGTCAACACAAACCCAAAGGGTTTCAAGAAAATAGGAGAGAAGAAATAGAAGGGTGGGACAATGGGTAAGTCTCTAAAAACATGAGCTACTCGAGGTAGACTCGCACCAATCAAATGAAAAGATTTTCCATTTATTGCATCGGTGGAAGACCGAGATTTCCTTATATAAGCAATTCTAGGATCAAATATCTCGTCCTCGGTGGAGAAAGGGGAGGGAACATAAGGGGATTCCCCCACACTAAGTCCACACAAAGCATCGTCAAAAGGAGAAGAGGAGCTTGTAGTACTCAAAACACGCGGTGATGACGGAGTTAGTGTTGTAGAAAAATCTTTTAAATTCAAGTTAAAATCCTTTCCTTTTGCATCTTTTACACTCTCCTTGTGAAAACCCGATTTGATTATGTCAAAAATATTTGGTGTATCTAAAGCAATGTTAGTCACACTAAAAATTCTCACATTTTGAAATCTTTTTGGTTTAGGTGGTGGTAAGTTTTCAAATCTTTTGTCAACAAAGAAAACCTCCCCATCGGGATCAACGTATTCATCATCCGAAGAATCACTCGAGATTGGAATCGTAGGCTTAACACTCTTAACCTCCACCGGCGGAGGGGACGGAACTTCATTTTTCTCAACAACTCCTAAAACTCTATTGGAAATCTTTTTGCAAATGTTTTTGATGGGATTGACATTGTACAAAGATGTGATAGAATACACATGAGAAAGAGTGGAGTTTTGGGTTGCATTAATGACGAGTTCTTCCTCATTGAAACGAAGAGTGATTTTTCTTGCATGCACATCGATAAGTGCTCTCGAGGTATCCAAAAAAGATCGACCTAAAATTAACGGAACTTTAGGATCGATAGGAATGTCAACAACAATAAAGTCTACGGGATAGTAGAACTTTCCAACTTTCACAAAGACGTCCTCGGCAACTCCACAAGCTAGAATCGTAGAATGATCGGCCATTTCGATTGACATTCTTGAAGGAGTGAGATTGGGAAGATTGAGCGATTTAAAAAACTCAAGAGGCATCAAATTAATACTAGCACCAAGATCGGCCAAGGCGTAGCATTCTTCCATGTCTTGTATAGCACATGGGATTAAAAACTTTCCAGGATCACCGACTTTTTGAGGTATGCGGCTTAGGAAAACCGAAGAACAACTAGACGATTTTTGCAATTTTTCTTTGTTATTCAACATACTTTTGAAGTTCGCGGCAAATCGAGGCATCATGACTAAGGCGTCGGCAAAACTTATATTGAAATGCAAGTCACGAAACATTTTCATAAAGAGTTTAAATTGATAATTATTTCATTCTTGTGCCTTTTCCTTGTCTCGTCTTGAAGGGTAGGGTAAAGGTGGTGTGGGTTGGGGCAAAGTAGGCATAGGCATCGGCCTTGGAATCTCGGGTTCCATTATGGGTGTGGGTTCAACCGTAGGTGTGGTTTGAGCGGTACTTCGTGGGCTTTTAATTTGCTCCTTTTCTACCACAACCTCGGGTTCTTTCTCTTTTTCCTTCTCCATAGAAGTACTTGGACGAGAAATGGGTTCTTTGAAAGTTTTACCACTACGAGTAGTAATAACCTTCAATTCTCCTTTCGGGTTCACGATGGTATCACTAGGAAGCCCACCTGAAGAAGAGGGCTTACACATGATAGCTTCAAACATCTTAGCCATACGGTCCTCAAACATAGATTGCCTAGCATCCGCTTTTAACAATTCTTGCTTAATCTCATGTTGACCTTGCTCCATTTTTTGTTGATTTTGTTGGAGTCGTGTGACATTTCCTTCCATTTTATTAGCATGAGTTTTAAGTTCATTAGCAAGTTCGTTTTTAAGCTCGTTTTTCAACTCGGACCTTAAGCTAACCATTTCACGTTGCATGTTATCAAACTTAGCATCATTAGCCTTAGAATAATTCAAAAATTCTCCTTGAAGATTTTTGGTATGATCATTTTGAAAACCTTGTGTAGAAGTTTGAAAATCACGGTTTTTGTTTTGGTTTGAAATTTGCCCATTTCCACTTTGATAATTACCCTTGTTATAATTCCTTTGATTTCCTTGGTAATTTCCACCTTGGTTGTTGTTGCGATAATTATTAGCATTTTGATTTGGTGGAGCTTGATTTTGGTGGTAACCTTGACCGATTTGGTTATAAGTTCCCGTGGCTACAAAAGCATTCGAAGTGTTACCATCCGCGGTAATGCACTCGGAAAGATCATGAGCTCCACCACACGACAAACAATTCTTAGAAACCGCTTTAACCGAAGCGGAATTCGAAGCTTCTTGAGCTTTCCAATGGGACATAAGGCTAGCAAATCTATCAAAAAATCGGTTTTCTTCATTTGCTTCATCATGTAAGGCATTGATACTACGAGACGATGATGAGCCCATTTTGGCAACACTCGGTGTGTTACGAGGGCTATAAACCTTAGACCTATTCTCAATTATGACCAAAGCTTCTTCAACCGTTTTACACAAAAAATTACCACCCGCGGCGGCATTTAAATAATCTCTTTCATGATCATTAAGTCCATTGTAAAACGTGTCGATTTGATGTAAGTCGGAAAAACCGTGATGAGGACATTCATGTAACATCTCCTTAAACCTATTCCAAGCCGTAGAAAAACTTTCATTTGATTCTTGTGAAAATTTAGAAATCTCATTTTTCAAATGCGTAGTCTTAGAGGGCGGAAAAAATTGGTTCACAAATTTCGAAACGAGATCCTTCCACGTCAATATAGAATTGGGTGGCTCTTTCTCTAACCAAATTTTAGCGGGCCTCGCTAAGGAATACGGAAAAAGCATCATCTTAATCGAGTCATTCGAGACATCCTTAAATTTTCACGTGGCGGTAAGACGATTGAATTGGCGGATATGGTTGTGGGGATTGTCCTTCTCATCACCACGGAATTTGTTGTTTTGGATCATCGACAACAAACCCGTTTTCACCTCAAAGTTCTCCGCAAGGATAGCGGGAATTACAATAGCTTCTCCATAACCCTCGGTGGGTGCTTGAAGTAACTCCATCATAGTTCGATTCGCCATGGTTGGTGCTTCTCGTACAATGGGTTCGTCAATAGGAGACTCCTCACTAGAATGAGTTGGAGTGGGAGTTTTGTTCTTTCGTTTACGTGCACGTTTTGCTTGATTACGAGTGAGCATAAACGTCACGTACAACGAGGAGACGAGCAAAGAAGGTTCTTTTTGGTATTTTGTGTTTTTTCAATTTTTTTTGTGGTTTTTGATTGTATTAACCTTTTTGGAAATTGGTGAAATGTATTAAGTAGACAAAAATCTACAAATCTCCTCCTTAATCAAATCTCTCGATTAAAGAACCCTCAAGGAATGAAAACGATCACGTGGAGTGAACGCCTTCGATGACTTTAGAACGATGGTGGAACACCAAATCGTTCAAGAGGGTTTAATCAATGGAAACCAAGAAAATATATATGATATGTAATAGTACTTTGGGCGGCAAAACCCTCGATTCACTCTCAAAATCAAATACGCACAAGCAAACGAAGGAAACGAGGCGGCGCGAAGCACTTAAGAGCCTTTTTCCTTTAGGTTGTGAAATACAACTGCCTTATACCCACCTTATAGTTTGTATTATCAAGATTAAGCTTCACGAAAGTATTTATCTATTTTTGCCTTTTTCTTTGGTTTGAGATTCAAATACAATGATTGGGTAATGACCTCCCAAGTCAAGGTTGTGATTTCTCACGTATTTGGAGTACTTGTGAATTTATTGTTCTACGTATACAATATATTAATAATATTCACACAAAAACCGAAAAACGATAATACGTATTAGTAGAGTGCTACTAATACAAATACTATTTATGGCTAATATAAATAAAAACAACAATGTTCAAACAAAACACAACACGCCTCCCCGGCAGCGGCGCCAAAAATGATAATTGTATTTTTACCCCTTTAGGAAAAGGAAGGTAAAATAGGGCAAGCGTTAACGAGTGATTTAGGAAAACCACAAGTTATGACCCAATAAAGTGAGTTCGTTCTTGAGGAGGCTAGTGTGTTGTGTAATGAATTGATTTGATTGATGATTTTATTAAGAAGAAAAGAGAATAGAAATGAGAAAGAAAAGACGGTTACGAAGACGAATTAAAACTAAGACGAAAAAGGCGTAACGTAAAACCGTAAAAATACAAAAATTAAAATTTTAACCTAAAAATTCCTAAAAATTACTAAAAATCCACAATAAAATTCTAAGAGTTTACAAAAAATCCAAACTTGCTAAAACCTTTTAATTAATTAAATAATGACTTTTTAATGCTAATTAAAGCCCTAAAAATCACTTTTAATTATTAAAAAGCCTTAAACAAGGTCTAATAGTTTATAAACCTCAAAAATGACCTAATTAAGCTAAAAACTATTTTTAAAAATTTTAAAACCAAATTAAACTATTTTTAAACACTTAAAAACTATTAAAATCTATTAAAACTTAAATTAAATCTAGAAAATAAATGAAAAGCCTAAAAACTATTTGGAAAGTGACAAAGTTCCTAATTTAATGACTACAATCTTGGAAAAATGAAAAAAGTAGAAAAAACAAACTTTCTATTTTTGGGAATAAAATAATATTAAAATATTCTAAAAAATAAAAAGTTTTTAAATAAATTCTAAAAAATTACCAAAAATCTATAATAAAATAACTAAGATAAAAATGCAAGTTAAAGTTCCTAAAACCTTTTTATTAATTTTATATTAATTTTTAAAGTTGTCTAAAAACCCTAAAATCAAATAAAATTAAAAATAAGACTTTTTGAAAACTTTATTGAATGTAAACCTCAAATAACTTAAATAAAAACTAAAAACTATTTTTTGGATTTTTAAAATGCTTTTTACTACTTTTAATCTACTTTCTAAAAATTAAACTAAAAATAATCCTAATAAATAAATAAATAAAGGGAAAAATATACTTTTTGGACAGAAAAATCCCTAAACCTAATACAATCCTAGGAAAATTGATAAACAGTAAAAAGCTTAAAGAAATAAGCTGAAAAAGCCAAAATAAGCTACGGCTTATATTAAATAAGCACAATCAAACACACCTTATATATCTTTCAAAAGCAACCCTAGCAGTCAAAGACCCTAGGGCGCAATGGTGAGTGTGTTGTGTTGTGAGAGGAGTGGCGCAGGTTCGAGTCCTGGCCACGTCCTTTTTGGTAATTTATTTTTTTTTTCTTTTTAGCTTTTTAAACTTTAATCCAGTAACCCTAATAAGCACAAAAACACAAAAACAATTCCAATATAATCAAGATTAAGCTAAGATGAAACCAAAACGTGCCCAGTTCAAACTTTTGAAGAACACAAGGAAGAACAGTTATCATCACTTGTGAAATATGATCAAGAGGAGCTTGATTCTATGATTTTGCTGGTGATTTGATTGGACAAAGGCACCCTTATACTCTTTGGAGTATAAGGAGTCACATAAAACATAAAATCAAGCAGGTTGCAAGCAAAATTCAAACACAAATAAGCCAAAAAGTTACTGATTAAGCTATAAGAAGGTCTGATGATACTTTGCTGATTTTACATGCACAAAAGCCAATTTCTATAAGCCAAATATTGCATATAAGATGACCAAGTAACATATAAACCCTACACAATCCTAAAACAACCTTTAACCTAGCAATGAACAAAAGATTAAGCACAAAATCTCTCAAAATAGGCAGAACAAGGACTTACTGAATTTGACCACTTGAACCAATTTTTATGCAAGCAAACTAGTTCAAAAACCTACCAAACTGAAATCCAACCTAGCATACAACCTTTTTAACACCTACTGAGTATTTCTAACAGGTTTTAAACCAAATCCTTGTCACAAAATCTGATTAAAAACACAAATCCAAACACCCCTTTAAACTGACAATCACTTTTTTACAAACCAAATCCTTCTCAAATCCTACCAAACTGATTTAATCAACTTCAAATATGCATAAAACCAACAAATAAGCAAAATCAAACAGCTAAATCAAACACATAACCTATTTCATGCAGATTCACATAAATCACCACATTTACTGAAAAATGAAAAGGGGAAGAGATTTTTACCTCAAGGGACCTACATCCAGGTCCCTTAGTGGTTGAAAAACCACCTCCTTATAGGCCCGGGCCTATGCAGGACCTTGATCAAACAATCTCCAACAAACCTGCTAAGAAGAATTGAAGAACAAGCAATAAAAAATATAACACTTCTGATTTTTAAACTTTTTTCTTAACCTTGAAACCAAGTAACCAAATAACTTAAACACGTTTTAAAATCAATATCATTATCAGAAAATCAAAAATCAAAGTCCACTTTCATTTTCTTTGATTCAAACTTTCTGAAATTCAAAACCTATTTTAAAACCTCCAAAAACACAAAGTGTTTATCAATTAAAATGGAACTCAGTTCTTAGCTTTCAAACACACACACACAACTTTTAACTCTTATAAAAAGGAATTACACTTGTTTCTAACAAATACCAAACTTTTATAATATTAAAAAGGAATTACAATGGTGAAAGCTAAAAACTGGAACAAGGAAAACTAAAGTCCTAGGTTGCTTTATATAGAGCTTACAGATCATTCTAGAACTAGGAATAAAAAATTAAAGAGCTAAAACCCTAATGCTTGTAAAATCCGAAATTGCCCTTGAGAAAAGTCTTGATTCTTTGGTCAAATAGCTCCATGTGATATGCCAGCTTGGAAATTTGATCTTGGACGTTGAAAATCCCTTGGAGGCCAAGTAGAACAATCCTGGTCGCTTAAATGGTCGGGTTTTTGGGTTTGGGTGAAAGGGACGCAGCAGGGGAAGGTCGAGGTGGGGTCCACAAGACATGTGAGGATGTTTTGTGAGGTGGGATAAAGTGACACAAAGTTTAATTAGAGAACTGGAGGTTTTGGGGGTAAAACCCTTTGATTTGAGTTTGATTGATTCTGGGTTATTTAGGGTTTATAGGGGGATTAAGGAAGGTTTAATCCATTTTTGGTAAAAAAAATGTTTTTAAATAAGTGTTATGGTGGGAAATAAGTGGGAAAGGTTGACTGGTTGACCATGTTTTTAAAATAAAACCGGGTTGGTGGGTTTGGGTATTGGGTATGGACGGGTAGGGTAGGGTTAATGGGTTATTGGGTGGGTTAGGTGACGTGGCAGGATGTGACTGGGTGTATGGGATTGGTTGGTTGGCAGTTTAAGTCCCCAAGCTTTCTTGTTTTGTTCACTTTGTAATAAAAGGCCATCAATGCCTATTTAACCTTTAACAACTTTTGGCAAGTTGTCAAATTTGGAACAAATACTTCCAAAACTTTTTCCAAGGGTTTTAAATGCATTTCTTGGATTCTTCAAGGACTGGACTTGTAATATCTTCAAACTTTAGGGACCATTCTTGTACAATTGACATTAGGAGGGTCATTTGTGACAAGTTCTTCAAATATGAGGGACTAAAGTTGCCAGTATTCAATTCTTCAAGGGTATTTTTGTAAAATCCAAACTTGGGCCCAGTTCATTGTGCGGCTTCGTTTCCCTTGTTCGTTTTTGAATGGTTCTTGTGATCTTTTGCCATTTCCTCAATATCCGTACCTAAAAATACACAAGTAACAAACACGAGCATATATTTGGTATATTTAATGATATTTTATGCATTTTGAGCCCGATTTAGACGATGAGACCATGTATAAAAGCAGTCTCATCAGTTGACAACTCTTTTGAGCATATTTTCTCTTCCAATTTTGAACAAGGTGAACCTTCAAGCAGAAATGAAGAGGTTCATACAAATATTGATGGAAGAGAGTCTGAAGAAGATATTGGTAACTTGGATGATGAGATTGAAGACAATAGACTTTTTGAGGGAGGAGTTCTCACTTCTACAATGAAGAATCACCCCACTTCTAAAATTATTGGAGATGTGATGTCTCCTGTTCAGACTAGAAGATCTCATCAAAGTCTTGGAGGATTTATTGCCAATATACACAAGAAGGTTGATACCCCTCTTGTTCAAGCATGTTTGTTTGCTTGTTTTCTGTCACAACAGGAACCCAAGAAGATTTTTGATGCTCTCAAAGAACCAAGTTGGGTGGAAGCAATGCAGGATGAGCTTCACCAATTTGCTATTCAGGATGTTTGGGAGCTGGTTGATTGTCCCAGATATGTCAGACCTATTGGGACAAGATGTGTTCTTAGAAACAAGAAAGATGAAAGAGGCATTGTTGGTAGAAACAAGGCATGGTTAGTGGCTCAAGGATATACACAAGAGGAAGGGATAGACTATGAGGAGGTCTTTGCACCAGTTGCAAGGATTGAGGCTATAAGGATATTTCTAGCATATGCTTCCTGCATGGGCTTCACTGTCTATCAAATGGATGTGAAGAGTGCCTTTCTGTATGGGACAATTGTTGAGGAGGTGTATGTCATGCAGCCTCCTGGTTTTGAAGATCCAGAACATCCAGACAAGGTGTATAGAGTCAAGAAAGCTATGTATGGACTTCATCAAGCCCCAAGAGCATGGTATGGCACGTTGTCCACTTATCTGGTGGAAAATGGATTCAAAAGGGGCACCATAGACCAGACATTATTTACAAAGAAGGCTGGTAAGGATGTCTTACTTGTTCAGGTTTATGTTGATGATATCATCTTGGGCTCCACCAATCCAAAGAGGAGTGAAGACTTTTACAAGCTTATGACAGAAAAATTCGAGATGAGTGCAATGGGGGAGATGAACTTCTTTCTAGGGTTACAAGTTCAGCAGAAAGAATATGGTATCTTCATCTCTCAGGATAAATATGTGGCAGAAATCTTGAAGAAGTTTGGCTTTTTTCCACATGAAAAGAGGTTACTACTCCTATGGATAGAGAACACCCTTGGGGAAAAGTTGGAGATGGAAAAGATGTGGATGTCAGGCACTATAGATCAATGATTGGTTCATTAATGTATCTCATAGCCTCAAGACCTGACATTATGTTTGCTATGTGTGCATGTGCACGCCATCAAGTGACTCCCAAAGAGTGTCACCTTTATGCTGTCAAGAGAATCTTTAGGTACCTCAGATGTTATCCAGACCTTGGATTATGGTATCCAAAAGATTCACCATTGGAGCTTATTGCATATTCAGACAGTGACTATGGTGGTGATAAGTTTGATAGAAAATCCACAATTGGTGGATCTCAGTTTCTTGGGAGTAGGTTGATATCTTGGCAATGCAAGAAACAAACAGTGGTGGCCAATTCTACAACTGAAGCAGAGTATGTAGCTGCAGCTGCTTGTTGTGGACAAGTCTTATGGATTCAGAACCAACTGTTAGATTATGGGTATAATTTCATGCATACCAAGATTTTTGTAGACAATAACAGTACTTTATGCATTACTAAAAATCCTATACATCATTCTAAAGAAAAACACATAGAAATTAGACATCATTTTATAAGAGATTGTTTTCAAAAGGGTTTAATACAACCAGATAGGGTTGACACAGAAGAAAATGTGTCTGATTTATTAACTAAACCTTTTGATGCTGGAAGGTTCTAATACTTGGTAAAAAGTATTGGAATGATCAATCTCACTTAATATGTGTCTTGGGGTCTTAATATAAAAGTATGTACAGGAAATGCATTGTTATTGGTCTTTTTGAGAAGTTAGATTTTCCACTATATTTGTCTAACGCCGACAAAGGTTATCTTAACGCTGACAAGTGTTATCGTGACGTTGTCATCAACAATATTAGTTTTGTGATTTTTGATCTAAGTGTGCAGGTGTTGATAGCATTGTACCATTGGATACAGAGTTTCTTATGGATCCTTGGAGAATTATTTGAGCATGTTTTAGTTTATGGATGATGGTTGGAATATTTATATTCCTATCTTGACATAAATTTTTATATTTATGCATATTATTGGGCAACATATGTATCACAGTTTATGGGGAGGTTTTAGGAACCTTTAGGATTTTTGGGTATTCTTATAATACTCTTATCACAATTCTAGATTGTGTCCACAAGTGAGTATGAGTTAGTTTACTAAATCATGAGGCACTGTAGCATGCAAAGTTGATATACTATGCATGCTGCCAAGACATTTTTGGCCTAGAATTGGATGTGGTCTGTTGGGAGACTTGGGAATGATTTATAATGGGTTTTACCTTGGAGTTACAAGGAATTTTATGAGATAACTTAATTGTTAAGATTTTTGGTTAGAAAGGGACACTAGAGGACTGTTATGTCTATCTTGCATAAGCAAGTGTGCATAACTGGACAGTGCTTGCCGCCCTATAATAATTATCAATTTATAGGTTATCTTCACTAGGATAAATTACTTTGTTAAGGTCCTTTTTCATTTTTTTACTTTTATTTTTGGACGATGACAAGTATTTTTCCAAGAGTTGTTATGAACAATTTAGACGCTGACATGGCTTTGGCAAACATTGACAGGAATATAGTCGTTGGGTGTTGATGGGTTATTTCTGACGGTTGACACTCATTGGGACCTACCCAGTTGTTATTTTTGACGAATTTTGGGGCCGTAATTTTGGGAGCAGATAACTTTTAATTAATGCACAAGATAACTTATTTTCTTTTCAATATTTTCATCATTATATTTTGAAAATAGTTGCCTAATTTTTGACCAATCACATGTGCCTATCTCTCCTATATATTTGGCTCCTATTTTTAAACAGGGTACCTCATATTCTTGTCTAACAAATTTCTCCTATAATTTATCTTTCTAAATCATTCACAAACAGCTTTCTTCAACAATGGCACCAAAGTTTAAACCAAGTGACTTGGTATTGGGATTTAGGAGTCAACACAACATGATTGCTTATTTGGACGCTGATGATACTCTGTTTCCCCAATACACACAGATGGTGGCATATTTTAATGCATCCCCTATTAGGTATGCTCTTTCTCATGCTCCTCTAATCTCTGTCACACATATTAAGCAGTTTTAGAACACTGTTAGTTCCTCAACAATTAATAATGTGACTACATTATCAGCTATTGTTCATGGGCGTACATGGGTGGTTACTGAAGCCTTGGTTCGCCAGGCTTTGCATCTTGATGATGTAGATGGTATAACCACCCTCCTCATTAATGAAATAGAACAAGGACTTCGGGCTTTGGGGTATCCTTTCCCTGATGAGGGCACTTTAAACAAATATCATAAACAAGAGTTTCCCCCAGCCTGGAAGTACCTCATACATGTCATCCTCCAATGTTTGAGTCCTAAATGTACTGCGCCCAATGAAATTAATAGATCAATTGCTAGTGCAGTTGTGTGCATTGCAAATGGGCAAAAGTTTAATTATTCTAAAATGATTTTTGATGGCATGTGTAAAAACAAAGGGAATAAGATGACGTTGGCTTATCCCAGATTTTTGCAAATGGTTTTTGATGTGCAAAACTACTGCACAAGGGATCCTGATGATTTTTATGAGATCCCTGTGCAAAAGAAAGATATTTTTACCAAGATGAATTCACCCCCTCACCGTGAATTACCCCTCACCCCAGCTATGCTTGCTGTTATTGCAGCAACACAACCCCAACCAGACCCACAACCACAACTTGACCCAATACCAGACCCTTTGCCTTCACCTCAACACATGGAAATTGACCAAGAACCCTTCAACACTGACACCTTAAGTGTTGGCGTTGACACAAGTAATCTAGACGTTGACACCTTTCCTTCACAGACCCAAACACTCCTGAACCTTCCCACATCCACCCAATCCACATCATCTTCTACCCCACCTCAATGTAGGTTGCAAAAACGCCCAAGGACTACTGGAGTGTTCTCCTCTAGAGGTCCTAGCAATGTAGCAGAGAGAACCACTACCACAAGTGTGGTTGGTGATATGGATGAGGCTGGGACTATTGGTTCTGGCTTAGATGCAGGCCAAGACAGTCCTAACATCTTTAAGACCTCATCCATGCCCCATGACTCTAACTTGGGAGGTCAAATACCCATTTTAGAGGAGGGCAGACTGGAACCATACACATTGATGGAATTGACGGCTGTCTGCATTAGCTTGCAAAAGCAAAATGCAGACCTGGTACAAATTGTCAGTACACAAGGCCTTGAACTCAAGCAATTGAGGGAGAGGATTGTCATTTTGGAGAATGCTAGCACTAGGTGTGGGGTGGAGGAATCTTCCAAAGGGGAGGATGAGCAGATTAATATGAGTGATAAAGGCTCACATGATGGAGAATCGTTGGGTGTTGCTGAAGCCCTCACTGCATTGAAGAAGCAACCAGGTTTTGATAGATCTCTGGTTACTCCTACAAATTTAAACTTGTCTTTTATAGCTATGTTGGAACAATTTACAAGAGACGCTGAGACAAGTAAGTTAGGCGTTGACAAGGAAAATTTGAACGCTGACACACCAAGCGCTGACAAGAGTAATTTTGGCGCTGAAACTAGGAATTTGAGAGTTGACAGACCTGCAGATATGGTTGATGTATTCCAGTCATCAGCTATCATCAAAGAAGTATCGTCACAGGTATTACCATCATCCTTACCCATCATTGATCCATTAGATAAGGGTAAAGGAATTATGGTAGAAGTAGAAGTTCCAAAGGATGCAGCACAGGTAAAGTTTGATTCAAGGTTGGCTGCATAACTCATGGAACAAGAAAGTAAGAAGGTTGGTGAATCACCATTTGTTGTCACTTCTGAGGAACAAGAAGGAAGTGATGAAGAAAGTTCAGATTCAAGTGTGATGATAATTGAACAACTAGAAAGACTTGAATATGGTGATGACTTGGCAAGGGAGAAGCTTAGAGAGTTAAAATTGCAAGTAGACTTTAATATGCCAGAAGTTGTTCAGATGTACCATGCTTGGGAGAATAGGATTATGGAGAATCCAAATTTGACAATTTTAGACCAGATTTGGGGTTTGGAGATTCTTCTAAGAGTTCAAAGTGACTGCAAGGTAATTCTGAAACACAAGGCTAGCAATGTTTTCTCACTGCTGAAGAGGGATAGAAGAGAGCTCTACTACATGTTACTCAGATATCATGGAACTGGATGGACCTTCAAGAAATTGTAGGGATTATCTTTTCAAGAATTGGAGTACAAGGCTTATCCCATTTGGGCAAAAGTGCAGGAAATGAACACTCTAAGACTTCTTTCATATGAAAGGAAAGAAGAACTTGCAGAAGAGATGGAGATTCAGAAGGCAATGATTGTTCCAAGGCATTTGAAGAAGGGAGTTCCCCTTGAGTTCCCTAAAGATATGGATAAATTAAATCCCAGTGAAGCTGTTATAAGAAGGAGCATCAAGCTCTCACCCATGGAAGCTTCAGATATGGTACAAGTGTTACCTCTTGATGCCAGAAACCCTATCATAAGCTATGAAGAAGATGCAAGTGGGTTTTGGAAGATTGGCAGGTATGGGAAAGAGGTACACACATTTACTACTCTTGTGTCTCTCTTTGCAAGTATGGATAGAGAAGACTTGGTAGACCTTTGGAGGTTGTTGGAGGCCAAGTATGAGACTGAAGCTCCTACTTCAGTCAAAGGAATAAAACTTTGGTCAACATTCAAGAGAATGTGTGGACCAAAAGAAGAAGATCCTACTGTTTGGAAGGATCTTGAGGATGATATCAGTGGTCTTCAGTGGCGTTTCTATTCAGCTGCTGGTGTGTATTATTTGAGCTCTATAAAGTTTGCTGAGTATCTTCTTGTAGATGGTCAGTATCCCATGTCCAAAGAAGTTTTGGAAAAGATGAAGACAACACAGCTGGAGATTGACTATTCAAGTGACGTGGCCAAAGATTTGATTAGGCATGTTTATTACCAATATGATAAGATTTGTAAGATTCCTCCTAGTTCTTAATTTTTATTCAGAAACTTGATTACTAGAGTAGATATCAAGTTTAGGGGAGGATTGTTGGGAATAAAATATAGCCAGTCCACTTGAGCGCTGACAAGAGGAAAACAAGTGTTGATAAGAAGAAAACAAACGCTGACAGATCAAACGTTGACAGGAAGAAGTCAAGAGTTGATAGGTTGAAGACAAGCACTGATAGAAAGATATGGTCTACGCGTATTATGTTTCTAGTTTGTTTCTAGTAAAGATAGGATCAACATTGTATTTTCTATAATTATCTTTACCTAGAATAGTTGATACGTAGACTCTTGTACAAGGCTTCTTATGTCTATAAAAGAAGACCTTTAGGTTATGTTTCATAATAATTTTTTATACGTTAAACACTTTCATTGTAAGCAAGTTCGTTATTATCAATCAAGTGAAAGTTTGTTTTACATCCTTTGTGTGTTCTTGTTTAAGTTTTAATTCCGCATAACACTTAAATTACTTTATACATAAACAAAGTTTCTCTACATGTATAACTTGATCTAATCTCGTTTGCACAAGCTAAATCGATCTAAGTTTGGGATCAACAATATATGGACCACGACTTCTTCATTTTTCTCCAATCTTTATTTTAGACTTTGATATACAACGATCCGCCTCTTTTTAGGACTTGGATCTATTTATCCTCATACCTTGCTAGGGTCTTTTCGGAGAGACTTCTCCATGATCTTTAGGGGAGTATTTGCTTTTCGTCATGTGTCTCGATCCTTCATATTGATTTTTGATAAATGATTCTTCACATCACTTGGGATCTTTAGCAACAAAATGTAGCCCTCATGCCTTGTTAGGGCCTTTTCGGACTCGCCAATCTTCGCATCCCGCTTCAATAAGTTATGCCTTGGCTATGAACTCTAATTAATACCGAGCAACTTTTAAACGATCTTGTGCTAGAAGCTAAGTAACTTTTCAAATCGTACAATCTTATTTATTGCAAATAAATTTATTAGCAAGCGATGGGAGAAAAAGTTTATAATCATCTCACATAAATTCATGAAAGAATACCAAACTTATAATTGACCCTATCATCTCTCGTTCTCCATAATTTAAAATCTCAAGGAATGAGACTCGTGGATGCTTAGCCAATTAAATCAAAGTTTTGGATTTTCAAGTCATTTATAGGATCTTGCAACTTCTTAGACTTTTTCAAGTTTAGAATTCGCATTTTAAAGTTCCCTTGATAAACGACTTTCTAGGATCAATTATAGGAACTTGCGAAAAGTTCTTGTTCTTAACCCGTAAGAGTTAAGACTTTCGCGTTTTAAAGTTCCCTATATAAAAGCCTAGCAAAACTTGATTTAAACACGTTAAGGATACTAGCTAGAGTAAACTTGGATAAGTAAACTCGGGTTGAGTCAAAAGATTCACAATGTTTGAAAATTAAAACCACATTATTAAGAACTTATTCTAGCAAAGAAAGTAAATAACGATAACAAAGGAAAATACTACAATACTACTAGGCCAAAATAGATTAAAAATTTTGAAAAATGTCAAAAAAATAAAATTTTATGGTTAAAATGAGGACAAATACAAGGAAAAGCCCACTTAACTTCGATAGAAGTCCCCCCTACACTTAAAATAAACATTGTTCTCAATGTTTAAGCATGTGGGAGTAAACTCCCCTACACTTAGGACATTGTGCACGTTGTTTAAATCTTGCTAAGGAAGAGGCAACTAAAGTGATTCATATTTTAATATTGAAAAATATAAAATAGTGAATCAAAAGAGTTTAGGATAGAACCGGGAAGATGGGTACACGGAATCACGGGTCGTCAAAAGTCATCAAGAATGTATCTTTGAAAGCTCGAATCCCTGCACATGATAAGAAATAAAACAACAAACACATACAAGGGTCTCCCCCTACACTTAATATAAAAACAGATAAAGATAGATAGATAATCGGGTTGCCTCCCAAAAAGCGCTTGTTTTTGTTAACCGAGTCTCGATCCTGACTTGACCCCGAATTAAATGGTCCATGGGGAAGTCTCGAATGTAATACCGGGATCAAAGACCTTGTCCTCGTTCCCGGAGGAAAATAAAACAGGAGAGGCCGAAGGATAAGTCTTAAACGGTAGAAAAGTCCTCTCAGCATAAGAAAAGTATGTGACGTCTTGATCCACGGGTGGTGGGGTGGGTAAAGGAAGCAAATTGTCATCCCCCAAAGACAATTGATGCTCAGAAAGCAGCAAAGCCGTAAGGTTATCAATCATAAAATAGTCAATGTCACCTCCCGGGTCAAAGAACTCATCCTCCGTAATGGTCTCTAAAGGAGTGGATGAAAGGTGCTCGGGAGGGGGACTTGGGAAAATATCTTCATGCAGCAAATTATCAAAAAGAATATACCCCTCCATATGATCATCATCATCAATACCCAGAGGTATTGAGAGAATGTGGATTTCCTCCATAGGTGTATCATTATTCTCAACTAAAGTAATAGACGGAGGTAAAGACTCGGAGATATGAGCAGAATTCAACGCTTCAATTTTAGCAATAAGAAGATGAACTTTCTGTACTTTGTCGCGAAGAATAACGTCTTCCACCTCATCTACAAGACCAAGTTCAGTGGTGAACTTCTCGTATCTCGGAGAGAATAAATCAACATCGCCTTCATCGCCCGGAGGAGAAGGAGAAATTTCAAAAGTGAAATTCTCATAGCATGGAGAAAAATCATCATTAAGAGCGACCTCGTTCGTAGGCTCCACAAAATTCGGTGCATCACAAACCTCATTAAAGAATTTATCAAGACCAAAATCACTAATCTCACTCGATGTATCACCATCCTTAGACGCATTAGGGATATCAAGAGTAGGAGTAGTAATCTCAGAAAATGGGTTGAGATCATAGATATCATCCTTGTCATCATCATAATTGTAGTATGGACACACAAGAGGAGGAGTATAATCACTAAGATTAGATACTTGCTCTTGTTGTTGTCGCTTTTCCTCCTCCCTTGCTTCTTTTAGTTGAACCACGGCTTCTTGAAGTTGCAAAATAAGGGCGTGTGTTTCGTCATTCGGATTCAAAGAAGGTTGATGATCGAGGGTGTATTGTGGGGGCTCAAAATTATGAAAACCATAATTATAGCACGGATGTTGTCCATCATAAATAATCGGTTGAAAAGAATTAGAACACGGATTCGGCTCATAATAATTCATCGGCTGACAAGAAAAGGTATCGTGAGGGCCCCCACAATTGTTGCAATACTGGTATTGAGGAAAACCGGGTGCGTCATGTGGATAGCTATTACCATTGTCATAATTGTAACCCGGTTCTTGCTCGTCATGAGACGGGTATCGAATCGAACACGAAACATGCCAATGAGAATCGCTTCCACAATATATGCAAGAGGGTGGAGTAAGTGCATTAGAAGCAAAGGATGAGTTAATCGAATTACACGAGGGACAAAATCCGAATTGTGTATTGTCGATATCATTTCCACACCGCTCACATGTACACCATTGACATGTTTGAAAGCCATACAATGGTCTTCCACACCTTGTAGCACAAGCAACATACGAATTCATTAAGAACAATAGATAAGCAAGAAGAATATTTTTGGTGCAAAACTTTCGAAAAAGAAATGCTTTATATGATTTTCTTTTTCTTTTTTATTGTTTTTTTTTTGGAATTTTTTTTAGGATTTTTGAAAATGTTTTGGCAAGAAAAATGACGTTCAAAAGTGAACGGATCCCAAAATCCAACGCGTCTCTCACAAAAAAACCGTTAATCTTCACGAAAGAGCCGGCAGCGGCGCCATTTTATAGTAGGTTTTAGCCATGTATGAAAATTTGTTCGTCTCGATTCAATTCGAATTGATTACTAGTTAAATGTGTGACTCAGTCGTCTCTGGTGGATAAAAGAAAAGGTGTCGTTGTCTAAAACTAATTAAAGTTAAAAAAATAAAGCTTTAAAAGGAAATGACAAAATATAAAAGGAATAAACTAAAAATTAAAACGATTGACAAATAATAAAGAAACCATATTAAAAAAAATATGAAAACGAAACAATCAATAAAAATAAAACTAAAAGAAGAAATTTACTTTCGACTGAAGAATAAAATTAACTTAATGAAAAAGGAGAAAATAAAACTAAGTGGCTACTTTAAAACTAAACGAGACAAAAACTAAAGCGGGTACTAAATCAAAGTCAAAACTTAAACTTTTCGGAAAAATACTAATACTAAAATTCGACGAAAAATATAACTAAAAATTCCTGACATTCAAAATAGAAATCGGAAAAACTTTCAGATAAAACTAAACGATTACGGAACAATATTAATTATTAAACAAGCAAGCAAGCTAGTAGCTCGTGTTTCATTCTATCAGAATGTTGAAAACCTATCACAATATGAAAACCATCACAATATGAAAAACTATCACAATATGAAAAACTATCACAATATGAAAACTATCACAATATGAAAACTATCACAATATGAAAAACTATCACAATATGAAAAACTATCACAATATGAAAACTATCACAATATGAAAACTATCACAATATGAAAACTATCACAATATGAAAAACTATCACAATATGAAAAACCATCACAATAAGAAAACTATCACAATATGAAAACTATCACAATAAAAAAAACCTATCACAATATGAAAACCTATCACAATATGAAAAACCTATCACAATATGGCTGTTGAAAATTGGGCAGCGTTTCATCGCAATATTCCTTATACCCGATCGCAATGTACGATGCCAGGGGCAATCACAATCCACGATCGGAATAACTAATCGGAATGAGCTATCACAATAAGTTGTCACAATGTCAAAACCCTAATGATAATGTGATGGACAGATCACAATATTCGGATAAAGTAAAAATAAGCATAAAAATCAAATAAGCACTTTAACCAAAAATTAAACCAAAACAACAATAAGAAGAACAAAATAAGCTACGAATTTAAAAACATTCAAGATACCAAATAAGAAAAATTTATAAATTGAACTAAAAGAAAAAGATTAACTTTAAAAACATAAAACTTTTAAAAACACTTAAATGAAAATAAGCTAGACACCAATTAAGCAAAAAGCACAATAAGCTAAAACCATGAATCACACGAAAATGTAATAACAAAAAGATAAGAACTTTAATCAAATCAAGCATAAAGATGAAAACTTTAAGATTAATCAAACAAGATAATAGATTTTTAAAACAAGAAGAGAAGAATGAGAATGATTATGAAAAACTTGAAATTAAAGATGAAGATTAAAGATTCAAATACAAGATTAATGTGAAAAGCTTAAAACTTTAAAGAAAAAACTAGAGAGAGAAAGTAAAAACTAGAGAGAGAAAGTAAAAACACTTACTCCTACTCCTACTCTAATCTACTCCTAATTTGACTAACCCCCCTAATGACATATTAGGAGGGTTTATATAGGAGGAGGAAAATGTGTTGGATCTTTCTTCTTTCTTTCTTCTCGTCTCGACTCGATTTAAATTCTTTGTCTTTCTCGACGTCGTCTTGGGATTTGTCGATATAAATTTAACTCGTCTTATAAATTTTTCATTTATTAGACTTGAGTTCTTCGACTTCATTAAACTTCCGTCTTTAGACTTTTTCTTCGATAAATCTTTAGAATAGGCCTTGGAATTCCGTTCTTTTTGCACTCTTGATCTTTTGACTTCGTCTATTCTCGTTTCATCAATAAAAGCCCGTGAAAGACCGTGTTATCTCCCCTTCGTCTATTCTCGTTTTCATCAATAAAAGCCCGTGAAAGACCGTGTTATCTCCCCTTCTTTTTGATCCTAAATCACAACAAAAACACAAACCACGCATAATTCCGACATTTACGACATAAAATACACGTTTTAGGTTGGTTATTATTATAATTAAGTGGTAAAAGGATGGGTGTTTTCACACCTATCAGCTACGTAGACCTGAAACGCAAACCTATGCAATTTGAAGTAGGTGACCGTGTTATGCACAAGGTATCACCTTGGAAGGGTGTTGTACGCTTTCGCAAATGTGGAAAACTGAATCCCTGTTATGTTGGCCCTTTCAAAGTAATAGCCAGGATCAGGGAAGTAGCTTATCGTTTAGAGTTGCCCCAGCAACTGAGTCGGGTACACTCTACCTTCATGTGTCTAACCTGAAGAAGTCCTATGCTGAAGAATCATTGGCTATGCCATTGGAGGGAGTTCAGTTTGACGACAAACTCCAGTTCATAGAAGAACCAGTAGAAATCATGGAGAGAACAGTTAAGAAATTGAAACGCAGTCCCATCCCGTTGGTCAAAGTACGTTGGAACTCGAGGAGAGGCCCTGAGTTCACTTGGGAACGAGAAGACTCGTTCAAAACCAAGTACCCACACCTGTTCACCTGACCGGTGACTTCATCTTAAGCTTTGAGGACAAAGCTAAAATAACGAGATGGTGCTCTAAAACCTCTGATTTTACCTTATTGACTTTGTCAACTGTTGTACTTTTTATTTTTGGAATCTATATAATTCCACCTTTATATGACTTATTATTAATCATATACCTTGTCATACTATCTTTCATATTTATTTTTTAAAACAATGTACATTATTTTACATTGTCATTTATTTACTTTATTTAAGTAAAATGATTATAATGATGCATTCATTATATACTTTCACTAAATCACCTAAAGGTTTAACTAAAGTACCTATAAACTTACAAATGCATACAATATCATACAAGGACTATTATTTTCACCCAACACTTGATACAAAATTAACACATTTCTCTAAAAACACCTAAGTGTGTCGTGTATATATGTATATACTACATATCTATAATCATTTCCCTAACTTGCAAGCATAAGCATGCATATCCACTAATACACTATGCCTTACATCTTACTTACACACTTTACCTTTTTTCATACTTCACCATACAACTTGCTATACCTTCTTACACATACATACGATGCCATACATACACAACACTATGTCACCATACATGTCACTATGCCAAGTCAAATCTTCGTCCCCCTTTGACCTTGTAAACCCACGGTTAGAACCAAAATGGGAGGGAAAGGAGTTTTCCATTTTGAGCATGTGGGGGAAAAGAACTAGCATATCTATCAACTAAATCCAATACATATCTAACCAAGATCACTTTTTAGATTCATGGTACTACTTAAGATATCATATGGATCCTTCTCTTTCCTCTTATAGCCGAGACACACGCCAACATAATTCACTTGAAAATTAAATCTCACTTCACTCTCTCTCTCTCTAAGAACACACGACTACAAGTCTTGTAAAATTCACAAAATAAGGTCATTACTTAATCTTACTTTTCAAATATTTTTGAAGTATTTTATAATATTAAATATTATTATGTTTAACGGTTTAAGTTGAAACCGATATTAAATATTTTATTTTAATATTTTGACGAGCAACGAGGACTACTAGTGATCGCGATACCGACGGATGCCCGCAATTTTATATTTTATTATCAATCGTTTCGATATTTAATATTTTCGACGATATTGTTTTAATTACGTATCGAGTTGTTATATTATTATTTTTCGTGTGCGTTTAAACTTTTAAGTATTTTTACGAAACCCGAGTCCTGTAAATATTTGTAAAATTTACTTTTAGTCATTTCCCGCTTTTTAACTAATATTTACATTTTGGACCAAAACTATCACAAATTGGCAAAAACTACCCTAACCTTACACTATATAAATGAATTCCACTAACTCATTTCCATTTTAAAATTCATTTCACCAAAAATTCATCTTCCTTCCCCTTTTTCTTTCCTTTTGCCATACACCACCATCAACAAAACTCTCCAAATTTTTTATCTTCTTCATTGAATCTTCAAAAATCAAGAAAAGTCCCATCCTAGATTTTCAAAGGGCTACAATTTGGTATAAAATTTTCATACATGCAACCATATAAATTTTTCAAGAAAAGTTGCTTATGTTTGATCCAAATTTGTTGTATGCATGTGTTAGTAGTGATGATCAAAAGATTTTCATGCTATGTTTTTGCTAAAAAGTTGATTTTTAATTTTTGAGTTTTTGATTTTAATGATGATACAAGTGTTAGGATTGGTTTCGGATGATATTAGGGGCTTAGGTTGATGACAAAAGTTGTTGGAATTGATCAAAAACATGATTTTGTAAGAGATTTTAATAGTCAATTTTGGGCAGTAGGTTTGAGGTCATTTTCGGAAATCTTAAGTCTGAATATAGGTTGTTTTTATGGGATTATGTCGTAGAGAATTTCGTTAGCTTCGATTTGGTATAAAGTAGGCCTTCTAACTCCAAACGAGGTGGAAGATACACTAGTTTGATTTTCGTGTACCGGGAGACGAGTGTCGACACAATCCGAAAATTGTTGTCGATATTTGGATCGAATCTCGGGGACTATACAATGAGTTTCAAAATGATTCAAGGGCTGTTCTCAGGCTCCAAGTTTATTATTTTGAGTCTATTTTTAGAATCAAGTGGCGGTTTTACAAATGGAGTTGTTTAGAATGGTCCAAATGGTTTCGTAAGTCAAGGTCGCTAAACTGTCCGGATTTTGTGATTCAAAGATGAGTCGGGCAGGGAACTTTAGAAGTAAAATCTTTTAATGGGCTTTTGAGAGGACTTTCTTGTAAGTAAGTTCTCTGAGTAGTATCATAAAAATTTGATATGTTTAAGTATGGGAAAACGGCTTGGACATTCGGTATGTTCCGGCAGATTTTTATTAAAGGCATATAATAATAAAATGAATATATAGGAGAGTATAATAGAACCACTTGCATCGTTTTCTCTCGAGTTGTCGTGATTTTATACTTGAGTTTGATTTTATTAAGTATCATTTATTTCTCGAGTCTATTATTAAAGTAGCACCTTATTTGCTAGGTTGCGTGTATCGTGATTACCGGGCATCTACTATCGTCAGCGATTGTCTTCAACTACTATAAGTACTAAGGTGAGTCTATAGCCTCGTTTGAGCTCATTCAAATATTTTAAAACCCGCGAGAGGGAATACATGTTTTGTAAACTTAGAACACAAGATTTTTATGGTATGTTTGTCCCTTTATGAATGGACCCGTGGTTGCCTTTAAATTGCATTAAGTGATTGCCTTTGTTAAAACCTCAATTATAGACCGTTAATTAACCTATGATGGGTTAACCGCTAGTACAATTAATAGATCTATGGGGGAAGCCGCCCCGGTTCAGTTTTTGTGGACTTGTCATAGAAGCTTAGGCCCGACCACCACACAGTTTGAACATATTGTATTGAGAAGTCAGGTATACGGCAATGTACCAATAATCTAGGGGTAACCGGCAATTAATAAATCTCCTGTCTTATCAGACCTCTAAAGGGAGTGTCTAAGGGCTCGGTTCCATGAGCTTATTGCAATTTATGCTATATACAATTATTATTGTTGATGTAAATAATTATTTGATGCTTGTTGCCTTCAAGTATGCCACAAACTTATAATCTTCGCTTGTGTTCAAAATGATTATATAAACCTATAGATTCACTCGGCAATTTTTGCTGATGATTTTCTCACATGTATTTCAGGTAATCAGGAAGGGTGAAGCTTGGAAGCCACGGGAATGAATGTTGTGCACTACTTTGCAATATAAACTCTTTGAATATTTGTCGTTCCTTTTGTTCAAAACAATTTAAATCTTTTGTTTTGGTTGTACTTTGGTTACGATGTCTTGGGACTACGCTACTCTAACAAATGTTTTAGGAACGATAAATCTAAAACGTCTCTTTTTGAGTCGTTCTTTATAAATTATGTGTTGTAGTATCATTGTTTAGCACCCAAAGATGTATTCCGCTGTGTGTCAATTTGGGGGTGTTAAAGATTGGTACCAGAGCCATGAGTTATAGAGAACTAGGTATTTTTCTAAAAACCTAAACTATAACTGTCGGTTTTATTTTTCAAAGAGTCGGTGCACATGATTTCGCGTGACTTCAAGTTCAAGCTACTTCTAAGATTACAATTTTAGTATACGTTATTACGTATACCTTATTGGCAAGTATTTATAAATAAATGCTATGATCCATTTATGGATATATATTTATATCTAGAATCCCTTTATCGATATATTTATGTCGTTAAACTTTTCGATAAAAGTTTATCATTTATCAATGATTAACTTAAATAAATACAATGAATTTTTAAGATCTTTCTGTATTTATTTTTGAAGTAATTAAATTTCTTTTATTGCAAAAATTTATATTATGACCTTACATACCTTCATCTACGCGTATTACTTTCATTGTTTAACCCTTTGCGATATCTATATAGATATCCAAATCGTCTTCCGGCTGTTTGTGCTTGGACGTCTTGAAACGTAGTCTCTAGACCATTGTGTAGCTCAATGTGTCCTTGGAATAGACTAACTGCTATTGTGTGAGTCACACATTTTGAAACATTTCCTATAATCGTGTTGAATAATATCATGGGTTTTAATAATATTTTGTTGATTTTTATCACCGCTTTACACGTCATGCGAATATTTAATTCACTGACATTTATATGTATCGACTCTGAAGTGTATTGTTCGCTTATATCTCGGTAACGTCATCGTCATTTTATAAATCATCGTCTAGATTATGGCGCTAGATTGGAATACTATTTTACATCTATAAACTTGTATTATCCTCTTTCATTAACCTTCTTGCTCCCGGAGCGCAACCCGTTAATGTCTTTTCTTGTTATGTTTTGTGTTTTTGGAGAATCGTGGCACCAAGGAGATTTGCCTACTTTGCACCTTGAAACTTAAATTACGAACGTCATTCACCGTTTTGCTTCCTAAATTTCGTGTTGAATACCTTGAAGCATCTTCTTTCATTCATTATGATATATTATTATTTGATGCTCATTATGAGATTTATTTTTCGTTGTTGTAAAATCCACAAGACATGTGTGTATATATATATATATATATATATATATATATATATATATATATATATATATATATATATATATATATATATATATATATATATATATATATATATATATATATATATATATATATATATATATATATTGAGCCGTTAGGAAGTGTCGAAAAATATATTTAATGGAGAAACTACAGGGGGTGTATAAACAGGTCAAAACTTAAAAGTAAAACCTGCGTTTTTAAAATAAAATAGTCAAACCTGCACAGAACCTGCAGGGGTATTTTAGTCATTTATTATTGGGTTTCAGGTCTCGGGTAAAACTAGAAAGTCGTCTGAAACGTCGTTTTGCATCAAAATGCTTTAGACTCCGAGTCTTGGAGATGTCGTTTATCGGGTCAATTAATCGGCTCATATTTAAAAGTTAAATCTGATAAAAAAAACTTCTTCAGAATATGAGTTTTAAACGCTTCTAAGAAGTTCTGATTTCATTTGAGATCGTAAAATTTTAATAAATATTATTTTACAAGTAACTAATTCCAGTTGCATGTGAAAATGTTTAAAAATAGAAACATTATAGGATTAGCAATTACCGGATTAATGGTGTAATTTGAAAATGAATAATATACTTTCTTAAAAGCATATTGTGTCGAGTATCTTACATAGAATACACATATGGATTGATTTATTCTTTTTATATATATGACTCATTTGTCATTCGATGTTATTTTATTTTTATTTTCTCCTAACCTTTCACTGATTTGGGTTGAGTTTTGATGTTTTGCCTTCACATTCTTCGTCGATATTCTCATCACTTGTCTCATGGCGTTTTCGTCTATACCTTATAACCTTTTGAAACCTTATTAACTCGTGACCATTTCATTGGTTGTTTTATGAGCTTCTATTTTCTACTTCTTGCAAACCTTTGGCTACTTTATACGTTGTCGTAATGTCACATTATTAATAAATCTGATATTGTTTTACGATTATTTTCACCAATTGTTTTTACTTTGGTCTTATAAAATACTTTTTGTAACATTAAAAGTTGCTTATTGAGTATCTCACAAATTACTTGTATCCTATAAAATTATAAACTATTTTTAAATTCCATTTTACAAATGGCATGGTTTATATCTAAACATAAGAAACGTAATACTTTTCAACGAAACTGAGCACTGCATTGCTATTCCTAAATTATACATGGCCTGATCACCTATGTCTAATTTAGAAGGAGCCATGCTAGGCTGAATAGTAGTCACCTTAAAAATCTTGATAATAATCAACTTTTTACTTGTATTTATGATAAAGATAAATAAAATGAAATAAAGTGAAAAGAAGTTTTGAAAACCTTTATATCTTATGCAAGTAGCACAATTTCTATGCATCCGCATATGTTTTCTTACCTTCTCTTGAATGAATTACACGTTTATGGGTACGTTTTTACTCGATGATTGTTTTTCAACTTGTTACTTCATTTTGTCTTATAACTGAGTTCTTTTGACTGTTTGTTTAATTACCGACTGTTGATAAATGACTTGAAAGTCTCGATGTTTTATTCTTCCTTCTCGTCCAATGTTCTTTATGGGATTTTATAGATCTTCGAAATGTCTGCGCACGTGAATAATGAATTATCACCAGAGTGATTTCCGTATATCCGAGATGACATACGTCACTCTCGTTTGTCTCGAAATCCACTCTTGTGAACCGTGCTTTGACTTCTCTCTTTAAACACTAACATCGTTCGATCTGTTTTAATTACAAGTGATTATTAGGAATTTTCATTGATTAAAATTTTTGTAGGTAACTTATTTCCGATCATGTATTGACCACCGCTAAGTTAACGAGCTGATGTTGGTGAACCATCGACCGCACTAACAAAATTGACAACTTGTTTAATCTATTATTTCTTGTCGTCTTACCATCGACGCCTTTATTTTATTATTCTCTTTAAGAATTCATACGACATTTGCTTCGTTCTCTTTTGTACCGCTGATTTCGTACTAGTTGTTGACCATTATTTCCATTCGTATTCGTTTGTTATCTTGTCACATTTCGAAACCCGAATATATCCCATGTTTATTTTGAATTAATAAACGCCTTTATGTATTTCTACAACGTATTATAAAATTTTTATGGAACTTTTATACATTTTCCAATGATTTTCAACTATCGAAATAACCATCATAAGTAAAAGGTCAAATTTATACATCGTATTTTGTATAACTAACACTAATGTTTAAAATAAAATTATGTTCTACCTTTTGAACTAATAGGCTTATCTTACTTTACTTTTAATGTAATGAAATTACAGGTATAATTTATATTCCTAATAATGATTTAATTTGGAAATTATATTTTCTAATTGTAACCATCAATACGAGTTTAATTAATAAATTCATGCCATTCTTTCAAAGTTTCTTAAGACAACCAAAATAAGTTATGAAGCTATTTAACTTCTATTTTAATATATCATCTTTATCAAGAAGGTACCTCAACTGAGTTTTAAGGTAATACCAAATTTGGGACGGATAATTGTGACAAATGTTATTTTAATGTTAATATTTAATTCATTCTTCGCTCTCATTGTTCTAGTATTGCGAATTATTATGTTTTACGGTTACGTGAGTCGAGATCCCTCGTCGATCGTCAACCTTAAATCATTTTACCACATTCGTTTATGTGTTTATTGAATTCATTTTTATCTCGTTCTCTTCCTCGTATTGAAGATCACTATTTTATTCTGAGTTTAAAATGAATCTCGGGAAGCAGTGTATAAGAAGAAACGATAAGTGTCACCAGGATTTATGCGTGTACTTGTGGAATGATTGAGGACCGAATCTCTTAATGAATGGAGTTAATAAATTCGTTACGACCTCGAGGATTATGTTGAAGCCGACACCGCAAGTGGAAAGACTCTTGAGATCAATTGGTTATTATCAAGGGTTCGTTCAAGGTTTTCTCGATGATTTACGGTGGAGATCTATACTCGATGTTTATGTTCGACTTTTTCTTTTATGTACTTATATGGTGTGTGATCTAGTCAAATGATCG
Source organism: Glebionis coronaria (assembly GCA_025667525.1). Classification (NCBI taxonomy): domain Eukaryota; kingdom Viridiplantae; phylum Streptophyta; class Magnoliopsida; order Asterales; family Asteraceae; genus Glebionis; species Glebionis coronaria. The sequence goes on from CM046875.1 coordinate 364,940,742, forward strand.
TATGTTGTGAGAACTTGTGACGGCATCATCCGATGATGTCCGATCATGTAGAACACATATTATGAAATATCTTTTTGACTTTCAACGACGATGTTTGTTGAAACTTTAATACGCGTTGGCGAAAGTGAGATGGTGTCTTTGTATTATCTTTTGAGTAGGGACCCGCGTGAGAGCACCCTCCTATGACGAAAATGTTTTTCTTGTTAGTTCTTTTTGATGTGTGTCCATGGCTATCCGGCCGATGGATATCCTTTAATTTGCAACCTTCCTTTTAACTGGACTTACCCAAAAATCCTGTCATCTATTCTTGTCGTCGAATGAGCTTCGTGTGATTCATAAAATTTTCATGTGTCGAGCTTGACGGGTGACTGGTGGATAAGGATTTATTTATTCCTTTTTGGTGAGATACAACTTGACGACAAGTTGCGTTTTGTAACAGAACCAGTGGAGATCGTGGATCGAGATACACGTGGGAACGTGAGGACTTCTTTTTAAGGAATGCCGTCATCCTTCCGGGTAGTGAACAACTCGAGTATGAGGTGAGTTGAGCGCCGGGACGTCTCTCCCTTAAGGTGGTGAGGATGTAAAACCCACAAAATAAGGTCATTACATAATCTTACTTTTCAAATATTTTTGAAGTATTTTATAATATTAAATATTATTATGTTTAACGGTTTAAGTTGAAACCGATATTAAATATTTTATTTTAATATTTTGACGAGCAACGAGGACTACTAGTGATCGCGATACCGACGGATGCCCACAATTTTATATTTTATTATCAATCGTTTCGATATTTAATATTTTCGACGATATCGTTTTAATTACGTATCGAGTCGTTATATTATTATTTTTCGTGTGAGTTTAAACTTTTAAGTATTTTTACGAAACTCGAGTCCCGTAAATATTTGTAAAATTTACTTTTAGTCATTTCCCGCTTTTTAACTAATATTTACATTTTGGACCAAAACTATCACAAATTGGCAAAAACTACCCTAACCTTACACTATATAAATGAATTCCACTAACTCATTTTCATTTTAAAATTCATTTCACCAAAAATTCATCTTCCTTCCCCTTTTTATTTCCTTTTGCCATACACCACCATCAACAAAACTCTCTAAATTTTTGATCTTCTTCATTGAATCTTCCAAAATCAAGCAAAGTCCCATCCTAGATTTTCAAAGGGCTACAATTTGGTATAAAATTTTCATACATGCAGCAATATAAATTTTTCAAGAAAAGTTGGTTATGTTTGATCCAAATTTGTTGTATGCATGTGTTAGTAGTGATGCTCAAAGATTTTCATGCTATGTTTTTACTAAAAAGTTGATTTTTAATTTTTTGGTTTTTGATTTTGATGATGATACAAGTGTTAGGATTGGTTTATGATGATATTAGGGGCTTAGGTTGATGACAAAAGTTGTTGGAATTGATCAAAAACATGATTTTGTAAGAGATTTTAATAGTCAATTTTTGGCAGTAGGTTTGAGGTCATTTTCGGAAATCTTAAGTCTGAATATAGGTTGTTTTTATGGGATTATGTCGTAGAGAATTTCGTTAGCTTCGATTTGGTATAAAGTAGGCCTTCCAACTCCAAACGAGGTGGAAGATACACTAGTTTGATTTTCGTGTACCGGGAGACGAGTGTCGACACAATCCGAAAATTGTTGTCGATATTTGGATCGAATCTCAGGGACTATAAAATGAGTTTCAAAATGATTCAAGGGCTGTTCTCAGGCTCCAAGTTTATTATTTTGAGTCTATTTTTAGAATCAAGTGGCGGTTTTACAAATGGAGTTGTTTAGAATGGTCAAAATGGTTTCGTAAGTCAAGGTCGCTAAACTGTCCGGATTTTGTGATTCAAAGATGAGTCGGGCAGGGAACTTTAGAAGTAAAATCTTTTAATGGGCTTTTGAGAGGACTTTCTATATATAGTAAGTAAGTTCTCTGAGTAGTATCATAAAAATTTGATATGTTTAAGTATGGGAAAACGGCTTGGACATTCGGTATGTTCCGGCAGATTTTTATTAAAGGCATATAATAATAAAATGAATATATAGGAGAGTATAATAGAACCACTTGCATCGTTTTCTCTCGAGTTGTCGTGATTTTATACTTGAGTTTGATTTTATTAAGTATCATTTATTTCTCGAGTCTATTATTAAAGTACGCACCTTATTTGCTAGGTTGCGGGTATCGTGATTACCGGGCATCTACTATCGTCGGCGATTGTCTTCAACTACTATAAGTACTAAGGTGAGTCTATAGCCTCGTTTGAGCTCATTCAAATATTTTAAAACCCGCGAGGGGGAATACATGTTTTGTAAACTTAGAACACAAGATTTTTATGGTATGCGTGTCCCTTTATGAATGGACGCGTGGTTGCCTTTAAATTGCATTAAGTGATTGCCTTTGTTAAAACCTCAATTATGGACCGTTAATTAACCTATGATGGGTTAACCGCTAGTACAATTAATAGATCTATGGGAGAAGCCGCCCCGGTTCAGTTTTTGTGGACTTGTCATAAAAGCTTAGGCCCGACCTCCACACTGTTTGAACATATTGTATTGAGAAGTCAGGTATACGGCAATGTACAAATAATCTAGGGATAACCGACAATTAATAAATCTCCTGTCTTATCAGACCTCTAAAGGGAGTGTCTAAGGGCTCGGTTCCATGAGCTTATTGCAATTTATGCTATATACAATTATTATTGTTGATGTAAATTATTATTTGATGCTTGTTGCCTTCAAGTATGCCACAAACTTATAATCTTTGCTTGTGTTCAAAATGATTATATAAACCTATAGATTCACTCGAAATTTTTTGCTGATGATTTTCTCACATGTATTTCAGGTAATCAGGAAGGGTGAAGCTTGGAAGCCACGGGAATGAATGTTGTGCACTACTCTGCAATATAAACTCTTTGAATATTTGTCGTTTCTTTTGTTCAAAACAATTTAAATCTTTTGTTTTGGTTGTACTTTGGTTACGATGTCTTGGGACTACGCTACTCTGACAAATGTTTTAGGAACGATAAATCTAAAACGTCTCTTTTTGAGTCGTTCTTTATAAATTATGTGTTGTAGTATCATTGTTTAGCACCCAAAGATGTATTCCGCTGTGTGTCAATTTGGGCGTGTTAAAAGTCTTTCCTCCATAACCAAGATCTTCAAGCTCATTAACTATGTCTCTTCTATCTTGAATTCTAATCATTGTCAACTCCTACAAGTATCTTGATCTTAAAAACAAGTAAAGAAGCCCTATATAAACCCTTGAAGCCCACAGCTATATTTTTGGTTACAAGAATATCCATTGTTGAAAACAAGTTCTCATCCCTACTCATTATCTTCTTCCTCCCTAGATCCACCTAAACAAGTAAGTAACATAAAACCTATCTTTCAATATACTTATTTTTCATACACATAAACATACACATGATTATTACTAGTAAAACTTAACCCTAAAACAAAAACATAAAACCCTAGACCTAAATGGGCCACTGCTTAAAATGATTTGTGTGATAAGATGATGTAAAATCTTGATAACCATGATGAACATAACCTTATGTACTAGTTAAACTAGAATAACTATGAAAAACATAACCATGCATATATTGGACGTGGGTTTTTAAACCCTATTGTTCAATATTGGTTAATCTTGTAATGTTTAAACAAGCCTAGAAACATTAGATCTATATTACTAGTTGCCTTAAAATGATAAGCTCACTATTTTTGCCTTATAAGATTTAGTTTTTAAGCCCACTATAATAGGTTTGCCTATATAAACTCTATTATTGTTAAATAATGTTTTCATAAAACTTTTGGTGTCAAAATTATAACTTTATAAAGTTTCGGGTTAAAAACATGGATCTATAAATATTTTGGACTAAAATGATAGATCTATGAAGTTTTGGGTTAAAATGGTAAATCTAGTAAGTTTCGGATTAAAAAGAACAAATGTAATAGTTTCAGGATAATATTGTAATTTTATTAAGTTTAGGGATCTAAATGAACAAGTATAGAAACTCATATTATCTAAATATAAACATAAGGGTTACTTTTGTAAAATGCCGAGAGATGAGGGTCGAGTTTTGACACTATCCGAAACACCAAATTTAACACAAGGACTTAATTAGAATTGTTAACATGTTAGGGTATTTAGTGTAACTTAGTAAGAACCTAGGGACCCTTTTTGGCATTTGCCAAAATTTAATAGAAGCCCTAGGGACCTATTTTTCCAACCTAGTAAACTTTTATAAACCCTAGATAAACCCTAGGGATTGTTTTGGCATAAGCCGAAAGTTAATGGAGCCCTAGGGGGCACTTTTGTAACTTATTTTTAAACCTAAAATTAGTCGAATATGAGGAGGACCAAAATTGACATTTTGTGAAACTTTTACAAACCCTAGTTACACGTGTAATTAGGGAGGGACCAATGTTGTAATTACTAGAAAAATTAGAAACCCTAGGGGTATAAAGGTAAATAAACCGCGGGTAATTATATAAGTAGAGGGACTAAAATGTAATTTATACAAAGTATAACAAACCCTAAATTTACTATATATTTATACCTGATGCTTAAAACGTAAAACTTAAATAAACATAACATTCGTTATTTTTCCAAACGTATAATTTTATAATTATATACGCTACGAGAACGTGGAAATTAAACAAAACTGTTATACGTTTTATAAATCCTATTTATATATATGATATAAATTAAAAATGATTAACTTGTAAAAATAAATATATTAATTATATTTATTTTCTATTACTTTAAATATATATAAAACTGCCTTTTTATAAATATTTAAATTATTTTATAAACAATACAAGTACAAGAATATTAATTAAACAGATTAATTAATTTAATAATATTATTTATTTATACTTAAAATAAATACTACTATTACTTGTACAACGATGAACAAAAATACAAATATCGTAATAAAATGCTTAAAACCAGTATAAACATGCACAGATTTGTTCTGAAACTTTTATACATTATGTTATGCATTTACTGAGACCTTATAATTATTTAGGTCGTTGACTGTATCGTGAGCATCATATCAGATTTACTTGTGACTATTTGTTGTACTACTGAGGTGAGTTCATGCCCCCACTTTATATATTGACAAACTTTTAAACTTTTTAATGGGGAAGAAAACATGCAACATATTTTATTTTATGGACAAAAATTTTAGTGAAACCTTTGATTACATTTGCCAATTGTAGATGAACCCGCATGACCCGTGCATCTGAAACTGTTAGAATTATTGAATTACCTGAATGTTATAAATAGATCTATTTGGATTGACCATCCCATCTGGGTGAGTCATGCTCACTATGCCTAGGCCAGGACAACAGATGTTTCACATGTCAGCACTTATTATTTTTGTGTGCCTTTTTATAAGGTGAATGGTCCTTATTTGTTAAGGACTTAACTGTCAAGTCTCAGTTTCAGGCAATATGGGAATGTAATTACTTTTAAGTATTGATGCTTTGTGCATTACTACTTCAGTGAATGTTTATTGTCCAAACTTATTTTATTAAACCTGTGAATTCACCAACTTTATGTTGACTCTCTAAGCATGTTTTCTCAAGAAAATAAAGCAGGTATTGGTGTGCATGGAGTCAAGCATCATGATAGGCTGCATTTATAGAGCTCATCTGGGTTTTATAAACTAGGGAATAATTCAAACTGTTGAACAATGTTTAAGACAATTTTAATAACATTTACACTTTTATCCATGTAATAAATGTAATGATAATCTTTTATCTGTTGCTCTATATGCTATCTACTGTTGATCCACCTACGTGACACCCAAATATTATTTCCGCTGCATTTGACTCAATTTGGGTGTGTCACACCGATGATGAATCTATGTGGTCAGTCGAAAGAGTTGTAGCACTAACTCTTGGCTCCATAATCGTTTTACCTGAAGTTGCAAACGAATTTTCTATTAGGGAAACCATTTGACACTTGTCAAAAACAACCAATTCGATGGTCGAATCAAAACCGATCCTCACAAACACATCCACGAATTCAACATAATTTGTAAGATGTTCAACTATGGAGAAGGACAATCCGAAGGTGTACAACTCATGATTTTTCCATCATCCCTAATTGGAGAAGCAAAGTCATGGCTTGACGAACTTAATGAAGGAACCATTCGAACATGGGAAATTCTTAGAACTGCTTTCATTAGCCGATTCTTTCCTCCTGCACTATTTGAAAAACTCCTCGGAGAAATTTGAAGCTTTTCTCAACAAGATCGAGAAACTCTCACTGACGCATGGTTAAGAATGAAAGAACTCCTTAGAAAATGCCATGGTCATGGACTCAAGAAAGAAAGTTGATGAGATGGCATTTATACATGATCTCATCATTCTTTTCAGGCTTTAAATGCATAAAATGTCATCAAAATACCATAGATATGCTTGTGTTTGTTTACTTGTGTATTTTAGGTATGGATATCGTGAAAAAGACAAAAGATCACAAGAAACAAGGAAAAACGAACACGAGAAACGAAGCCGCACAATGAACTGGGCCCTAGTTATGATTTCTCAAAGAATATACCTTGAAGACTTGAAGATGTACAAGAATGATCACTCATTTATGAAGAAATGACACTTAATACGCTTGTATATTCATAATTACAAGTTTGGTCCCTTAAGTTTGTCAAAATTACAAAAAGGTCCCTTAACTTTAAAGATTTCGCAAGTTTAGTCCCTTAAGATTTCATAATTGTCAACAATGGTCCTCCAAGATATCAAACATCCAATGAAGACCCTTGAAGTTCAAGAAGATTAAACATTTGGTCCTTATTCAATGATTAATAACACAAAAGGGCCATTTGTGTAATTATACCAAAGTTATATAAGCCTGATATGAGCAAAAATTCATATCAATTAATCAACAAATTACCCTAAAACACATGAAAAATACCTAACCTTTGTGCTATAAAGCGGAATTATATGGTATGTTTTGTGTTTATGTATAAATAGGTAAGAAGGATACAGTTTCAAGAAAACAAGAAGAAATCGAGCTTATTTGGATGAAAAAGACAAAGAAGGATCAAAGATGACCAACCATGAGAAGATAAAGGACCTATCTTGACAACATTCAAAAATTGAGGGACTTAAAGTGCGATTTTGGGAAAGTCAAGATCAAAGTCAAACTTGGTCAAAAGTCAAGTCATCAAGTCAAGGGATCATTTGTGTTCAAGTTGAAGCTCAAAGGATCAGAAATGATGAGTTTATGAAGATTCAAGCTCAAAATACAAAATTGCTAATCACAAGTTTTTTTCTGCCAAAAAACCAAAGTCCTTTGATCCTTGTGGAGTTGATTCAGCCAATCAGGGAAAGGCATGCTATGTCACACGGATCAAACAATCAAAAGGCAGTTATTGTTGATCAATCATTGGAGCAGTTAATGAGCAACATTCCTCCAACAATTAATTGGAATCAATAAAGTCAATGGACCGAGATTGCTTTAGCAATTAAGAGGCGCTACATTCTTCAGCACATAAATGCAAATCATACAGCCAATTATTGCTAAAGATGACACAAAGAAAAGAATTCCAATGATTGCTTATTTAATGATCAAGCACCCGAATCCCATAGCATACAAAACAACCAATCACAGCTTTATTCTCCCTTGATCCAGATTATGACTTCTACTATCCAACTAATTCCTGCCACGTGTCAAACTTTTATTGGTCAGAACAAGTCATCACCCTAACCCCTGCATGCATGATTCTCACCTATAAATACTGCTTTAGCTATTTCATTTTTTACATAGAATTTAGTGTGTATAATTTACACACACATAGTTAGATTTAGCTCTCATTTTACATTCTCTTTCACTGTGTGTTTCTACACACAGTTCTCACATACATCGATCTTTAGCAGATTAGTTTGTTAGGCAGTTACGATTAATGTAACTGAATTGTAATCATTCCATTCCCAGACTCAATAAAATTCACTTTACTTCTTTTAATCTTCATTAATTCTGCAATCTTAATTCATTAACTATGCTAATTCACTACCTTTCTGGTTTACACTCAAGTTTGTTACTGTTTGGTTGAGATTCGTTGAAGCTGTGATGATGAGTTGTTGTATCGAAGTTAATCCCCTGATCATCGATTGATTTGGCGTTCTTGATAATCACATTGAGTTCGAGTTTACCCTATTTTCGTGCTAGTACGTGCAGCGAGGTTCCTGGTTCGATAGAGTTGATCACGTAGGCTACTTAAAGCCTATGAGTTTAATATAGAGAGATTCACAAAGACGCATTCGGATTTTCGAGGTTTCATTGTAGCAGCAGATTGATCAGTACGAGTTGAAAGTGAAATCCGGTTAGCATCAGTTGATGTGATATTGGATTAGATTGGACTTGTAACTAGGTCGCATTAGTAGAAGTTAGAAGTCGCAATTTTTTCGTCAGTTGGTTAAACAGGATTAGTTCAATACAATGTCGAAGTAGAAGAAGAAACGCAACAGTAGGTTGATTGAGTAGTTGTGATCATGTTTTGATGCTAAGTTTGGTGTCCAGTAGCTGCACAACAAGTTCTAGTCTCATAGTAGAATTTATCTTCTCAAGAGTAGGATAAACATCTTAATGAATCGAAGAAGGAGCAGTAGAGTTTTCGGTTTTCATTCGAAGGTGGTGTTCGTTTAAAGCTAGCTCAGCGCTAAGCTTCGCCATCAACGGACTAGACGACGGATGAAACGGTTAAGCACTAGTTAAATTTTATCAAAGTTTTCTTTAGTCTATATAAGTGTCCTTTAGTTACTATAGTTGTTGTTAGAACAAGTATCATATGTGCATGCAATTTGTGATTCAAGTTAATCAGTTAAACAGTAACATGCATGCATGTGAGTTTGATTGGATTTTGATAGCCATTTTTGTCTCTACTGGTTGACGGGTCTTGTTAAGTTTACTGGATGTGATTTTAGTTGCTAAAAGTAATTTCTAGCTTTAATTTGGTATTGGGCTAATGGTGGTTTTGGGCCAGCATAAGTGAACTAATGAAAATTAGTGAAAATTCAAAAAAGAAAACAGTGAGAAGGTTTTAAAAAAAAATTAGAGTTTTATTTTTACTTTAGGTTTTATAAAAAATTACAAAACTTACTTTTATAAAAAAATAATTGATAAAAAGTTAGTTACAATTTTGTTAAAAGTTTGTTATAAAAGGTTGTTATAAGTTAGGTAAAAGTTGGTTAGTTGGTTGATTTTGTTAAAAATAGTTAGTTGTAATTTTGTTGAAATTGGTTACATTTTCTAGTTGGTTAAGTTTGTTAAAATTGATAATTTTGTTAGATTGTTGAATTAGTTATATTTTCTTGTTAAACTTGTTAGTTGGTTACTTGTGTTTTGTTTACTAGTTCCTTGTTCTTATTTGAATAAAAAAATGTGGTAACTGACAATTTGTTTTACGGTTACATAGTTAATATTTTTCCATTTTTAATTGATTGTTGAATTAGAAATAGAATATCCAAAAAATATTACCAACCAAAAACAATTAAAAACCCGACCTTGTAAGGACTTTCAATTTGTTAAGAACTGAGAAAAACGAACTTCAACTATACACATTTCAAATGGCACCGCTGCCGGTTCTTTGACTTTACGAGAGACTATCGATTGACGGTTTTCATTGGCTTTTGGGATCCGTTCACCTAGTGAACGTTATTTTTACGTATCATAAATAAAAAACAAATAAAAAATCAAAAATATAAAAATATATAAAAACTAAAAAATTAACAAAACAATTCTTTTCCTAAAGAATTTACCAAACAAATTAAAAAATCCAAAAAGCAATCTTTTTCCTAACCCCAAAAATATATATTATTGGATTCTCTCGGTTTTTATGTGCATATAGTATTTTCTCTTAAAAAACTCATAAATACAAAAATATTTTCCGTATATTATTATAAGTAAATACGTATACGTATAAGAACAACCAATCTACATATTCTCCATAAGTATTGCCAAGGCAATACACCGTGTTGAGGGGCGTTCCGGTCCTTGACACGTGTATCGATCAAACAAAATAAAGCAAGAATAGATAAAGACTTCCAATAAGCAACAATTCGAAGAATACAAACAATTAAGTGAATAGAAAGGCGATGTGCTATAAAATGCCATCTAAGGGTTAATAGGTACTTAAGTGCTTCGCGCCACCTAACCCCTCGTTCACTTGTGAGTATTCTAAGAAGGGAGGCTTCATTGGGGGTCTTGCACCCAAGTAGTACATACATATATTATTATTTTCTTGTGGATATTTCATATTGAAACTCGAAGAGGATAATCCTTTTCTCTTCAAAGTCACACGAGAGCTTCTCTCTCATTCCTCGTATTGAGTTGCATGCTCACTCGCGGGCGTGCACAAATACCGATTGGTGTACAACCTCTTCCTCCAAAAAGGAAGAAAAAGAGAAAGAGTAAGACCACCACCGTCCATCAAGCCGATCACGAGAATCGTGCTTTGATTCATCCACAACAAGAAGCCATGGCTGTTGATACTCGTTCTTTGATGGAACGTTTGCAATCTAATGTTCACGGATATGTCGATGCTATCAAGATTCCCGATATTCCCGCAAATTCATTTGACCTAAAAACGGATATGATTAACTTGGTTTCAAACACACCTTTCTATGGTAACAAGAATGATAATCCTCATGATCACCTTAAGAGATTCCTTGCTCTTTGCAATACCATTAAGTACCATGGAGTTCCCCATGATGCCATTAAGTTGATATTGGTGCAATTTTCACTAGAGGGACCCGCTAAGCATTGGTTAGACACACAACCACCCGATAGTATCACCACATGGGATGGTTTCACCACTAAGTTTTTGAATAAGTTCTTTCCCCCATCTAAGACCACGGCTTTGAGGAACTTAATTATAGGCTTTCAACAAAAACCTAGTCAATCCTTTAGTGATGCTTGGGAGGAGTTTAGAGAGTTATTGAGGCGATGCCCTAACCATGGATTGGATGAAGTTCACCAAATCAATACTTTCTATGATGGCCTTAAACCTTATCACCAAGATTCACTCAATGCTTCCGCGGGAGGAAATATTCTTCTTAAATCCATTCAAGAGGCCTTGGACATCATTGAGACTAAACAATGGTTCAAACAAATTCTCAATTTCAAGAAAGGGTTCATGTTATCCCAAAACGATTCTCAAACACCTTGTGATAACCAATTCCTCAAGTATCACCAAGAGCTCATGCAAAAGATAGATAGAGATCATGAAATGAGTTTTAAGGCACAACAAGAAATGATTCAAGCCATTAAGAGCCTTTCATTGAACAATTCTTCAAATGATGTGCATGGCATTACTCTTTCTTGTGTAACTTGTGGAGGTCCCCATTCCTATAAACAATGTGATAAGGTGTAAGGTTATCAAGAGGAATGTTATGCTTACCAAGAGGAACATCATGAACACTTCAAGCCAACTATCAATCCAAATAACCTTTCTTACAAGTCCCAAAATTACCTTACTCCACCGGGATTCCCACCCCAACCACCCACCCAAATTCAACAAAATCCTCTTCAAGTGTTACATAGGAATCAAGGTCAAAGACCACCTTACCAAGGGAATAACTATAGACCACCAAATACTTTTAACAATCAAGGAAATACCTTCCAAGGAAACAATCAAGGGTTTTACAATCAACCTCCACCTTTCCAACCCCAAGGTTTTCAAGGAAATGTGCCACAAGATTATAACACAATTGAGCTTCTTCACAAAATGAATCAAGAGCATGAAAGGAGGTTCCAAGCTAATGAGAAGAGATTAAGAGAAATGAATGAAGCTCATGAGAGAAGAATGAGAGAAATGCATGAAGACACAAATAAGAAGTTTATGATGCTTTATAATCAAATACCACAAGGGGCTTTACCTTCTAACACACAAACAAATCCAAGGGCAAATGTCAATGCTATTACAACAAGAAGTGGAAAGATAACAAAGGATCCTTCACCTCCTAAAACTCCTATGGTTCCACCCACTTTTGTTCCTACATGTGACAAGCCTTCCTACATGTGACAAGCCTTCTACATCTACTTCACCAAAACCAAGTCTTCCTTATCCATCAAGATTGAGAAAAAAAAGCTTAAGAACAAGGATGATATCCAAGTTTCAAACTTTTTGAGGATGTTCAAGCAACTTAACATCAATATCTCCTTTGCGGAAGCTTTAGCTAATATGGCTAAGTTTGCTAAGATGATTAAGGACTTACTTTCTAACAAGGAGAGATTGGTGGATTTGTCTAATGCTTCCTTGAATGAAAATTGCTCCGCGGTTTTGCTTAAGAAGTTGCCTACTAAGCTTGGAGATCCGGGGAGGTTTTTGATTCCGTGCAATTTCCCGGGGGTGGAAAATTGTATGGCTTTAGCGGATTTAGGAGCAAGCATAAATCTTATGCCATTATCGGTTTGGAAGAGACTTTCACTTCCCGAGCTCACTCCTACTAAGATGAGTCTTGAGTTGGCCAACCGTACTATAGCTTATCCGGTGGGAATTGCGGAGGATGTTTTTGTTGGGGTTGATAGATTTACTTTTCCTGTGGATTTTGTGGTAGTTGATTATGATATGGATCCGAGAGTTCCTTTGATTGTTGGTAGGCCATTTTTGAGAACGGGTCAAACTCTAATAGATGTGGCGGAAGGTGAACTCATAATGCGGGTAGGAGATGAAAGAGTTGTGTTTATCATGGGGAAGTTGTCTAAGAAATCCAATGAACCCGAGACCGTGAAGCATATTGATGTTATTGATAAGGAGGTAAATCAACTTGATATCCTTGATGAAGTTTGTGGTGAATATTTTCATGAAGCTTGCACAAGTGGTAATTATGATCCTCCATATGTTGAGACCATAGCTTTCATTACTTCATCCTCGGATTTTCATGAACCTTAAGAGCTAAACTTTGGTGACACTCCATATGACAATTCATTTTTCCATAATAATGATGATATTCATGCGGACTTTAGTGATGAAGAATCTCTTCTTTGTGATACACCAATATATGATGACTATAGTGATGATGAGATTTCTACTTGTGACTCTCCATTTGTTGATGATCATACTTCTTTGGGTTTTGAGGAATCACCAATCTTTGATAGACCTATCTATGATGTTTATGGTGATGAGGAGGATTCTATCATTGATGAGATTGATGAGTTTTTAGAGGTGGATATACCTTTTGAGTACACTCTTGGATATCTTGATGAGGAGGGGGACATACTCTATTTAGAATCTCTATTGCATGAAGATCCTTTACCTTCTTCCTTGCCTACCTCAACCTTTCAGAGTGATAAAGGAAAACAAGTCATGATGGTTCCTTCCAAGAGCTTGTTATTACTCATGCCTCCACAACCTTTCTCTCAACATGTGAACTACAAAGGAGAATCTTCTAAGGCAACCAACACTTGTTGTTTTCCCATCAAGGAACGGATTTTTGATCCTGGCATAGAGCTTGCTAAACCATCTCAGTATCCGCCTGATGCAACAAAAGGAAAACTTGTGAAAGATTTAAGAGTTTTACCCTATCACCTTGTGAAGAACATATGGGGAAACCATTTTGGAGAACAACACCTCACTCTTTTCACCGTTGCTTGGGAAGTTAGTTGTTGAATTGTGTTATAAGTGGGATGGTAATTATGTATTTGATCCTGGGGGATATTTATGGAGTGTTGATCATTGAAAACTTGTTTTACCTCATCATGGAGACTTTTCTTAAAAAGGGGCAAAAAATTTCTTCTCTATGATAGGTTTTAGACACTTTTAAGTGTGGGGATAAGTCGAGCTAGAGACTCTTTAAATCAAGCTTGAATAACTAGGATTAGATCATCTAGCATAGAGTGTGATAAGATAGGATTCATAAAAGGGTATATAGTCGAGATGAAGTGTAGGGGGTTGCCTATCTTTTGTCTTCTTCTTGTTTGTAGGGTTGCTATCTCTCATTTCATGTTTTGGAGCTTATGGAGGAGGCCCTTGTATCCGGTTCACTTTGTTACTATTGTGATCTTTCATTGACACTTTGTGCTTAAACATGAATTCACCAATAGTTGTCCTTTCCTTAACTTGGGTTAAGAAAAGTCTATTCATTGTCATAAGTGTAGGGGAAGTTTTTATACTTCCATGCTCTTAAACATTGAGGACAATGTTTAGCTTAAGTGTAGGGGGGTCTTCTATCGAAGTGACCTTACCTAGAACTTGTCATTATCGTCATGATAACATGGAAAATTAATTTTTCAAACATTTTTCAAATTTTTGATCTACTTTGGCCACCAAAAATATGCATTCATAATTTTTGCATCAATCATTTTTCATTTGCATAACACATTTGCATTTTATATATTTCTTCTTTTATTCTTTATGAAAAATTTAAAAAGAAAAAAAAATATATATATAATAAGGACATGGTTTAACAAATTTAGATCTCTTTGACATATTAGGCCCGCCATGGATATTTTGACTCAACCCGAGTTTGCTTATCTTAGCATTCTCTAGCTAGTATCCTTAACCATGTAGTCCTTCATTGGTCTATTAGGGTAAGCATCCACCAATCTCATTCTTTGAGATTTTAAATTTGTAGAGAATGGGAAATTATAGAGTTGAAGCAAGTATAAAAGGGCTAGATAAACTTCATGATAATTACTTGTGGCTAAACCCTTCTCTTCTTTACCTCTATTTTCTTCGCATGTATATATGTTAATAAATAATCAAGAACGGTTTTAATTGATTTGTAATCTCTTATGCATTTTTGTCTAATCATTCATGATTGATATAAGTATGTCTTAAGATTCTAAGTTAGAGCGTTTTATGTGTACTAGACTTATGTCATGCTTAATATTTAGCGGGTGTTTTTCCTTTTATTCTTTTAAACTTTCTTAGTGAGGAATAAAGAAAAATAAGAGCGGCTTATGAAAAAAAAATGACTGGCTAGAAAAAAAAAATAAAGAAAAGAAAAAAAAATAATTATACAAGACTCCCAAGAGGGGCAGTGTGGTGTTAATTATAGTGACTATTGAGTTCCAATATTACCTTGACGGGTTGCGGGGATTCAATAGATTGCTCCAATCCAATATTACCTTGACGGGTTACGGGGTTGAAGATCCAAAGTCTCAAAAAGATGGCGGATGTAAATTATTGCGTGAGTTTTATTTTTCTTTCCTTAGCGAGTGTGTAGCTACTTATGAAAGCATGACAAGAGGATTTTACACATAAGGCGAACGACTTATTACTCTTGAAACGGACTTGTATTAATTGTGAGCGGTTTTTCAAGTAATGGATGAGAGGATTACTTAGGATTGAAACCGTGCTTCCTTATTTTTGGATTTTACATTTCTTATACTTCACACTTGAAATAATGACAAATTTGCCCACAAGCAATTTGCTCAAATAATAACCGGTTCCACATTTAATTGTCATGAATAAGTTGATGCACTTTTTACTTGTGAATACAATAATCCCATTTTTAAGCTTGGTATAGGGAAAGTGAAACTTGAGGGTGATAAATGTCCATGGTACCCAAGCCCTAATCAAAGTCATTGAATTCTTTATGAGTTATTTTCATCAAAACCATTTCAAGAAAAACTAAAAAGATATAGATAGAATTGTATTTTGTTCATTGCATTGTTAAAAATCAAAATCATGCATCATTTAGTTTAGAGTAGTGTAGACGCATTCCAAAATGGCCAAGGAGGATTAATTATGAGGAGAATGTAAATTTGTGTTTTAATACATAGCATTGCATGAGGACATGACAATGTTCAAGTGTAGGGGATTTGATATGAGCAAAAACTCATATCAATTAATCAACAAATTACCCTAAAACACATGAAAAATACCTAACCTTTGTGCTATAACGCGAAATTATGTGGTATGTTTTGTGTTTGTATATAAATAGGTAAGAAGGATACATTTTCAAGAAAACAAGAAGAAATCGAGCTTATTTGGATGAAAAAGACAAAGAAGGATCAAAGATGATAAACCATGAGAAGATAAAGGACCTATCTTGACAACATTCAAAAGTTGAGGGACTTAAAGTGCGATTTTGGGAAAGTCAAGATCAAAGTCAAACTTGGTCAAAAGTCAAGTCATCAAGTCAAGGGATCATTTTTGTTCAAGTTGAAGCTCAAAGGATCATAAATGACGAGTTTATGAAGATTCAAGCTCAAAATACAAAATTGCTAATCACAAGTTTTTCTTCTGCCCAAAAACCAAAGTCCTTGATCCTTGTGGAGTTGATTCAGCCAATCAGGGAAAGGCATGCTATGTCACACGGATCAAACAATCAAAAGACAGTTATTGTTGATCAATCATTGGAGTAGTTAATGAGAAACATTCCTCCAACAATTAATTGGAATCAATAAAGTCAATGGACCGAGATTGCTTTAGCAATTAAGAGGCGCTACATTCTTCAGCACATAAATGCAAATCATACAGCCAATTATTGCTAAAGATGACACAAAGAAAAGAATTCCAATGATTGCTTATTTAATGATCAAGCACCCGAATCCCATAGCATACAAAACAACCAATCACAGCTTTATTCTCCCTTGATCCGGATTATGACTTCTACTATCCAACTAATTCCTGCCACGTGTCAAACTTTTATTGGTCAGAACAAGTCATCACCCTAATCCCTACATGCATGATTCTCGCCTATAAATACTGCTTTAGCTATTTCATTTTTTACGTAGAATTTAGTGTGTAGAATTTACACACACATAGTTAGATTTAGCTCTCATTTTACATTCTCTTTCACTGTGTGTTTCTACACACAGTTCTCACATACATCGATCTTTAGCAGATTAGTTTGTTAGGCAGTTACGATTAATGTAACTGAATTGTAATCATTCCATTCCCAAACTCAATAAAATTCACTTTACTTCTTTTAATCTTCATCAATTCTGCAATCTTAATTCATTAACTATGCTAATTTACTACCTTTCTGGTTTACACTCAAGTTTGTTACTGTTTGGTTGAGATTCGTCGAAGCTGTGATGATGAGTTGTTGTATCGAAGTTAATCCCCTGATCATCGATTGATTTGGCGTTCTTGATAATCACATTGAGTTCGAGTTTACCCTGTTTTCGTGCTAGTACGTGCAGCGAGGTTCCTGGTTCGGTAGAGTTGATCACGTAGGCTACTTAAAGCCTATGAGTTAAATATAGAGAGATTCACAAAAACGCATTCGGATTTTCGAGGTTTCATTGTAGCAGCAGATTGATCGGTACGAGTTAAAAGTTAAATCCGGTTAGCATCAGTTGATGTGATATTGGATTAGATTGGACTTGTAACTAGTTCGCAGTAGTAGAAGTTAGAAGTCGCAATTTTTTCGTCAGTTGGTTAAAGAGGATTAGTTCAATACAATGTCGAAGTAGAAGAAGAAACGCAACAGTATGTTGATTGAGTAGCTGTGATCAAGTTTTGATGCTAAGTTTGGTGTCCAGTAGTTGCACAACAAGTTCTAGTCTCATAGTAGAATTTATCTTCTCAAGAGTAGGATAAACATCTTAATGAATCGAAGAAGGAGCAGTACAGTTTTCGGTTTTCATTCGAAGGTGGTGTTCGTTTAAAGCTAGCTCAGCGCTAAGCTTCGCCATCAACGGACTAGACGACGGATGAAACGGTTAAGCACTAGTTACATTTTATCAAAGTTTTCTTTAGTCTATATAAGTGTCCTTTAGTTACAATAGTTGTTGTTAGAACAAGTATCATATGTGCATGCAATTTGTGATTCAAGTTAATCAGTTAAACAGTAACATGCATGCATGTGAGTTTGATTGGATTTTGATAGCCATTTTTGTCTCTACTGGTTGACGGGTCTTGTTAAGTTTACTGGATGTGATTTTAGTTGCTAAAAGTAATTTCTAGCTTTAATTTGGTATTGGGCTAATGGTGGTTTTGGGCCAGCATAAGTGAACTAATGAAAATTAGTGAAAATTCAAAAAAGAAAACAGTGAGAAGGTTTTTAAAAAAATTAGAGTTTTATTTTTACTTTAGGTTTTATAAAAAATTACAAAACTTACTTTTATAAAAAAATAATTGATAAAAAGTTAGTTACAATTTTGTTAAAAGTTTGTTATAAAAGGTTTGTTAGGAGTTAGGTAAAAGTTGGTTAGTTGGTTGATTTTGTTAAAAATAGTTAGTTGTAGTTTTGTTAAAATTGGTTACATTTTCTAGTTGGTTAAGTTTGTTAAAATTGATAATTTTGTTAGATTGTTGAATTAGTTACATTTTCTTGTTAAACTTGTTAGTTGGTTACTTTTGTTTTGTTTACTTATTCCTTGTTCTTATTTGAATAAAAATGTGGTAATTGACAATTTGTTTTACGGTTACATAATTAATATTTTTCCATTTTTAATTGATTGTTGAATTAGAAATAGAATATCCAAAAAATATTACCAACCAAAAACAATTAAAAACCCGATCTTGTAAGGACTTTCAATTTGTTAAGAACTAAGAAAAACGAACTTCAACTATACACATTTCAAAGCCCTAAAACCCTTTTTGAAAACTTCTTATGGCCTATGTACGAAATATGAAAGTTATTTAACAAAGGGAGTCGTTTATTTGGGCTGAAAAACTTAATAAACACATTTCACCAAAATACAAGGACCAAACCTGCCATTTCCAAAGTTTAAATCCCACAAACACGCGCCAAACACCTTTCTCCCACTAATTTCGGATCAAAGTTACCACTGTTCACCCTTCTTCACCCCCAGATTTTACCCCACTTAAACCAAAGGGTAAAAACTAATTTGCACTTCCCACGTGTGATTCACCATCACACGCACCCATACCACGTTCAAACTCTCACACCTCATTAACCATGGACCCTACCCAAGCCTCCTCTACACCAATCATGTGACGACTTCCCCTCCAAGTAATCCTACGTTTCCAAATCAAGGGCTCACATCAACTGCTTGCTGTCTACGCTCAGGATAAAGGGTTTATATCACATTTGACAGCTCACACACCTCAAGACGCCTTCAAGCACTCAAGGGCATTTTAAAGATTTTCTAGCTAGGGTTTTCATGTATTTCTCATTCTAAAATCGTCTATCGTTCTCTATAATAGGAGACCCAACTTATGGTGATCCCTTTGTTCCAGATTTTAGCTAATATCTTTGTAATCCCTTTTTATAAATATAAAGTTGGTATTTTCTAAAAATTGTAATTCCTTTTATCTTTCTATGAAAGTTGGTTTTTGATTAGCTAAGATCTGAGTTCTATTTATCTATTTGCCAGAGTTTTTTAGGAAGGTTTTATGTTATTAAAACCTTGTTTTCAAAAATCAGTGAGTGTTTAATCCTTGGTTTTTGTTGATCTTAGACGGTATAAAGGAAGCTTGTGGTTTTTCTTGCTACCACATAAGCTCTAAACATCCCAAGGTGTGGATTGTACATCTTGGAGGTTTGATTTTCAAATCCATTTTACTTTTCTGTCAAGTTATTTGATGAATATATGATTTGTGGATTTGATGGGGTAACTGCTTGTGTTTTGGTTTAAAGCTGCTTAATAGGGTATATTAGATCTTATCTCACCTAGATCTTGTTGTTTAATAGGTTTTAAAATCAGATTTGTGTGAAAAAGTTGGATTAAGGGGTGTTTGTTTCTACTGGTTCATAGGCCTTAGGGCCTTTGAGCTTGGTTCTTTGGTGTTTGTAGGTGTTGGTTTGCTGGTTATTAAGGTGTTTTAGGTGTTGGTTTAGTCTAAAACTAAGGAGAACTAAAAAACGTAGGCTGTTAGTTTTTGCACACAAAATTCAGTCAAATACATCAGAAAGATTTGTATGCTTGTTTGATTGGTTTGAGGTCTGAAATTTGGCATGCTAGTAGTTTTGTTGGTTGTTTAACTATGCATTAGCTGGTTTCAAATTTTGGTAGCTTATTGTGAGTTTTACAGGTTTTTGAAATTCAACTTTTGGTCAATCATATCAGCAATTGTTTTTGGTCTGCATGCTATTTGATTTGATTTGTTGAGTGCCTTAATGTGTTTGGTTTTGTGATTTTTGTGTTCCTGTTGACTCCCAATAAGCCAAAGCTTATTGGGGTGCCTTTGTTTCCAAAAATCATCCACAAACAAAGCTTGAAATCAAGCCAAAACAAGTCTGCTTAATCAGCAGTGGGAACTACTTTCCCACTGCTTGTTACCACTACTAGTGTTAAAACTGGGTCAGCTTATTATTAAGCCATAACAGCTTATTGAAACTTACAACAACTTGAATTTGGTAATCAGTCTTCCTCATTTGACCCATTTGTTCATTCTGGAGCTTTTGGGATGTTGACTTTATGGTTTGACTAGAAAACTAACTTATTTGACTTTTTCATAAGTGCTTATTGACTTATTCAGCTTACTTGGCTTTGCTTATTGGATTTTTCTGGATTGATTTGTCTTAATTAAGTCATTTAGAGTCTTTTGCAAGTTAAATCAAGTTCTGAAGTGGTCTAAATCTCTAAGTCGACTATTTTGTCTTTTAGTGAAATCATACTTGGCTTATTTCTGGCTTATTGGTTAAGCTTTTTCAAAATTTCTTTTTACAGATCTCTTAAGCATCCTAAAAGAAGGTTGTGTTTCAAATTAGAGCTTATGAAACTTGCAAACACTGTGGAGGAAACCATCCTTTTAGTGAATGTGATGACGATGATACACCTATGAGAAAAGAAGAAGAATCCAATTTCATGAACACCTATCGTCGAACTCGTTTTTATAGCGATTATCTCAATCGTGATCGTGATAATTAGAGATCTAACGATAAACCAAGTTACAATCGAGACGAAAATAAACCCACTCAAACCAAAGACAAACCCAATCTCGAAACCAAGCTCGATAACTTCATTGAATCTCAAAGGAAAACTATCCTTTTCGTACGAGATACATTCACTGACTTCAACACTAAATTCGAGACATCAAACAAAAACCGCCAAACTTCCATTCAAAACCTTAAAAATTAGTTTGATCGCTTTGCGGAAAAACAATCAAATCGTGCTTCTAGTTCTTTACCAAACAACACCAACCCGCAAATTCGTAACGAGCAAGTGAATGTCGTATTCACGCGGAGTTGTTTATCTTACGAATCACCTTCCAAACCAACCCAAGATTTACACATCGAAAACTCATTCAGTGACGATGAGGATGATGAACCACTACCAAACAAAAACCAAAACCACTAAAGACATTACAGAAAACCACTCACCAAAGCCATACAAACACAAAATACCTTACCCCAACGCTTACGCAACCAAAAGATGCAAGCTAAGTATGGTAAATTCCTCGACTTAATCCAAGAAGTTCGAATCAATATGCCTTTAGTCGATGTTCTGGCTGGAATGCCAAATTCTGGAAAATTTCTTAAAGAGATTATGAAATAACAAGCATAAGTTTGAAGAGATTTCTTCAGCTTTTCTCAATGATGAATGCTCTGCCATTGTTAAAAAAAAGTACCACCAAAACCCGGGAGATCCTAGAAGTTTACTTATTCCATGTAACACCTTGGCCGATCTTGGCGCTAGCATCAACCTCATGCCATACTCTTTGTATGCAAAAAATATCAAAAGATATTCTCAAACCCACAAAAATGAGCGTTCGCCTTGCGGACCGATCTTTTCAATATCCTATGGGAACAGCCGAAAGCATGCTCGTAGAAGTTGAAAATTTTATTTTTCCAGTCGACTTTGTAATTCTAGAAATGGAAGAAGATAGCAAAGTACCACTCATTTTTGGTAGACCCTTCTTGCATACAGCCGATGTTGTAATTCGAGTAAAGCAAAAACCACTCAACCTTAGAGTTGGAGAAGATAGAATTTCCTTTTCTATCGACAAAGCAATGAAACACTCGTATTCTAATGACGATACTTGCTTTAGTATTGATGTCATTGACGAAGTCGTTGAAGCCGATTTCGACCCTCTTCTTGATGAAGGAAGTCAAAATTTATATTCTATCGAAGGAACCATCCTCGAAGAAGAACATTTTGCTGAATTTGATGCTTTCATATCTGTTCACACAGACGAACCAATTGAAACCCCTGAGGAAGAAAAAGAAACACCATTCGAAACCATAACTTTTGAAATTTATTTCAAAGTTAAGAAATCTGTGGAAGAACCTCCTATGGATTTGGAACTCAAAACTCTTCATGAACACTTGGAATATGCATTTCTTCATGAAGAAAAATTACTCCCTGTAATTATTTCATCCCAACTTTCAGAAGAAAATAAAATTGTGCTAGTCAAAGTTCTAAAGAAGCATAAACAAGCTTTTGCTTGGAAAACTTATGACATACATGGCATATGTCCATCATTTTGCAAACATAAAATCCAACTGTTAGATGACAAAAAAACCAGTCGTGAAAAAACAAAGAAGACTAAATCCTAACAAGAAAGATGTTGTCAAAAAGGAAATAGTTGAACTCTTAGATTCTAGAATAATATACCCAATTGTCAATAGCCCATGGGTTAGTCCTATTTACTGTGTACCTAAAAAGGGAGGTATCATTGTAGTGACTAACAAGAACAATGAGTTAGTACCAACACGAACCATCACAGGATGGAGAGTTTGTATTGACTATCGAAAATTAAACGAAGTAATCGCGAATGATCACTTTCCTTTGCCATTTATGGATAAAATGTTAGAAAGACTCGCAAGGAATGAACACTTTTGTTTCCTCAATGGTTTTTCTGGATATTTTCAAATCCCAATCAACCCTGTGGACCAAGAGAAAACAACATTTACTTGTCCATTTGGAACTTACGCATATAGGCGCATGCCTTTTGGCCTATGCAATGCACCTGCTACTTTTCAGAGGTGTATGATTGTTATTTTTCACGATATGATCGAAGAATCCGTCGAAGTTTTTATGGATGATTTTTTCGTCTTTGGAAACTCTTTGGACACATGTCTCAATAATATCGACAAAATGTTAACACATTGTGAAGAAGAAAATCTTATGCTAAACTGGGAAAAATGTCACTTTATGGTCAAAGAAAGAATTGTGCTTGGACACAAAGTGTTTGGCGTTGGCTTAGAAGTTGACAAATAAAAAATAAACGTAATTGCAAAACTACCACCACCTACTAAAGTTAAAGGCATTAGAAGATTTTTAGGTATGCCGGATTTTATCGTCGATTTAGTAAAGATTTCGCGAAAATCGCGAGACCATTGACCCAACTTCTAGAAAAAGAAAGAACATTCGATTTTAATGACGAATGCCTTTTAGCATTTGAAACTCTCAAAGAAAAACTTACATGCACACCGATTATAACAAGCCCTAATTGGAATCTTCCATTTGTGCTTATGTGTGATGCAAGTGAACATGCCCTTGGAGCCATCCTTGGACAAAAGGATGGAAAACAATTTCACCCCATCTATTTTGCTAGTAGAACTCTTAGCGCATCCCCAACAAAATTACACCATCACAGAAAATGAACTCATGGCTGTAGTTTATGCGTTTGACAAATTTTTGAGCATAAGTCATTTTGTCCAAAACAATATTTTACACCGATCACTCAGCTCTAAAATACTTGTTTAAAAAGCAAGATGCCAAGCCTCGTCTCATACGATGGATATTGCTTTTACAATAATTCGATCTAGAAATAAAAGATAAAAAAAGGAACAGAGTGTTGCAGCCGATCATTTATCTCGTATTCTTAATGTTGATTCAAGCGATGATGAAATTGATTATGTTCCCGACGAACATATCATGCAAGTAAATACTACTGATACACCATGGTTCGCAGACTTTGCATATTATTTGGCTGTAGGTATATTACGAAAGGGAATGACCTACCAACAAAAGAAAAAATTCTTTTATAGAACTCATGAAATACTTTTGGGACGAACCTCATCAGTTCAATGTATGTCCTGATGGAATGATCCAACGTTGTATTTCTGAATCTAAATCACGAAAAATTCTCGATGAATGTCACTACGGACCAACCGAAGGACATTACGCCGCAAACACAATTGCTAATAAAGTGTTTGACACAGGTTTTTACTGGCTTACAATCGTTCGTGAAGCTCATAAATTAGTTCGCCTTTGCGAAACATGTCAAAGGACTAGAAACATTTCTAAAAGAGATGAAATGCCTCTAATAATATCCAAGTCTATGAAATATTTAACGTGTGGGGTATCGACTTCATGGGACCATTTCCTAAATCTTATAAATGTGAATACATTTTAGTCGTTGTTGACTACGTATCCAAATGGACCGAAGCTCAAGCCTTGCAAACAAATGATGCAAGAGTTGTTATAACATTATTAAAGAAATTATTTTTTCTCTTTGGAATTCCAAAAGCATTCATAAGCGATAGAGGAACTCATTTCTGTAACAAACGCATGGACAAAGTCATGAAAAGATATGGAGTTAACCATCGATTTTCTACATCTTACCACCCTCAAACGAGTGGCCAAGTTGAAAACACTAATAGAGCTCTTAAACGAATACTTGAAAAGACCGTAAAAAACAACCCTGCTTGTTGGTCTAAAAAATTAGAAGATGCTCTATGGACCTTTCGTATCACATTCAAAACACCAGCTGGGACCACCCCATACAAGCTTTTGTATGGAAATACATGCCATTTACCGATTAAAATTGAACAACGTCCATACGGAGCACATAAGAACTGCGATCCTGATCTTAGTGCAGCTGGAGAAAAACGAATATTCTAGTTTCATGATTTAGATGAATTTCGACATCAAACTTATGAATGTTCTCATTTATACAAACCGCAAACTAAATTTTTGCATGATCGTAAGTTAAGAATGAGAAAATAATTCAAGAATGGAAATAGAGTACTCATTTGTATCTCGAAAAATAAATTCAAACAACCTAAACTCACTTCGAGATGGACCGGATCTTACACAGTAAAACATCAATATCCATTTGGATATGTGGAGCTGTATGGTAGAGATAACATAACTTTTATTGTCAATGGACATAGAATCAAGCTTTAGCACGAGGAGGAGGACTGTAACGAATTCGATTTTGAAAAAATTCCATTCTACATAAAATAAACCCAAGTAGCGGAGTCTGGCCGAAGACTCTAAACTTAGCGCTTCTCGGAAGGCAATCCGTGTATTTACCCCCACTTTTAAACTTAAGTGGGGAGGAGGTATTGTAACATATATAAAAACGTCCTTATATATATTTTGCATGCATTTTTGTTTTTATTATGTCATGCAAGAAAAACAGCAAACTGGAGCTTTAAGCCGGATTCATCTTTTTGAAGACCAGTAATTTTCTACTAAGCCCCGGGAAGTTCTCTTTTCCCTTTGCATTACCCCTATTTTTAATATTATCCATTCTTACATCGAGGATGATGTTCAACTTAAGTGTGGAGGAGGCAAATAGAAAAAATAGAAATAATAATAAATAAAATCAATTTTCTCCACATTTTTAAAATCTTTTCAAAAAATAAAGATATTTTGTAAATAAATAAAGTTTTTAGCAAAGCAAAAATCTCATTGATTGACATTATAAATAAGCACAAAAAAATCCACCAAATATGTGAGAAAAACCAAGCCGTTATATTTGTCTATTTTGTATGAAAGCTGATAATCTAGTATGCTTCAAAACTTGTGCTTGATCATCGTTTACTAAACAGCGGTAAGGTTAATTTATAGATATTTTTGAGAAGAGGTAAACTAAATCCCCAACGTATCATTTTAGTCAAGCTACAGTGGCTCGCTAAAATTTGAGTCACTTGTACTTATGTGCTATATTATCCTTTGTGTCGTTATCCTTTTTTATGCCTTACCATTGTCAAGTCGTAAGTATATATAACGTTCTCTTAAAAAAATTGATGAAAAAAAGAAAGAAAAAGAATAAAGTATTATAGTATAGTTTGTTCTACGACTTTGACAAGGCATATTGTTACTAAACCTACATTATTATCACATTTTTCCTCTTTAAGAATCTATCTGGTGCTCACGTCGCAACGGTTATGTTTACTTGTCTTGTAAAAGCATATGGTAGCTATCTATTATATGTCCGAGCTATTTTGAGTGTTATCTTACATTTTACCTTGTGAGTGACATTTGTGTGAACTTAAAATCCAAACACTATTCCATGTGAGGTGTTGAAATTATTGTCATTTGCTGTTGCTACCTAGAAACCTAATCGTTTTCCTATCATACTTCATATACTTAAGTTTTTAAAAATCGAATTTGTTTTCTCGCTTTGATTGATTGAGGGCAAGTAATAGTTAAGTGTGGAGGAATTTAATAACAAAAATATACATATTTAATCCGTTGCTAATATATCACTTTGTATTATAAATAAGAACTTTCGATATTTAATACATTACGTTTTATATACAGGTACAAAGTTTGAAGGCTCAAATTAAAGGAACGGAAAATAAAGTCTTTAGATGCAATAAAACAAGAATAAAGGAGAAGAACATTCTAGACGCACGAATGTGCGGCGCACGAATGTGCGGCGCACAAAGTTCTAAGTGTGGCGCACAATCACCACCTCCAATGTGCGGCGCACATTTGGAGAAGTGCGGCACACTTTTACCCTCAGGCAACACTATAAATAGAGACCATTTCTCCTCATTTCAACATATCATTACCAATATCAACTACTACTCAATATCTCTTATACTCAGTATTTCGACTATTCTTAGGCTTTCTAGTGATTTTTAGTATATTTCCACTTTTGGGAAATACTTTTAACGAGTTTATTTTGCTCCTTGATTTATGGAAAGGCGATACAATCGTGACGCTTGTGTACTCGTAGATTCATTCAATCTAAAGTATGATGCTCTCTTACTCTTTTCCATTTTTTACTTTGATTACTATGCTAGTCTAAGTTATTTGTAATGATATGGGTATGTGACTATAATTAGTGATGATGCTATGATATGATCTTTTATAACTCGATTTCAAGCTAACTTTGTAGAACCATTTTACCACTTAGTTCTATTACCATATTTTATCAAAGTTGGTTTGTTACGATAATTTGACACCGGGATGGTCAAGTTATTATAATAAGTTTTTTAAAATTTGTCTATGATTTTGAATCTTTGGTTGGAGATATCCGCTTAGATATTTTGATAAAACATTGAACTTATTGGAAATTTTGTTTTAAGCTTAGTCTCTTAATTAAACGTAAGTCTTGAATCAAATCAAGTGAATTGTCTAAATACCATTTGGACGAAAAAGGATTAATCACACTATACCTACCTAATCATATCTCGATCAATATTATCATCATCACGGCATTATAGAAACTATCCCATATTAGTCATATTTGTCATTATATTATTTAATCAATTAATTCAACCTTCGATTATTATTTTGTTTAACAAACCGAAACTATGTCCTTGCGAAGATCCTGGCTTACCACTACAAAATAATATATTACAAACGAAAGGGTATACTTTCCCGTGTTATGTTTTTAGTCCCTTGTTTTCTATAATCATTGTAATATAAATTTAATACTTGCGAAACAAACATCAAGTACATAGTCGAGGGCGCATAACCACGAAACACGGGCGTACTCTTTTCACGAGCTGTGAAAAATGCAACGCTAAGACAACATGTAAAGATCATATTTACGGGCATGTATATGTATAAATATAGTAAGGTTTGGGAGGACGGACACTTTACCATGTCCATAATCATCATAAAATTGAGGCAATTGTTCAGCAGGCATGGAAATATGGCAGGTACGTCCAAGGGCGTATGACAGCGACTCAGGATATTCTTGCATAGGTATGCGATTTGCATCTATTTTTTCAGCATCATATGTGTTATATGTACCGAGGATGGAGCGTTCATCCTTTTGTCATCATGTCCGGGGTGATGAAGTCGTACGCAAAAGGGAAGATGACATTATCTATCCAAAAGAACTTATTGTTCCTGTAGGATCGTGTTTTCTAAGGATTAGGCATTGTATGAATTATCTATTAAGATGGATGGAAACGGAAGATGAACTAAAGAGAGAAAGGAGAGAAGGAAGGAGTGGTAGAGAGAGAAAGTGATTAGATTAATGAAATGTGAAAATGGATAAATGAGCAACCCCTCCTAACATGCTAGGAGGGGGTTTATATAGCCCACCCTACATGTGGGCTATATGGGCTATATTGGATCACGAGCCCAATATCATTGGAGTGACCGATCCTTTCTAAATACGTAAAAACATATTTCCAACAATCTCCTCCAAAGGGAGGTCACTCCAAGTTACAATGTCCTAAATAGGCTATAGCTCGTGATCTATGCTAATAATGATGTGACCGAGACTTTCCTTTGAAAAACGTATTTCCAACAATCTCCCCCAAAGGGAGGTCACGCCATTTTACAAAATCTAAAACCTAGCATACTATGCTTGAGTCTGCGATCTTGTTCTTGTGAATATGCTGATGAGATCATTGACTTTAGTCTTGAGCATGTTCTCTTGCCTTGACCTTGTGCATTCATCACTTGTGATATTTGCCTCTTCGTGACTTCATGTTCCACATACTTATACTTTTATAAATTCTTGAAAGCTTCAGAGTTTGATACAGCGGAAGACTTGACTTTTAGACTTTCTTGAATTTGTTGAAGTATAAAGTGCAAAAAAGCATAAGCATGTGTTGACGACTTCTTCTGGATTGAACACCGCAATGCCACATTCTTGTTACGCTGCATAATACAGTTAGCAACAAAACATATACACGGATGAAATGTCCTTGAACATTTCATTCTAATTCGGTAGCATTTTACCTCCGTTCGATGAAGACCGTTGGACGAAATTAAATATTGTACTTGTGGCAGGTAGTTTAAATTAAGAACCTCCTTGATAAGATTTCGCGGGTAAACCCGTTCTCTTTATTCGAAGGTCCAAGGCTGACTGCGAACATAAAGAGTGAATCATTTGGATAATAATATCTGCATGATTTGAATCCGTCAATTCATGTTCCTAGAACAAGTGAAATTCAGTTAAGAACCGCACCATCGTTGCTTTCCAGTTGTCACGAGCTTGATTCGTATAGAATCTTTCAAGTCACCTACCAAGTGCTGTTTGAGGTTAACACTAGAAGGATTTCCACTCATCACTGTGAACACTAAGGTATCACTCTGAGTGTTCTGGCAAGATCACTAAGATATTGCGTAGAGGCCTGGAACGTGTTTAAATTCATTTAAGAATTAAACCACTATTCCTTTCCAGTTATCACATGTTTGATTCATAAAGAATCGCACAAGTTACCTACCATGAGCTTTTTGATATTCGCTCAAGAAGGATTTCCATCTTCATTGTAAATACTTTCGTATTACTTTGATGTTCAGGCAAGATCATGAAGATTTTGCGTAGGACTCTTAAGATCTTACTTACTTTTCACAGTGTGTGAAGAATCAAAGAATTATGAAAGTGTGTCCTAATGAGATATTTGATGATCTTAAATGGCTTTAGACTCGATCGTGCACATTGGATTTTAGTGATCGGAGGCTGGATAGGAGTGCCACCTTTTCAATACCAATTTATTCGGAGTGAATAAATCAATAGATAATGCGTTGTCTCCGTGTGATTAAAACAAATATCTTTTGAGAGATATCTAAGTTAGCTGGGATGGGTTGTGCATTGCATCACTGGGTCCATGATGTCTGTCTTCAATATCAAGCATCATTAAAAATAATCTCAATAGCATATGTATTGACCCGGTTTCTACCTAAGGTTGTAAGGAGGGCTTCTTTCTTTACACCCTTTATCTTTACAATTCTTTTTCATTCTTCAACCCCTTCAATGCTTACCAATACGTCATAACTAGAACCTTGTTGTGATTGTTCCAGTGCTAACTTAAGTACTTGGTCGGCATTCATCTACGTTCACAATCTTTCTCCATATTTCCTAAGGACTACTATTTCTAGCTATGGAATGTCCTTGGGAAGATTCCTCCGGTTCTAGAGGAATCATTGGACTTTAACCTATCCTACCATCCTTATGTCACCACATTCTTCACCGTCGTGAATAGAGATGTTTTGGGTAAGTGTATGTCACCATGAAATCCATTTTGAAGTGCAAATCTATTTTGCTCCCCCTTAACAAATGCCACGATATCCGAAAACATTTCGCACATGTCGAGATGAGCTAGCACGTTAAGTCAAACCATTTGTGATTAACTATTTCCCATATTAAATCACATTTTCTCCCCCATATTAAAAATATTAACCCAATCGATGTTTTTAATATCAATTGATTTAATAGCATTTTAAGAAAAAATTGGAAAGAAGAGTGCAAATCCAATTATCTTCATGAATTACACAAGCTCCCCCTCAAATTAATGAGGGTGTACTTGAAACGTAAATTAAATACCTTTTAAACAAGTGTAAGGTATTTATCACGTGCAAAGATCAAATATGATCATGTATTGACAAGATTAGCGATTTATGAGGTTGGACCTGAATGATGGAGAACATCATATGAAAGAAGCACATGGTTCTTGTTCACGAATGTTGGTCGCCTCACCATGTCTGAAGTTATCTCTTTACTCCATGTGTACGATTGATATCGTTGTCTTGACACCAACATGTGAACTTGGCACTTTCGGCGTCAAAGATTCTGAATGCTAGACAATTGCTCCCCCTCGATTGTTGACCCGTATTCTATTGAAAGAGTTGTAGTCGCTGTTTGAGTAGTCGCATCGTCGAGTATGTAGATATCAATTGTAAATTGCTACGGTTGGTGGAGATGATAACTTCATAAAAACAAGATTTCTCTTGTTTTAACAAATAAATGCACTGCCACGTACATATATTCGTGTTAGATTGTGTTATTCCGTAAACACAATCCCTTACATGGTTATAAAGTAAACCATGCCCGAGAAAATTAATTCCCGTTGTTGAGTCAAAGCTTTCCGGTGAAATGCTTGACTTGAGTATGAAAAGCGGGTTACTATCTGAAATAATAGCAAACCCTTTTGAGCATGTCTTAAAACGTTTGAACTTCTGCTCGAACTTTATTTACAACCCCGTGTCATTATTGAATGATATTTCTAGTATCGTAAATATTATCGATTCCAGAAGACATGCTCTTTTTATCAAAACATTTTTTAACACACAATTTTGAAAGATTTAGAAAAGCCTTTTGAGAAATTCTCAAAAAATTGTGTTTAAAGTTTTGAAAACCAATTACTTGAGCTTAAGATGTTGAATATCTTATAAGACGAGCTCATGTCCGAGAAGTTGTGAACTTCCCGTTGTTAAGGATAAGTTTATCATCGGCGATAAACTTTCCTTTTAACTGAAGAACGAGTCCTAAGCTGACATTTACTTAGAAGTCGTTTTCATGAGCTTGAAAAACTTTTGAATGTTTTAACGTAAAGCTCATGACCGAGAAGGGTGAATTTCTCGTTAGGAGGAAAAGTTTTCTTATTTAAAAGATACACTTTCCTTTATGAGCTTAAAACTTGGAATGTTTTAATACAAGCTCATGACCGAGAAAAATTAATTTCTCGTTACAAGGATAAGCTATCTTTAAAGATAAGCTTTCCTAAATATGAAGTCCGGGGCATGAACTGAAATATAATTATGCACCATTTACACGAGCTTAAAACTTTTGAATAGTTTTAATGTAAGCTCGCGTCCGAGAAAATTTAATTTCTCGTTAATGAGGATAAGTTTATCATCAGCGATAAACTTTCCTTTATTTGAAGATCGGGTCATCATCTGATATTTAATGATGAGCCTTATACACGAGCTAAAAACCGTTGAATGTTTTTAGGATAAGCTCGTGTCCAAGAGAACTTAATTTCTCGTTAAGAGGGTAAGTTATCGTTGCGTAGATAAACTTCCCTGTCTCTGAAGTCCGGGTCATCGTCTGTCATTTAACGAGGAGCCATTTACACGAGCTTAAAACCGTTGAATAGTTTTAATATAAGCTCGTGTCCGAGAAAACTTAATTTCTCGTTTTGAGGGTAAGTTATCGTTGCGTAGATGAACTTCCCTTTCTCTGAAGAACGGGTCACATACTGTGATTTGAATGTGAGCCATTGTGCATGAGCTTAAAAACTTGGATTGTTTTTGATATAAGCTCATGCCCGAGAAAAATTAATTTCTCGTTGTTAGGATAAGTTTATCATCGGCGATAAACTTTCCTTTCTTTGATGAACGAGTTACAGTCAATGATGTGACTATAAGTACTTTGTTAAGCTTAACTATGAATCCCCTGAGACACTTGTTTCTTCGATATCTGCTTCTTCAGCAACCAAACTCTAAGAGTGACCTTAGTTGAACGGTATGTAACGATTGGACCGCTTCTTTCTTTTGGAACATCAACTTTGGTACCTACATTCTCATTAGGAATTTTCATGCTTTTATATGGGTTAGCGATATCTATCTTAGAAGCAAGTGGGGGTTCACGGTTGTCTTTTCTTGTGCCAGAGGTCACCTGAGAAGATGATTCACTTATCTTAGCTGGCAAACTTTTCCTTTTATAGAAAACCTTAAGTTCATGCTTAAGTGATGTATCATCCTTTTCAATTTCCTCCCTAGTGGTCTTAGTAGAATCAGGGACCATCCTAGTTAAAGGGCACTCGTTTCCTACAAAAGTGAATGTTCTACTAGTGGGGCGCCAAACTTTACCCATGGGTTTGATTTTAGCTATCCACTGGGTTTTAAGTCTAGCACGGGAGTTCACCTCATCAAATAATTTCTTGACACAAGAATCATGATTTGCCGTAAAGACACATTTTCTACATGTTTTACAAGTAGCATATTTAATGTCCGAGTAAGATCTAGAATTCCTGGATGATTGATTGATGCTCCTAGGATTTGACATGCTACGGTTAGCAGTGTTGGGTAATCTAGAAGGCATCTGTCTAGGTTTCAAATTCCTATCTCTTACATGTGTCTTTTGCTTAACTTCCCTCAAACTAGATTTATGGTGAATGTCATTTGAACCTCTAGGTTTCAAATTCCTATCTCTTACATGTGTCTTTTGCTTAACTTCCCTCAAACCAGATTTATGGTGAACGTCATTTGAACTAGTTCGAGACGTATTCCTTGGACTATGTCTAGGGAGACTAGAGGCAATCATGTTATTAGGTCTTGCTAAAGCTGTTTTGGTCACATTAGGCCTGGTTGCTGGAGTAACTGGTCTAGAAAGATGAACCAAATCAACTTGGGAGGCAAACCGCGGTCTCGAGGATTGTGGTCGCTCGGATCTAAATGCATTCGGTTGTCTAACGAACTGATTTGTAGGCGGTTTCCCCAAGATTGATGGTTTTTCAAGCTTAGTGTCCACACTAGTTCCATTGGTTTTCCGCAATTCGTTTTTCAACGCAACTATAGCAAAGACCTTTTCCTGTACTTGAGCCTTTAAAGTCTCATTCTCTTTGACCAATTTATCTTGGGATGCCAATTTAGATTCTAGCGACTTAATTTGTTTCAAAAGATTATCCTTTTCAGCTTTAGAATCTAGAACTGATTGATCTAATTTTCGTTCAAGAACAATGTTTGACTTTTGAAGTTTTTCAAAATACATTTTAAATTTGTCTGTTTTCTTTGAAAATTCAATTTTGGCATCCTCAAGCTCTTTCGACTGCTGAGTTACTATCGTTTCGAGCTCTTTAATCTTGGAATCAGAATCAGTTAACGACGCAGTCATAAATCATTTATCATGATGTACTATAGCATTCTGAAGAATCTCTCCCCCAATTATGACGCACATCGGATGAATCTAAAGTGATAAAACTATCACCGTTTTCCATCCCATGTTTGTCATAAATAGGTTCGGAATGCTCAACATGTGTTAGTTCATCCGCATAGACATCATATACAACATTACATTGTACCAGATGTGTAGGCTCTTCATCATAAACGGGTATGGTGTCATCATAAGAGATATCTTTAACATTCCCTGATGTGTTGCTGATGTCATGCTTAACTGTTGATTCCATGTCCTTACAATTTTTAGCAGCCTCCAATGTGTCAATTGTATGATCATTTTTCTCTTGCATCATAGAATCTCGCACTCCATTATCACACACTTGCTGAAGTCGGGATTTTTCATAAATCGAAGACGAGACCGATGACAAAAGTTTCAATAGTGTACCACAAAAAACATGAAGCTCGGTTTGTGTGTCTCGAAAAAATGACCGGCATATCCCTGAATTGTCAGACTTGATGATATTGAATTGGAGGAAAGGCGTGAGTTGTGTCACAAGAGCCTGATATGCGGTTTCTTGTGCAGAGTGATTAAAGTCTTCATTGTGGAGTTGCTCTGCTAGTTGGTTCAAGATGATGAACATCGATTCCATGAATATATGACGATCTTGACCAAAGAGTGTCACAAATTCGCTCCCTCCTTGAATCCATGAAAGAATGACAAGATGAGACTAAAGTAGTTGAACTGACGTGAGGGCACTTCTTCTAGCGTTATCTTGCATGTGATGCGAGTCTCCCTCTTGAAATGTTGAATTCAACGATTCCATTGAAAGGTCGATGAAAAATGAAAGAAAAATTCTTGGTCTCATCAAATAAATCTTGTCACCTTGTCACGACTTTTTGTCTTCTCGTTATAAATCCCGACAATTTTAATAATGACTAATAATTACTATTAAAATTAGTAATACTAAAACTATTAATAGGAATATCACCAATTAAGTTTAATAAAATTAAGCACCACTAAAACTGGCCCATCATTAAAATCCCTCGACCCATTGTGTTACTTGTGAAATACTGGTTTGAAAACATCACAGGGTCCAATACAAACACATGGCCCAAAACATTGTAAACTCAAAGATCAAACATTAACATATTAGTAATGTAAGTAGTTTGAAAAACATTGCATACATGTGGCCACAACACTAACTTTGTAAACTCCGTCTCTTAAAATATCTCTCACACGTGGCCTTGGCTTAGCTTCCCCTTGAACTTTGGGATTGTATAAACCCAATACACGTCTTTGTATACTCCACCCCCAACTCTTGCGTGGACTTCTCTTTCTTCTATCTAGTTAACACTTACACCTACCACCTAAATATAAAAACTCACCCGTCTTTTCTTTTTTCTCACACCTACACCTAAACTCAAAAATACTCCGCTGTTTTTAGTCTCTTCTCTCCCATCTCCCAATCTTTCAAGAACAGTGATCAAGATAATCTCAAATCTGATCAAAGAAAACCCATAAGCAGATCAACCCTGTACAACAACAATACCTCAATCAATTAACCAAATAAAATTCCATGAATCCATAATTCATATCATCTTATCACTCGTTCTCAGTTTGATTAACCACGTCAATAAATTACACAAACCCCTCGGAGCCCTTTGTTTTTCGCTACTGCTTTGCTTCACTGAACCATACGGGAGTCACAAACAAGTAATACTACAAGATCTGATAAAAAGGTCTCGGGTAGGTTCTATTTTATGTTGTATAATTATTTTATTTTTTTTGGTTGTTGAGATCGATGAAGGTTTGGGGTGACTGAGATCTTGTTTTGTTTGTGTGGGTTCGAGTGTTTGTGGGTGTGTTTGTGTATGTGTGGTTGGTCGAGAGTTTGAGTGGTGTTGGGTCTGTCATATTTTTGTTCGAAGGTGTGTTTGTGGGTCGTGTGTGTTTGTGGAGTGTTTGTGCGAGTCAGTTTTTTTTAAAAAATGGAGTCTTGAGTTGTTTTCTTTGTTGAGTCGAAAATGGGTGTGAGGGATCAATCGTGAGAGCTTTTCGAATCAGTGAGTCGAGAGTGGGGTATGCGAGGATGTGTGAGTCTGTGATGATGAGAGAATGTTTCGAGTCAGTTTGTGTCGAGGGAGGGTGGGTGATACGAGAGGGTGTGGGTTTGAGTCGATTGGTGAGTGGGTGTGTTGTATGTGAATCAGTTTTGATTGGAGTCAAGTCTTCTTCTGATTTTTAGAAATTCTTCGGAATAAGCTATCTTTTCAGAAAAGAACCAATTTTCAGAAAAATTGAACTTTTCAGAGAATTCTTCGCAATAAGTGGATTTTCAGAACTTTCTTCGGAATAAGTGGGTTTTCAGAAATTTCTTCGGAATAAGTGAGTTTTCAGAAATTTCTTCGTAAAAAGTGATCTTTTCAGATAAATCTTCGGAAAAAATAACCCTTTTCCGAAAATACAGATACGGATGAGACAAAAAAAAGTGATATCAGACTGTGGACAGATTTGAGAGAGAAAAAGAAGAAAAAAACAAAAATTAAAAGGAAAAAAAATACTTGATATGGGTAATTATAAAAAACAGACGTTATAAAAAAATTTGATAATCAGAAGATGATGGACGAAAATATGATATTGATGTGAAAAAAAGAAAAAAAAATAAAATTCAATGATAAAAAAATTGATAGAAAATTGATAAAAAAATATACTTTGAGATTTTTTGATGCCAGAAAACTGATATCCTAGATGTAGTTGATATGCCAATTTGCCCTTTAAAAAGACTCAACCAAATAGATCAAAACTTTTACCACCAAATCAAATAAAAATATATACGAAAGAAGAAAAAAATTGTAAAAGAAGAATCTTTTACCACAAAATCGATAGATCAAAACACGTCAATCCGAAGAATCAACCAAACCTCTTGATACTAATTGTAGGATCGTGTTTTCTAAGGATTAGGCATTGTATGAATTATCTATTAAGATGGATGGAAATGGAAGATGAACTAGAGAGAGAAGGGAGAGAAGGAAGGAGTGGTAGAGAGAGAAAGTGATTAGATTAATGAAATGTGAAAATGGACAAATGAGCAACCCCTCCTAAAATGCTAGGAGGGGGTTTATATAGCCCACCCTACATGTGGGCTATATGGGCTATATTGGATCACGAGCCCAATATCATTGGAGTGACTGATCCTTTCTAAATACGTAAAAACGTATTTCCAACAGTTCCATTTCTTCAAAGAGTCCAATGTGGTCTCATAGCACTGGAGTTGACCGGGTCGTTTGGCGAAAGAAATCCAACCATTAATCCAGGATCGGCGGTAGAAGGCGCGGAATAAATTTATGGTCGGAACTACATCTCGTAGACAATAGTTGATCTCAAAGTTAGATATTTTACGCGCCCTGATACAATGAGATGCAATATCTGCATGCCATAGAGGCTTAAGACATCCACAAGAATTGGGATGCGATTGTTGGAAAACTCAAAAAATCTTGTATACACTCCTACCTTGCCTGGGGGAAGCTTCCTATATGGGATTCAGGATCTATGATCTCAAGGTGGAGATTGAGGGGTATGTGATATTTCGTGGTGACTTTTGTGAGCTCTTGTTCGGTAATACGAGACACTACGTCGAAAAGGTGATGGACCATTTTTATTTGTTGGCAAGCGAGGGCGACTCAGGATCTCTGGTTACAAAAGTAGATTCTTTTGAGCTTTAACGATGGTGGAAGATGACGATGTGGAAATGAGGGGTACCGTTATTAAAAGGATACTAGGCGTCTTAATGAGGCGATACAAAAGCATGCACCGCGTGTCTAATATTTATTTGATCTAACGGCGGTAGTTGGATCATTCAGAGTGACGTTTCTTGCACTTTTCCTGGTTTCCAAAGAAGGTGGGTGCAAGTGGTTTATGACATTGATGGTTGCAGGCGGGAATATTTGAAATTTATTTGGCATATTTCATAATGTTTATTTTACCAAAATGGCAATAAGGATCTACAGATATTCAGTAGTTATCTCTTGCTTAGGCCGCAAGAATAGGAGAGCCCAAATTAGGGTTCCCTCGGGTATAAAAGAAACCCAGAGGTTCCACAAAGGTACGATATTTACAATACTTTAACCCTCACATATACTGAAATCGATTACTTACTCACACGCCGAAGTCTAATCGTGGGACACGCGCTCACGGTAATCCTAACGGTGTCTGTTACTTAGTGTACAGGGTCTTGTAACAAATTCACTTGGTGCAAGAACCGGAGTCCACAAGACCCTGAACTAGGCCTAATTCGGGTCATGTGTGGTTCATCCAACTTTTGTATCAACAGAGATGTCCAACTCAAGAGAAGTGTGATAAAAAGGCAAGGTAAGTTCACATATTTAGATAAGGAATGCTACATCCACAAACGAATCACAAAAAAATATCCACAAAAAGGAGGTGTCATGTTTTGATTGGCTTAATCAAATAGAAGAGAGAAAATGATACAAAAAGCCATCAATTAATACATGACACCTCCTCTTAGTGGATATTTTTTTTGTGGTTTGTTTATGGATGTAGCAAAACTCTATTTAGATACCCTACTGAATTTGACTTGAATCACCTTCTTATGAAACTCATCAGTACATAAGAGTGTTTTATATGAAAGTATACTCAATACCTTCAAATCGATAGGTGGCACGACTTCTACGAACTTACTGTTAAAAAGTTATGGCATTTTAAAGTTCGGTAAAAGTTGCAGCACAGACGTATACAGACACCGCAGAACCTTTTTGAAAAGGTTTCGTACACAACAGATTTGTGTCAGTGAGACGATGTGGCAGACTGTAATTTTTCCCCAAAAGTTGTATTTGACATAGCGGAAATGCATCAGACTTACTAGACTTGATAACAAACATATACACATGTTAAACATCAATTCTACTTATGATACTTATCTATGAGTTTACGGAAATGATTTTTCAACAAAATTAAGGGTTGTAGCAAACAATTATTAAAGACTGTATTTCGTATGTTTCTCTATGGACATACAGCGACACTCACCAATCCTTTTAAGAAATCTTTATTTTTGTTTCATGGAAATCTTCAAGATAATATAACAAAGTATACTAAACACCAAAAGTTGCAAGCAATAAACAAAGAAACTCTTCTCATATTGTATCTTGCTTTAAAGGTAATTAGATACATGGATCGTGCCCAATTTTAAAACCATTTGCTTTTAGAAAATAAGAGCCACTTGGATCTGATACCAATTATCGAAAACATGGAGGGGGTGAATACGTTTTAAAAACTTTTTTTTATCAAATATCCATTAAGGGGGACATAGTATGATAACTGTTGTATATAGTCAAGGACTATATGAATCAAGTACCACATTGTATGATCACAAATCGCGCAAGCAGTGCAAGTATAAAGATAAACTAATAAGGAAAAGTAAATGCAAACCGACACAATAATTAATAGTGGTTCGGCTACACGGACTCCTTCTTTGCCATACAACAACCACCGAGTCACCTACTCGAGAGTTCGACTTCACTAATCAACAACCTCCTTTATACCGGTGGAGAAACCCTTACACGTCGCTTACATTATTTACCGACACCTAATCTAGGATGTTGTGTTCTTTCACACAGGTACAACAAGCCCCTTCTACATCGCTTACACGTTATCCGGTACTAAGCTAAACATTGGGTCCTTGCATAATGGATATGACTAACGCCCTTTTACACCACCTACAATATTTTCTGACACCTAAGCTAGGATGTCCTGTTCTTTCACATGAATACATCAACTCCCTTCACATTATGTTTTGAGGACTAAAATACTAACCACACTATTACACAAGTAGTAGAAGGATATATGAAACACCCCCACTTTGATAAGTAGACTGTTACATGATAATTATGGCGTGTCATCAAAGCATGCAAGGTAAATGTCCTAAAACATATATGACCAAAAAGGAAAACCGGAATCAAACGTCGGTTCCCAAACATAAGCTCAAACCTGTATAAATTAAATGAGGTGCAAAAGAAAAGAAGTATGATGTAGCTCCCATCCTATGCACGCCCTCTAAATGCTCAAGCCTGTCATTGGGTACCTGCCGTATGGGACATGGAAAGAAAATACGGTTGAGCTATAAGCTCAGTGAACGGATATAATGACATGAATAGAATAGTTGAGATATAAGCAAAAGACATGAAATGCAGCGAAAAAAAGTGTAAGTCCTTGAAAACCTGGAATCATTTTTTATAATTGGTTTATATCTGAATAGCCTTATGTTTACTCATGAAAACATGTTTTAAATGCCAAAAGCCCATATAGGTCATGAAAGGTATCAACATGCATGAATACATAGAGGTGTGACCTCGTCATGCTATTAGAGGAGTTACCTCTAATTATATAAGTCTGAGTGGTGGGACCAGCTCCATGTGACGGATGTAGAGCACACACCACATCACCGTGTAAATCTGAAAACATGTACTAGGATACACCAATTTTCCCAACATGATTATAATAATAATACTGGCCAAAACGTGAAGGGACGCAGCGAGAAATCACTCTCCTCGCGGAAGAGTAATAACACCGGTGCCTCAGGTGTTATGGTCATTGTACCTCCAAAACTAGGTGAAACATGGCATGCGTGTATATAGCTCAGGCAATTTAAAATCATGGCATGGTAATTACTGAAAATTTTAATGACATGTAAAAACTGGGGAAAACAGATGGCAGCAAACGGGAATCCTCATCATACATAGAAAATGAATGTGCTTACTGAAGGACGGAATATCCGTACCATATGTCCAGTAACGAAGAAAGATGAAATGCGAAAAGTAATCTACTCCGAATTCACGAGTGCTACATAATAAAGGATGTGAATGAGTTGTGCGTTCATGTATAACTGTCTAGTTCTTAGTTTTCCTTACTTGTTCTTGACTTGTTTTACTTGGTCATGTCTTGTTTTACTTGTTCAAGTCTACTTTTATTGTTTTATGTTTTATCATGTAGTTTCTTAGTGTTTCATGTGTTTTTTATTAGTGTATTTCATGTTTCATGTGTTATTATACTTTATGTTTCATAATGAGTAACTTTCTAAAAATAGCAGGTTTCTATATATAGTAACTTTCCAAGAATAGCAGGTTTCCATATACAGAAACTTTCCAAAAATAGTAAGTTTCCATAAATAGTAAATTTCCAAAATTAGAAAGTTTCCAAAATTAGTAAGTTTCTGAAAATAGAAAGTTTCCATAAATAGTATGTTTCCATAAATAACATGTTTCTATAAAAGTATGTTTCTATAAATAGCATGTTTCCATAATTAGTAATAAGTTTGTTTAATAAGCATGATATATAAGCTAAGGCTTAATAAATATATTTTATAAGTCATGATTAATTAAATATCATATAGTAAAGTTTATTTAATAACTAATATAACATGTCATAATCTTATATTTAATTATTAATTAATACTATAACATGGTTTAATTGATTATTTGTAAAACCCGTAAAAATAAGGTCATAATTTAATTCTACTTTCAATTATTTTGAAGTATTTTATAACGTTAAATATTATTATGTTTAACGGTTTAAGTTGAAACCGATATTAAATATTATATTTTAATATTTTGATGAGTAACGAGGACTACTAGTGATCGCGATACCGACGGATGCCCATAATTTTATATTTCATTATCGATCGTTTCGATATTTAATATTTTCGACGATATCGTTTTAATTACGTATCGAGTCGTTATATCATTATTTTTCGTGTGCGTTTAAACTTT
This sequence comes from Glebionis coronaria, assembly GCA_025667525.1. Classification (NCBI taxonomy): domain Eukaryota; kingdom Viridiplantae; phylum Streptophyta; class Magnoliopsida; order Asterales; family Asteraceae; genus Glebionis; species Glebionis coronaria. The sequence goes on from CM046875.1 coordinate 364,982,139, forward strand.
TAAGCATTTTTACGAAACCCGAGTCCCGTAAATATTTTCAAAATTGACTAGTAATTATTTCCCACCTTTTAACTAATTATTTACATTTTCTAGCCAAACTTTTACTAAATTGCAATTAGGTCCCCACCCCACTAACTAAAAAATTAAAATTTAAAACACACACTTTATTTATTTCACTTCCAAAAATCTCTCTCTCTCTCTCTTTTCTTGTTCTTGCCGAAACCCACCACACACCCACCAAATCCATACATTTTTCAAATTATCTCAAGATTGAGGTTGATTCTAGCTAAACCAAGCATAGACCCATCTCTATTTTTGATCAAGGATCACATAGGTATAAAAATTTTACACATGCAAGCACTTTTTATTTTTATGATGTTGGTAGGTGGAAGCCATGGTTATGCATGGTGTTTTTAGCATGATCCATGGTGGTTCTTGCTAGAAATCTTGTTAAAAATTATATTTTGATCCAAAGATTTTTATTTTTGTTATGATTTTGATGTTATGGTGGATGTATGATGATATTAGAGTATATAAATGATCATTTCCATGGTTGGTTTTGGTCAAAAAGTTGATTTTGTACAAGATTTTGGTACCCATTTTATAGCAGTAAGTAAACTGAAAAATCCGAATTTTTATGTTTTGAAAATGACTTAACTTATAGCCTAGGGTTGTAGATAATTTCCTTAGCTTCGATTTGATATAAGGTAGAGCTTCTAACTCAAAACGAGCGCGAAGTTATGATGTTTTGAATAATCGTGTACCGGGAGACGAGTATCGACACTACATATAGTTGTTGTCGATATTTGGATCGAATCCCGGGGACTCTAAATGGATGTTTTAAAATGTGTAACCTACTGATAATGAGGTATTTATTTATTAGGTTGAGTTTACTTTAAAACCCGAGTGTCGGTTTTGTAAACGGAGTCGTTTAAATAAGTTAAAACGGTTGTATGAAAAATTAACGTAAATCTGTCCGGATTTTGTGGTTTGAAAATGAGTCGAGTAAAAGACTTTAAAAGTGATTTCATTTGATAAATTTGTAGGAGGACTTTTTATATATAGTAAGTTATTTTATCGAGTCGTTTCATAAACGGTTGACAAGTTTAAAAGGGGTAAATAAGCTAGTACATGTAGTATGTACCGGCGGATTTTGTTAAAAGTATAAAATGGTAAAGTAAATGGGTAGTAAAGTATACTGAAGTTATTTATATCGTTTACTCTCGAGTATATCGTGGTTTTATGAGTTCGAGTTTGATTTTATTAAGTATCATTTATTTCTCGAGTCTATTATTAAAGTACGCACCTTATTTGCTAGGTTGCGGTTATCGTGATTATCGGGCATCTACTATCGTCGGCGATCGTCTCATTACCACTATTGGCTAAGGTGAGTCTATAGCCTCGCTTTATACTAGTTATTAAATGATTTTAAACCCGCGAGGGGGAATACATGTTTTTATAAACTTAGAACACAAGATTTTTATGGTATGCTTTGTCCCTCTATGAATGGACCCGTGGTTGCCTTTAAATTGCATTAAGTGATTGCCATTGTTAAAGCCTCAATTATGGACCGTTAATTAACCTATGATGGGTTAACCGCTAGTACAATTAATAGATCTATGGGGGAAGCCGCCCCGGTTCAGTTTGTGTGGACTTGTCACAGAAGCTTAGGCCCGACCTCCACACTGTTTGGACATATTGTATTGAGAAGTCAGGTATACGGCAATGTACCATTAATCTAGAGGTAACCGACAATTAATAAATCTCCTGTCTTATCAGACCTCTAAAGGGAGTGTTTAAGGGCTCGGTTCCATGAGCTTATTGCAATTTATGCTATATACAATTATCATTGTTGATGCAAATTATTATTTGATGCTTATAAGCATGCCACAAACTTATAATCTTTGCTTGTGTTCAAATTGATTACATAAACCTATAGATTCACTCAGCATTTTTGCTGATTGTTTTACTCACATGTATTTCAGGTAATCAAGAAGTGGAAGCTTGGAGGTCACGAGAATGAAGTTGTGCACTGCTATGTTGTTCAAACTCTTTGATTTATTTATCGTTTCATTTTTTTTAAAACAAACTAATATGTTGTTTTAACTTATCTTTTGGTAACGATTACTTGGGACTACGCTACTCTGATAATTGTTTTGGGAACGATAAATTTGAAACGTCTCTTTTCGAGTCGTTCTTTATAAATTATGTGTTGTTGTATCATTGTTTAGCACCCAAAGATGTATTCCGCTGCGTGTAAATTTGGGGGTGTTAAAGATTGGTATCAGAGCCATGAGTTATAGAGAACTAGGTCTTTTTCTAAAAACCTAAACTATAACTGTCGGTTTTATTTTTCAAAGAGTCGGTGCACAGGACTTCGCGTGACTTCAGGTTCAAGCTACTTCTGAGATTACAATTTTAGTATATGTTATTACGTATACCTTATTGCCAAGTATTTATAAATAAATACTATGATCCACTTATGGATATATATTTATATCTAGCATCTTTTTATCGATATATATTTATGTCGTTAAACTTTTCGATAAAAGTTTATCATTTATTAATGATTAACTTAAATAAATACATTGAATTTTCAAGATCTTTCTGTATTTATTCTTGAAGTATTTAAATTGCTTTTATTGCAAATTTTTATATTATGACCTTACATAACTTCATCTACGCGCGTTACTTTCATTGTTTAACCCTTTGTGATATCTATATAGATATCCAAATCGTCTTCCGACTGTTTGTGTTTGGACGTCTTGAAACGTAGTCTCTAGACCATTGTGTAGCTCAATGTGTCCTTGGAATAGACTAACCGCTATTGTGTGAGTCACACATTTTGAAACATTTCTTAGAATCGTGTTGAATAATATCATGGTTTTTCATAATATTTTGTTGATCTTTATTATCGTTTTATACGACATGCGAAGATTTAATTCGTCGCCCATTTATACGTATCGACTCTGAAGTGTATTGTTCACTTATATCTCGGTAACGTCATCGTCATTTTATAAATCATCGTCTAGATTATGGCGCTATATTGGAATACGATTTTACTTCTATAAAATTGTATCATTTGTTTTTCATTAACCTTCTCGCTCTCGGAACGCAACTCGTTAATGTTCCATTCTTTTCTTGTTGTGTTTTGGTGTTTTTGAAGAATCATGACACCAAGGAGGTTTGCCTTCATTGCATTTTGAAACCTAAATTACGAACGTCTTACACCGTTTTGCTTCCTAAATTTCGTGTTGAATACCTTGAAGCATCTTATGTCATTTCATTATACTATATTTTTATTTGATGCTCATTATGAGATTTATTTTTCGTTGTTGTAAAATCCACAAGACATGTGTGTATATATATATATATATATATTTTGAGTGGTCAGGAAGTGTCGAAAAATATATTTAATGGAGAAATTGTAGGGACAGTATAAACAGGTCAAAACTTAAAAATAAAACATGTGTTTTTAAAATAAAACAGTCAAACCTGCACAGAACTTGCAGGGGTATTTTGGTCATTTTACATTGGTTTTCAGGTCTCGGGTAAAACTAGAAAGTCGTCTGAAACGTCGTTTTGCATCAAAATGCTTTAGATTCTGAGTCTTGGAGATGTCGTTTATCGGGTCAATTAATCGGCTCATAATTAAAAGTTAAATCTGATAGAAAATTCAGAACATGAGTTTTATACGTTTCTAAGCAGTTTTAAGTTAATTTGAGATCGTAAAATTTTAATGAATATTATTTTACAACTAACTAATACTAGTTACATGTTAAAATGTTTAAAAATAGAAACATTACAGGATTAGCAATTACCGGATTAATGGTGTAACTTGAAAATGAATAATATATTTTCTTAAAAGCATGTTGTGTCGAGTATCTTACATAGAATACACATATGGATTGATTTACTATTTTTATATATATGACACATTTGTCCTTCGATGTTATTTTATTTTATTTACTTCTAAACTTCCACTGATTTGGGTTGAGTTTTGAAGTTTTGTCTTCACATTCTTCGTCGATATTTTATCACATGTCTCATGGCGTTTCCGTCTAACCTTATAACCTTTTGAAACCTTATTAACTTGTAACCATATCATTGATTGTTTATTAAGCTACTATTTGCCACTTTTTGCAAACTTTTGGCTACTTTATACGTTGTCATAATGTCACCTTATAAATAAATCTGATATTGTTTTACGATTATTTTCACCAATTGTTTTTACTTTGGTCTTATAAAATACTTTTTGTAATATTAAAAGTTGCTTATTGAGTATCTCACAAATTACTTGTATCCTATAAATTTATAAACTATTTTTAAATTCCATTTTACAAATGGCATGGTTTATATAAACATAAGAAACGTAATACTTTTCGACGAAATGGAGCACTGCATTGCTAGCCCTAAATTATACATGGCCTGATCACCTATGTCTAATTTAGAAGGAGCCATGCTAGGCTGAATAGTAGTCACCTTAAAAATCTTGATAATAATCAACTTTTTACTTGTATTTATTATAAAAATAAATAAAATGGAATAAATTGAAAAGAAGTTTTGAAAACTTTATATTTTATGCAAGTAGCACAATTTCTATGCATCCGCATATGTTTTCTTACCTTTTAAACGAATTACGTGATTTTAATTACATTTTTACTCGATGATTGTTTTTCTACTTGTTACTTCATTTTGTCTTATAATTGATTTCTTTTGACTATTCGTCTAATTACTGACTGTCGATAAAGGACTTAAAAGTCTCGATGTTTTATCCTTCCTTCTCGTCCAATTTTCTTTATGCGACTGGGTAGATCTTTGGAATGTCTCCGCACGTGAATAATGAATTATCATTAGAGTGATTTCCGTATATCCGGGATGACGTCTGTCACTCTCGTTTGTCTCGAAATCCACTCTTGAGAACCGTGCTTTGACTTCTCTCTTTAAACACTAACATCGTTCATTTGATTTGTTTTAATTACAAGTGATTATTAGGAATTTTCTTTGATTAAAATTTTTGTATGGATCTTATTTCCGATCATGTATCGACCACCGCTAAGTTAACGAGCTGATATTGGTGAACCACCGCCCGCACTAACAAAATTGACAACTTGTTTAATCTATTATTTCTTATCGTCTTACCATCGACGCCTTTATTTTACTATTCTCTTTAAGAATTCATACGACATCTGCTTCGTCCTCTTTTGTACCGTTGATTTCGTACTAATTGTTGACCATTATTTCCATTCGTATTCGTTTGTTATCTTGTCACATTTCGAAACCCGAATATATCCCATGTTTATATTGGAATAATAAACACCTTTATGTACTTCTACAACGTATTATAAAATTTTATGGAACTTTTATACATTTTCCAATGATTTTTAATTATCGAAATAACCATCACAAGTAAAAGGTCAAATTTATACATCATATTTTGTATAACTAAAACTAATGTAAAAAAAAAATGAAATCATGTTCTATCTATTGAACTAATTGACTTATCATACTTTACTTTTAATGTGACGAAATTGCCAGTTTAATTTATATTCCTAATAGTGATTTAATTTGGAAATTATATTCTCTAATTGTAACCATCAGTATGAGTTTAATTAATAAATTTATGTCATTCTTTCAAAGTTTCTTAAGACGACCAAATAAATTATGAAGATATTTAACTTCTATTTTTAATATATCATCTTTATCAAGAAAGTACCTCAACTGAGTTTTAAGGTAATACAAATTCGGGACGGATAATTGTGACAAACATTATTTTAATGATAATGTATAATTCATTCTTCGCTCTCATTTTTCTAGTATTGTGAATAATTATGTTTCACGGTTACGTGAGTCGAGATCCCTCGTCGATCGTTAATCTTAAATTATTTTACCACATCTTGTTCGTTTATGCGTTTATTGAAGTCATTTTTATCTCGTTCTGTTCCTCGTATTGAAGATCACTATTTTATTCTGAGTTTAAAGTGAATCTCGGGAAGCAGTGTATAAGATGAAACGATAAGTGTCACCAGGATTTATGCGTGTACTTGTGAAATGATTGAGGACCGAATTTCTTAATGAATGGAGTTAATAAATTCGTTACAACCTCGAGGAGTATGTTGAAGCCGACACCGCAAGTGGAAAGACACTTGAGATAAGTGGTTATTATCAAGGGTTCGTTCAAGGTTTTCTCGATGATTAACGGTGGAGATCTATACTCGATGTTTATGTTCGACCTTTTTATTTTATGTACTTATATGGTGTGTGATCTAGTCAAATGATCGTAAGTTGTGAGAACTTGAGACGGCATCATCCGATGAAGTCCGATCATATAGAACACATATTATGTAATATCTTTTTGACTTTCAACGGCGATGTTTATTGAGACTTTAATGCGCGTTGGCGAAAGTAAGATGGTGTCTTTGTATTACCTTTTGAGTAGGGTCCCACGTATGAGCACCCTCTGACGACGAAAATGTTTTTCTTGTTAGTTCTTTTTGATGTGTGTCCATGGCTATCCGGCCAGTGGCTATCCTTTAAATTTAAACATTCTTTTTAACTGGACTTTCCCGAAAAATCCTGTCATCTATTCTTGTTATCGAATGAGCTTCGTGTGATTCATAAAATTTTCATGTGTCGAGCTTGACGGGTGACTGGTGGATAAGGATTTATTTATTCCTTTTTGGTGAGATACAACTTGGCGACAAGTTGCGTTTTGTAAAAGAACCATTGGAGATCGTGGATCGAGATACACGTGGGAACGTAAGGACTTCTAATTAACGACTGTCGTCATCCTTTCGGGTAGTGATCAACTCGTGTATGAGGTGAGTTGAGCGCCGGGACGTCGCTCCCTTAAGGTGGTGAGGATGTAAAACCCGTAAAAATAAGGTCATAATTTAATTCTACTTTCAATTATTTTGAAGTATTTTATAACGTTAAATATTATTATGTTTAACGGTTTAAGTTGAAACCGATATTAAATATTATATTTTAATATTTTGATGAGTAACGAGGACTACTAGTGATCGCGATACCGACGGATGCCCATAATTTTATATTTCATTATCGATCGTTTCGATATTTAATATTTTCGACGATATCGTTTTAATTACGTATCGAGTCGTTATATCATTATTTTTCGTGTGCGTTTAAACTTTTAAGCATTTTTACGAAACCCGAGTCCCGTAAATATTTTCAAAATTGACTAGTAATTATTTCCCACCTTTTAACTAATTATTTACATTTTCTAGCCAAACTTTTACTAAATTGCAATTAGGTCCCCACCCCACTAACTAAAAAATTAAAATTTAAAACACACACTTTATTTATTTCACTTCCAAAAATCTCTCTCTCTCTCTTTTTTCTTGTTCTTGCCGAAACCCACCACACACCCACCAAATCCATACATTTTTCAAATTATCTCAAGATTGAGGTTGATTCTAGCTAAACCAAGCATAGACCCATCTCTATTTTTGATCAAGGATCACATAGGTATAAAAATTTTACACATGCAAGCACTTTTTATTTTTATGATGTTGGTAGGTGGAAGCCATGGTTATGCATGGTGTTTTTAGCATGATCCATGGTGGTTCTTGCTAGAAATCTTGTTAAAAATTATATTTTGATCCAAAGATTTTTATTTTTGTTATGATTTTGATGTTATGGTGGATGTATGATGATATTAGAGTATATAAATGATCATTTCCATGGTTGGTTTTGGTCAAAAAGTTGATTTTGTACAAGATTTTGGTACCCATTTTATAGCAGTAAGTAAACTGAAAAATCCGAATTTTTATGTTTTGAAAATGACTTAACTTATAGCCTAGGGTTGTAGATAATTTCCTTAGCTTCGATTTGATATAAGGTAGAGCTTCTAACTCAAAACGAGCGCGAAGTTATGATGTTTTGAATAATCGTGTACCGGGAGACGAGTATCGACACTACATATAGTTGTTGTCGATATTTGGATCGAATCCCGGGGACTCTAAATGGATGTTTTAAAATGTGTAACCTACTGATAATGAGGTATTTATTTATTAGGTTGAGTTTACTTTAAAACCCGAGTGTCGGTTTTGTAAACGGAGTCGTTTAAATAAGTTAAAACGGTTGTATGAAAAATTAACGTAAATCTGTCCGGATTTTGTGGTTTGAAAATGAGTCGAGTAAAAGACTTTAAAAGTGATTTCATTTGATAAATTTGTAGGAGGACTTTTTATATATAGTAAGTTATTTTATCGAGTCGTTTCATAAACGGTTGACAAGTTTAAAAGGGGTAAATAAGCTAGTACATGTAGTATGTACCGGCGGATTTTGTTAAAAGTATAAAATGGTAAAGTAAATGGGTAGTAAAGTATACTGAAGTTATTTATATCGTTTACTCTCGAGTATATCGTGGTTTTATGAGTTCGAGTTTGATTTTATTAAGTATCATTTATTTCTCGAGTCTATTATTAAAGTACGCACCTTATTTGCTAGGTTGCGGTTATCGTGATTATCGGGCATCTACTATCGTCGGCGATCGTCTCATTACCACTATTGGCTAAGGTGAGTCTATAGCCTCGCTTTATACTAGTTATTAAATGATTTTAAACCCGCGAGGGGGAATACATGTTTTTATAAACTTAGAACACAAGATTTTTATGGTATGCTTTGTCCCTCTATGAATGGACCCGTGGTTGCCTTTAAATTGCATTAAGTGATTGCCATTGTTAAAGCCTCAATTATGGACCGTTAATTAACCTATGATGGGTTAACCGCTAGTACAATTAATAGATCTATGGGGGAAGCCGCCCCGGTTCAGTTTGTGTGGACTTGTCACAGAAGCTTAGGCCCGACCTCCACACTGTTTGGACATATTGTATTGAGAAGTCAGGTATACGGCAATGTACCATTAATCTAGAGGTAACCGACAATTAATAAATCTCCTGTCTTATCAGACCTCTAAAGGGAGTGTTTAAGGGCTCGGTTCCATGAGCTTATTGCAATTTATGCTATATACAATTATCATTGTTGATGCAAATTATTATTTGATGCTTATAAGCATGCCACAAACTTATAATCTTTGCTTGTGTTCAAATTGATTACATAAACCTATAGATTCACTCAGCATTTTTGCTGATTGTTTTACTCACATGTATTTCAGGTAATCAAGAAGTGGAAGCTTGGAGGTCACGAGAATGAAGTTGTGCACTGCTATGTTGTTCAAACTCTTTGATTTATTTATCGTTTCATTTTTTTTAAAACAAACTAATATGTTGTTTTAACTTATCTTTTGGTAACGATTACTTGGGACTACGCTACTCTGATAATTGTTTTGGGAACGATAAATTTGAAACGTCTCTTTTCGAGTCGTTCTTTATAAATTATGTGTTGTTGTATCATTGTTTAGCACCCAAAGATGTATTCCGCTGCGTGTAAATTTGGGGGTGTTAAATTATTAATTAATAAAACATGATATTAAACTTTACCATAACTTGATAATTAAACAATTAATTTAGTTTAATTATATCATGGTTATAATAAGCTAAGTCCAAATTTAATTAAACTAAATGTGCCATGCTAATTTCCTAAATAATTAAATAAATAATTATTAATTATAAATAACGATATGTCCATGTTAATTAAGTTGAATTAATAAGTTAATGAAAAGGTCATGATTTAATTCATGTCTGTGTTTAATTAATACACACGTTTATTTAATAATCCCAAAAATGATTTAACCGAAAAAATATAATAAATCCTAAACACCCCGTTTATGTTTTCCTTGATTCTACCCGAGCCCCAAAGTAGCTCCAACAATCCCAAAACCATAGCCACCGGTTGTAGTTCGTTTCTCGCTGGTCAGCCAAAACAACTCCGGGTGTTGGCCTAGCTATTCCCACCGACAGTTCTGCTTTCCCACCTGTAGTTCTGTTTTCCCACCAGCAGCCTTATGGATGCGGCTGCCAAGCCTCTAACGCCACTGTGGTTGATTCCCATTGGACTTGGTGGTTTGCGGCTGTTATGCCCATGGTACCCACTATGGCTGTGGCAACAAGCCAAAAACAAACACCACCGTGAGCAGCAGCCCCACGGCTATTTAGTCAAGAAATCCCACCGAGAGAAGTGGCTCTTGGTTTCCGTGTAACCATAACAATCCAACCCGATTCTATACATTTTAACTCTAATTAACATGTTATCAATCATAACTAATTTAATTCGAATAAATCATTGAAAGGCAACAAAAGATAAGGATTTGTTGATTACAGAATGATATCGATATTAGGAATGAGCAAACACGAACCCTCCCGAAATTATTTAGATCAAAACCCAAAATATTTTTCTTCTTCCTCTTCTTAGGCCGGCGGCTGAATTCCTTTCTAGGGTTTTTGGTTGCTTTCTTGTTTTGATACAAATGACAAACGAAAAGGGTTTTGCTAGTTAAATCACAAATGGACCAGGCTTGGGCCCTTATTCTTGTTTCTTTTCCTCTTTGTGTCGTCCAAACACCCCCTACATATACTTATTTTTTTGTGTTTTATGTTTATTTACGTGTCGTGTTTTAAAGTTCATGACATGTGTTCGTGTTTTTAACTCGTGTTAATTCTTGTCTTATTTTATTTATGATACGTAACTACTTGTAAATAATAAATAATAATTATACGTAATACATGTATTTAAAAATTAAATATTCATGGTACGTGTCGTGCATTAATTAATTATAAAGTTTTAATTAATCTGTGTTTTCGTGCAGTTAATGCTTCATGTATTTCATGCGGGTTTTACAACTCTTCCCCTCTAAAAAGAATAATTCGTCCTCGAATTAGAAACATGATATGGCTGAAAGGACATAGACGTGACGTGGCTGAAGAGAACATGGAATGTGACGTGGCTGAAAAGAACATACTTTGATCTTGGAAGGAAATGAGGATACGAAGTTTTGATGGACTCCTCCGTTCCCAAGTGCCTTCCCGCTCGGGATGGTTCCTCCAAAGGATCTTGACGAAAATAATAAATCTTGGTCTTCATGACCCCGTCATGACGATATGGAAAGTTTCAGGTTCCTCAACGTAAGATAGATTCTCATAAATTAATTAAGTGGATAAGAAATAACATGAAGAAGATACATGAAATGATACAGTGCGAAATAACATGAAAAGAATGATATTAGTAATCTCTGAGCAATGATACGAGAGACATATCGTGTACATAGTACGCGGGCAATTATGAACATGATACGTGAAAAATTGTGAACGTGATTTTGAGGACATATGGTGAATGTAATATGTGAAACATATCGTGAACGTGATATGAGAAACGTAGGGTGAACGTGATACGTGAAACATATCATGATCGTGATACGTGAAACATATCGTGAACGTGATACGTGAACATATGATGAATGATAAATGAACGTGTTATAATGGAGGAGGTAACTCCCAATGATATGAGATGAGACGTGAAATTTGACGTGAAGCATTTGTTTGAGGATGGAACACTGTGCTACACTTGGGTCTGGTCTCCAAAGCTTTCTACAACCCTTCCCAGGATAAGAGGAAAAATGTGAATCGTGAAATGAAACGAGAACATGAATGCGAACAAGATTGTGAACGTGGAAGTGGGGTGTAAATCGTGAGAGAAATAAGATCATGAACGTGAACAATGTCATGGACGCGAATGTGAAAAGCAGATCGTGAAATGGAACAAGGACGCGAACACGTACAAGGTCGTGATCGCGAACATGAGACGAAATTGTGAGCGTCAACGTAACCTTGAACGTGAACGTAAACGTAAAAATGAACGTAAATTTCTATCTGATATGATTGTTGATGGAATACCGTAAAATCGTACGATCTTATGTTCAAATATCTCTGCCAACTGGTTAACTGCATAATTCTTACGGATAAGGAGGAAATGTGGAGACTTGCCAACGATCGGCAGCAACTCCGATAGCATTATGCCTCCTCTGAGACTGTGGTAGTATGGTAATGAAATCCATGAAGATCTTGTCCACTTCCATTCGGAAATTTCTAATGGTTGAGATAAACTACTAGCATGTTGGTGTTCTATCTTAACCTGCTGGTATGTCATGCATTTAGATATGAACGTAACTGCATCTTGTTTTGCACCGCTCCACCAAAAAAATGGTTTGAGATCATGATACATATTGTAGAAGCTTGATACATAGAAATTAGAAAACTACGAGTATCGGTAATTTAGACCTCTCTTAGCGTGGGATCCTCTGGAACACATAATTTAGTGTAAGATTCTCTCCTTTACGTGTAAGCTTAGTCATGGTAAACTAACCGTGAGAAACAACATGACTCAGAGTGTCACTGTAATCTACCAAAATTCGTACTTGAAAAGTTTAGTGTGAAATTTCTTCTGTCGTAGAATTTGTAACATAATGCGAAGATGGCCTTCGTGCTCTTCTCTAGACTTTGCGAATATCAGAATGTTAACAATGAACATAATGACAAACTTATCCGAGAATTCATGAAAATTCGATTTATCAAATCCATAAATACAACTGGGGTATTCGTGTGTGATGAGATGGCATTTATACATGATCTCATCGTACTTTTCGGGCTTTAAAATGCATAAAATGTCATATAAATACCATATATATGCTTGTGTTTGTTACTTGTTTATTTTAGGTATGGATATCGTGAAATAGAAAAAAGATCACAAGAAACAAGGTAAAACGAACACGAGAAACGAAGTCGCACAATGAACCGGGCCCTAGTCTATGATTTCTCAAAGAAAAGACCTTGAGGATTTGAAGTTGTTCAAGAATGATCCCTCATAAATGAAGAAATGACTCTTAATACCCTTGTATATTGATAATCATAAGTTTGGTCCTTTAAGTTTGTAAAAATTACAAAAAGGTCCCTTAACTATGAAGATTTGGCAAGTTTAGTCCCTCAAGATTGAAAATTGTCAACAATGGTCCTCCATGAATTCAAACATCAAATGAAGACCTTCAAAGAACAAGAATGCCAAGATCAGTCCTTGAAATATCAAAAAAAATGTGAAAACAAGTCCTTAAAACCCTTATACCAAAGTTTTGGGGCAAAAGTGTGAAAATGGGAAGTTTATTAACAAAGGAAAACGTTTGTTGGGCTAAATAAACATGTTATTAACCTTTCAACAAAAACCAAGGACCACTTTTGCCTTTCTAAAAGTTCAAAAACACAAACACGCGCCAAACAATAAACTCTCAAGTTTTTTGGATCAAACACCCACTGTTCACACGTATGAACCTAGAATTAACTTTTACCAGCCAAAGGGTTTTTCCAAATTACCTTTACCAAAAGGTAATTCACCCTCACACGTTCACATCCCACACTTGAAATCCCACACCACTCCACTCATGGTCCCCACCCCATTCAGCCTTCAACCAATCATCATACGACTTAGCCTCCAAGTAATGCCACATGGACAAATCAACAGCCCACAACAAATACTTACTCTTAAAGGAAAAAAGGAAGGGTTAGGATCACTTTTGATAGCTCATCAACAAAAAATGACTCAAGGGCATTTTTAAGATTTCTTAGCTAGGGTTTTCATGTATTCAGCATTCTAGAATAGTCCTTTAGTCCTATATAAGGAGACCTCAACATGTGAGAGTCCCTTGTTCTAGTTTTTCTCTTAAACATTGTAATTCCTTTTTAAAATTTATAAAAGTTTGGTATTTTTAAAAAATTGTAATTCCTTTTTATGTTTTTGAAAGTTGGTGTTGTTTAAGAGTGAAGCTGAGTTCCATTTTATGATATAAACCTGTTTTGATCTTTGGATTAAAGCACATTTTGGTTTCATAAGGTTTTCAAGTTTGAAAAAAGTTTGAAATCCTTGAATATGTTTGGTCATTTTACTTGTCTAACTCCTATCCATAAGCCTAAAGCTCTTACAAGCTTGTTGATACCAAGCTTGTGAAGGGATTTGAGCCTTTGGAAAGGTTGTTTGTTGCTTTGTGTTGAAGATCCATTGCCATCAAGGTCTGGTTCTGCTTTGAACCATCAGCAGACCTTTCTTTCTTTCTTCAAGCACCATGGTCACTCTCTAGCTGTTGAAAGTGGTCTAAGGAGCATAGTTGATCCTCCTAAAAATATTTGTGTTGAAGTCTGTTATGATATTTGTTATGTGATTTGGAGTTCTTGTGTTTGTGATTTGTGTTTTATTGCTTAGATTTGTTAGTTGTGACCTAGTTGAGCTATTTGAATCATAAAATCAGTACTGTGTTTAAAAATCAAAAGTTTGTTTGAAAATGTACTAAAACAAGGTTGTTTGGATTTGGGGATCAAAAGGCCTTGTGGCCTTGTGCCCTTGTTTCTTGGGGTTTGGATACTCTAAACAAGGTATTTGTCACTGGATTTGGTAATTGGTTAAGTATTTTAAGGTTTGGAAAAGGTTTGGCAAGTTTCGGAAAAATCTGATATAAGTGGTTTGAAAATGGTCAAACACATCAGCAAAAAATCCTTGTTGTTTGGATTTAGAGTCTGATTTTTGGTTTGGGAAGAATTTTAGTGATAAGCTATCTGTGCAATATCTGTTTGTGGAATTTGGTGGCTTATTGAGTGTGCTAGAGCTTTTAGAAGTTGGCTGAAGTGGTCATTTGCATCAGCAAAGTGACCACCTCAATTTTGCTTTGCATCTTGTTATCTAGTGTATGCCCTGCTTATTTGTTGCTTGAATCTTGTTATTGTGCTGCTTGTGAGTGTATTTGGCTATTTGGATTACTTGCTTGAGTGCTTATAAGCCAACTGGCTTATTGGCCAATTTTGTCCAAAATCTGTCATCATTTGGCTAACTGGCCTCTTGATTCACAAGGATTCAACCTTGATTCCTTCACAAAAGTTGCTTATAACAAGCTCATAAACAATCCCTGGCAATTTGGTTAACTTTGGTGCACTTTGACTTTTGGTGAAATAAGCTATATTTGGCTTATTTTTCTGTTCTGCTTATTGGCTCATGCAACAACTTACTTTTTTGTGATAGGTGTCATTTTTCTCAGCTTATTATCATATTTGAGAAGTTATAGGTCTTTTGGTTAAGCTTTTGCTAGAAAACTAACTTATTTGGCTTTTTCAGCCAGCTTATTTTCTTCTACAGCTTATTCTACTTGACTTTTTGTGATTTTTCTTTTTGATTGTTTTTAGTTAAGCTATTTGCGAGCTTTTGCAAAAAGAATCAGCTTTTGAAACCCTCTAGAACTCAAACCTGACTATTTTGTCTTTTAGTGAAAAAGTTATTTTCTACTTTCTGGCTTGTTACTTGAGCTTTTTCAAAATTTCTTTTTGCAAAAGGGTTTAGAATCTCAATAGGACGTTGTGTGTTCAAGCAGAGCTTATGGCATTAGCATATAGCTTAATGGGCTTATTGTCCCATTAAGAATAAGCTGTTGACTTATTAAGCTGTGATAAACACATGTTCAGCTTTTGGGCCTTTAGACTTTTATGCTTAAAATTGAATTTTGAGTCTGACTTGTGATTTTGGGCTTTTTTGGTTGAGTTTGATTTTATTGGGCCAAAAAGCCCATTAAGGTTGACTGTTTTGGTTTTTAGCCCATTTGGGGGCCCAATAGGGGTATTTTGGTAATTTCACATCAAATTGCTAATTATTTAGGTTAAAATAAACTAGTTTGCAAGTTTTTAGAATTTTTATAATTTTTGAATTTTTAATATTATTTTAATATTTAATTTTAGATTTTAATCATTTTAAATAATTTTAATTGGTTTTAATTTTTATAAAAATAGTTTTTAGTTTAATTAAGTCATTTTAGAATTTTACAAATTGAAAAATCTTTATTTGGGCTTTTTATTAATTATTTTGATTTTTAGGGCTTTAATTAGCATTTAAAAATTAATATTTAATTAAATAAAAGGTTTGAAAAAGTTTTGATCATTTGTAAACCCTACTTGGATTTTTTTTTATTTTTGGTGATGTTTTGGGAATTTTTAGATTAAATTTTTATTTTGTCACTTTTTACGGTTTTAAATTTCGTCGTCGTAGTTTACTTTTCTCGTATCCGTCATTCTAATTTCTCATATTTTCTTTCTATATTAATCCAAAATCATACAAGTTATTCACACACAATCAACCTCCTTGGGAAACGAACTTTTAACCATTGGGTCATTAGTGCACGGTTTTCCTAAATCGTCGTACTTAATACTTACCGCTCTTTTACGCTATTGTTTTTCCTAAAGCAAGTGTAGTAAAATACCACAACCATTTTGGCGCCGTTGCCGGGGAGGTGTGTCGTGATTAATGTGAAAAATTTTGTTTTTAATATCTAACCATAAATAGTATTTGTGTTAAATAGAAATCTATTAACACGTATTATTGGGTTTTCGTTTTTCTTGTCAAATATTATTACTATATTGTATATGTATCACAACTAATACAAAATATCTCCAAAAGTGTGAAAGCACAACCTTAATTGGGATTTGATCTCCTAATTATTGTATTCGAATCTCAAACAAAAAGAAAACGGCAAAAATAGATAACTACTTTCGTGAAGCTTGATTTTAATCAATACAAACTATAAGGTGGGTATAAGGCGGTTGAATTTCACGACCTAAGGGAAAAAGGCTCTTAAGTGCTTCGCGCCGCCTCGTTTCCCCCGCTTACTTGTGCGTGTCGATAGAAAAAGATCTAATCGAGGGTTTTGCCGCCCAAAGTATTATTACATATCATATATATTTGCTTGGTTTCTTTGTGATTAAACCCTCTTGAACAATTTGGTTTTCACCAAAGTTCTAAAGTCAATCGAAGGCGTTCACTCCACATGATCGTTTTCATTCTTTAAGGATCCTTTAATCAAGAGTTTGATTCGAGGAGAGATTTAGTAGATTGTTGTCTACAAATACACACAAAACCTAAAAAGATTAAAAACAATCAAAAACACAAAAAAAAAATTGAAAATCAACAAAACACCAAAAAGAATCTTCTTTGCTCACCTCCACGTTCTATGTCACATTTATGCAAACTCGGAATCAAGAAAAACGGGCTCGTAAAGTCGTCAAAAGGAAGTAAATCAAGAACCTTTGATTGAAGAAGAACCTCCAATTGTCGAACCCTAGTAGAACCAATAGTCACCATGGCTAATCGTACTATGATGGAGTTTCTTGAAGCACCCACCGAGGGTTTTGGAGAAGCTATTGTGATTCTCGCTATCCTTGCGGAGAATTTCGAGATCAAGACGGGTTTAATGTCGATGCTTCAAGCAAACAAGTTTCGTGGACATGAAAAAGACAACCCACATTATCACATACGAAATTTCAATCGTCTCACCGTAACGAGCAAGTTTAAGGATGTTCCACATGACGCCATTAAGATGATGTTGTTTCCATACTCTTTAGATGGACCCGCAAAAATTTGGCTCGAGAAAGAACCGCCAAATTCGATTTTTACATGGGGTGATCTCGTTTCCAAGTTTGTGAACCATTTTTTTCCGCCATCTAAAACGACACATTTGAAAAATGAGATTTCAAGGTTTACACAACGTTCTAATGAATGTTTTTCAATGGCATGGGAACGATTTAAGGAAATGTTACATGAATGTGCTCACCATGATTTTTCGGAATTGCATCAAATTGATACTTTTTATAATGGGCTTAACGATCATGAATGAGATTATTTGAATGCCGCCGCGGGTGGTAATTTTTTGTGCAAAACGACCGATGAAGCTTTAAATATTATCGACAATAGATCTAAGGTTTATAACCCTCGTAACACACCAAGTGTTGCCACTATGGGTTCATCGTCATAATCATCGTCTCGTAACATGAATGCCTTACATGATGAAGCAAATGAGGAGAATCAGTTTTTCAATAGATTTTCAATGCTTATGACACATTGGAAAGCACAAGATGTTTTGAATTCCGCATCGGTTAAAGCGGTTGAAAAGAGTTGTATATCTTGTGGAGGAGCTCATGATTTTTCCGAGTGCAATACCTCCGGTGGTAACACTTCGAGTGCTTACGTAGCAACGGGAACTTACAACCAAAATGGCCAAGGTTCCCGCCCAAATCAAGCTCCCCAAAATGAAAATGTTAACAACTATCGAAACAACAATCAAAGTGGTGGTTATCAAGGCAATCAACGTAACTACAACAAGGGTAATTACCAAAGTGGGAACAATGGGCAAGTGCAAAATGAAAGTCAAAACCATGATTTTCAAAATATGACACAAGGTTTTCAAAATGTTCACACTAAAAATATTCTAGGAGAATTTTTGGATTATGCAAAGGCAAATGATGCTAAGTTTGATAATATGCAACGTGAGATGATTAACTTAAGATCCAATTTGAAAAACGAGCTTAAAAACGAACTTGCTAATGAATTGAAAACTCATGCTAACAAAATGGAAGGAAACGTTCAACGTCTTCAACAAAATCAACAAAAGATGGAATAAGGTCAACATGAGATTAAGCAAGAGTTGTTAAAAGCGGATAAAAGGCAATCTAAATTGGAAGATCGAATGGCTAGTATGTTTGAACCAATCATGTGTAAACGCTCTTCCTCGGGTGGTCTTCCTAGTGATACCATTGCAAACCCGAAGGGAGGAATGAAGGTTATTACTACTCGTAGTGGTAAAACTTTCAAGGAACCAATCTCTCGTCCTAGTACTTCTACAGAGAAGGAAATTGAGAAAGAACCCGAGGTGATGGTCGAAAAAGAGCATTTTATAAGCCCACGAAGTACCGCTCATACCACACCTATGGTTGAACCAATACCAATTGTGGAATCCAAGATTACATGGCCGATGCCTATGCCCCAACCCACACCACCTATACCTTATCTATCGAGACGAAACAAGGAGGAATCGCAAGAATGTAACAACTATCAATTTGAGCTTTTTATGAAAATGTTTCGTGATATGTATTTTAACATAAGTTTTGCCGACGCTTTAATCACGATGCCTCGATTTGCCGCAAATTTCAAAAGTATGTTGATTAACAAGGAGAAATTGCAAAAATCGTCTAGTTGTTCATCGGTTTTTCATAACCGCATACCTCAAAAAGTCGGTGATCCCGACAAATTTTTAATTCTGTGTCGAATTCAATATATGGATAATATTAATTTGATGCCTCTTGAAATCTTTAAATCTCTATCACATCCGGCTCTTACTCCATCGAAAATGTAAATCGAGATGGCCAATCATTCTACGATTCTCGGAAGTGCAGTAGTCGAAGACGTTTTTGTAAAAGTTGGAAAGTTTTACTATCTGGTGGACTTTATCGTTGTAGATATTCCTATGGATCCTAAAGTTCCTCTCATTTTAGGTCGTTCATTTTTAGATACGTCAAGAGCACTTATTGATGTACACGCTAGAAAAGTCACTCTACGCTTCAATAAGGAGGAACTTGTAATAAATGCAACTCAAAACTCCAAGCTTTCTCATGTTTATTCTATCGTAACTTTGAACCATGTTGATTTAATCGAAGTTGTTTGCGAAGAATCTTCACAAGAAATTGTCAATGAAAACGATTTTCCATCTCCTCCGCCGGTGGAGGTTATGAGTGTTAAACCTACATCTTCAATTTTGGAATATGTCGATAAGTTGCCGATTATTACGGAAGATCTTTCGAATGAAGAATATGTTGACCCCGAGGGGGAGGTGTTCTTTATTGATAAATGTTTTGAGAACTTACCACCACCTAAACGCAACTTAAATGTGAGAATTATTAGTGTGCCTAACATCGTCTTAGAAACACCAAATATTTTTGACAAAATGAAAACGGGTTTTCATAAAGAGATTTTGAAAGATAAAAAGGAAAGATTTTGAATTTGATTTTAAAAGATTTTTCTACAAGTCTAAATCCGTCATCACCATGTGTTTTGAGTACTAGAAGCTCGTCTACTCCTTTTGACGATGCTTTGTATGGTTTTAGTGTGGGGGAAGCCCTTTATGTTTCTTCACACTTCACCACCGAGGACGAGATATTCGATCCTGGAATTGCTTATAAAGGGAAATATCGGTCTTCCACCGATGCAATAAATGGAAAATACTTTGGTTTGCTTGGTGTGAGTCTACCTCGAGTAGCTAATTATGTTGCCCCACCATTTGTCCCACCCTTCTACTTCTCATCTCTTTTCTTCAAACCCTTTGGGTTTTTAGCACGTGTTGAAGTGGCGTTGGTTTGTTTATCCAATGAAAACGAGGAGACCATCTTGGATCCCGGTATTTTGCATCATCAAAGGAATTAGTCCTTAATACCGGTTTCTTTTGGGCATTGTTCATCATATAAGACCCACCAAAAAGGACCATACCATAATTATCCCCAAATGATCACATTTATGGGGGATCGAGTCGAGCTCATGACTCGGTAATTAAAAACGAGGTGCCTCGCGGAGGAGATCCCATCCTTATCCATGTACATATTATCGCTTTCTAATGTAGTATTGAGAGGGGGTTTGTGCCTTTCTAACTCGTTGTCTCGTGGTTGTTTGTGAATGTGTTATCTAGATCATCATCATTGCCACGATTAAAGACTCTCGTGTTCGTTTACGTGAGCGTCGATCGTTTGCTTGAAGAGTTTTTCACGAATCCATGACACATCCTTTATTGTTCTAACAATTATCTTTTAGCATAATTCATAAACGGCTTTAGATATATTGTTGATCACCCTTTCCATGCTAGATCCTAAGAATTCGACTCTTCATCTCTAGTATGGGGATGCTCCACCTTTAGACTCGAAACATTGAGGACAATGTTTAATTTTAGTATGGGGGTGAATAGATACTTGCCTTTCTACGCCCTCACGTTTTCCAACTTTCATCGTTTTGTTTTGTTTTGTTGCAAATAAGGCTAAAAATGGCCAAATTTTAAAAAAATTTCTTAGTTTTCATAAGTGTTTTTAAGACACGAATGTATATTTTCCGATGGGTAGAATAAGAGTTAATTTTTGACTTGATGGGCATTTGGAGCCCTTTACATTCCTTAACCTGCTTGAATCAAGTTTTGCTAGACTTTTATATAGGGAACTTTAAAACTGGAAAGTCTTAGCTCATACGGGTTAAGAACAAGAACTTTTCGCAAGTTCCTATAAATGATCCTAGAAAGTCACTTATCAAGAGAACTTTAAAATGCATTCTCTAAACTTGAAAAGGTGTAAGAAAGTGCAAGATCCTATAGCTGACTTGAAAACCCAAAACTTCGATTTAATATAGTCTTAATGAAGCTAATCCAAATTTGGCTTAATTTTGACTTGCACGGCTAAGGATTCATGAGTCTCTTTAATTAGAGGTCTTTATATAGTGAAGAACGAGAAGTGATAGACCTAGACAAGTGATCATGCTAAATGTAGAACATGAAAATGTTCTTTCAAAAACTCATATGTTTTTAATTATGGCTTTTTTGTCCCATAAGATCAATGCATTAGGAATAAAATGATTGCAATAAGTAAGGTCGTACGATTTGAAAGGTTACTTAGCTTCTAGCCCAAGATCGTTTAAAAGTTGCTCGTGGTTGAATAGAGTTCATAGCCAAGGCATAACTTATTGAAGCGGGACGCGAAGAATGGTGAAGGTCCAAAAAGGCCTTAACAAGGCATGAGGAGCTCTACTTTGTTGCAAAAGATCCAAGATGATGTGAAGAATCATTATTCCAAAATCAATATGAACGATCAAGACACACGACGCAAAGAAATTACTCCCCTAAAGATCATGGAGAAAGTCTATCCAAAAAGACCCTTACAAGGTATGAGGAAAAATATATCCATGTCTTAAAAGGAGGCAGAACGTTGTATATCAAAATCCAAAATAAAGATTGAAGAAAAATGATGAAGTCGTGGTCCAAGTATGAAGAATCTCTCAAAACGTCAAGTGAAGAAATTCCAAAATATGAAGAGAAGACCATAATTTCAAGAACGTCTTCCGAAGATTCGAAGTATGAAGTACATGCCAAATATCGGTCCGAGAAAGGTCTCAAATCGTGAAACGAGTTATGCCAAGATATGAACTTAAGGAGATTACGAGAAGCCGTTTTAACATATTGTGTCCTTTTGCTAACTATCAATTAAGTTGTGCTACTTTATTTTCGAACTAATAAATACTCAAATAAGTCAATATGAATCACTTGTGATCCATGAAAAATAGTTAAAAAATTCTAGATACCCTTTTCTTTTCATAATAACTAGGATTGCGGGGAGAAAAAGTATTACACAATTTGGACGTATGAGTAGTGTTAGCATTGTGACTTGTACCAACAATGATCTCGTTTTTGCACTTAGTATGAAATGTATGTGAAAGTGAGATTTTACTAGGTTAAAAATTCGTTGTTCACGGTCTAATCAAATTGATCTCCGGTTGAATGTGCGACTCAGTCGTCTTTGGTGGAAAAGAAATAGATTGGTCGTTGTAGTAAAATTAAAATGCAAAACTTTAAAGTAAATGACACGGTAAATAAAGCTAAAAGTAATTAAAACGTAAATGGCAATGAATTTAAGACTTTAAAAGTAAATTAATTAAATGACGTAAAATTAAAACTTGACAAAACGTAAATTTAAAAACTTTAAAATAAATACTTTAAAAATTAAACTAAGACAAACAAGTAAAAATAAAGCTAAGTAAAAATGGCGGGAAAAATAAGTTTAAAAATTAAATTTAAATAAAAACTATTTAATTTTGCAATTATATTAAAATGAACTAATTTCACAATTCTAGAAAAGTACATAAATCCGCAATCTTGAAATGACCAAGATTTCGCAATAGTGAAATACAATGATTTCGATGCTAAAAAAAGGAAGATTTCGCAATAGTGAAAGTAACAAATTCGTAATGCTGAAAAAGTACATATCCGCAATTCATGAAGACAAGATTTCGCAATTAAGAAGCCACAATGTCGCAATACACAAAATGATTCAATGTCGCAATACATAAAAATGTTCAATGTTGCAATTCATAAAAAAGTTCAATGTCGCAATTCATAAAAAATTTCAATGTCGTAATTCATATAAAAGTTCAATGTCGCAATTCATAAAAAAGTTCAATGTCGCAATTCACAAAAAAGTTCAATGTCGCAATTCATAAAAAATTTCAATGTCGCAATTCATAAAAAAGTTCAGTGTCGCAATTCATAAAAAAGTTCTATGTCGCAATTCATAAAAAATTGCTAAATTGAATAAGCTTTTCCTAAAAACTAGGAACTCGTAAAAGGACGAAAATAAGCACTTTAAACTCAAATTTTCAAGGACAATAAGCTAACAAAAACACCAATAAGCTAAACAAGAATAATAGATGAATGATAAAACTTATAAAAACTTAAAAACAAACCACGAAATTTAAAAAGCTATAAACTTTATGTAAAAATATGATGAAAAAGATTATGATTAAGATAAAACTAATAAGAAAAGTAGAATAAGATTAATAAAAAGCTAGAAATTAAAGACAAAGATTCAAGATTCAAGATTACAAGATTTAAAGATGAAAGATTTAAGAAAACTTGAAAGAAAACTTAGAGAGAGAAATTAAATCTAGAGAGTGAAAATACTTACCTACTCCTAATACATAAAATAAAACTAACTAAAAATTATCTAACTCCCTCCTAATGACACATTAGGGGGTATTTATAGGAGGAGTACATGTGATGATGCTTTCTTCATTCTTTCTTCTTGTCTCGACTCGATTTAAATTCTTTGTCTTTCTCGACGTCGTCTCGGGATTTGTCGATATAAATTGAACTCGTCTTATAATTTTCTTCTTTAATTAGACTTAGTTCTTCGGCTTCATTAAATTTCCGTCTTTAGACTTTTTCTTTGATAAATCTTCAGAATAAGCCTTGGACTTCCGTTCTTTTTGCACTCTTGATCTTTTGACTTCGTCTTTTCTCAAAAGCCCGTGTTTTCTTCCCTTTTCACATTTTTGTCCTAAATCACAACAAAAACACAAACCACGCATAATTCGGACATTTACGACATAAAATACACGTTTTGGCTTGGTTATTATTATAATTAGGTGGTAAAAGGATGGGTGTTTTCACACCTATCAAATCCCCTACACTTGACCATTGCAATGCCCTCATGCAATGCATTAGTTACAAAGCAAGTTTTATATTTTCCATCATAATCAATCCACCTTGGCCTTTATTAAACACAAGACACAGAAAATTGTAAAATATTCAAAGGAAGAAAACAAGTAAAGAGATAAAAGACTTATGATGACGTATAGTCCCCAGCCGGGTCATGAACCCGGCCCACGGGTACTACCCGCATCCGGCCCATTACTGATGGGAGGGATTAATGTCATTTAAGCCTATGGGATTAGATGAACAGTAACCGCACACATGTGTGCGGCCCACGGCCCGGCATGGCCGGTACAGGGTTAGACATAATCATACTCTTACTATGATTAGGATTTACCCCAAAGAAGAGGATATTCACTCACCATAATTAGAAGATAACAATCAAACTAATTCTGGTACTTATCATTTCCTTGGGGCCGAACCATCAGTGACAGCCCATTAGGGTTTCACTGCCTATTTAAGGAACCCCCAAGGGTTCCACAAAGGGATTACATTCTACACACTCACAACTCATCCGATTCTTAAACCCTAACCATTTACTTACTCTCACGCTGGAGCTTAATCGTGGGATACATTCCCACGGTAAGTCTAACGCGTGTTGTTTTAGTGTGCAGGATCCCAACCAGATATTTCACTTGGTGCAGGAGCTGGACCCCAGCCAACCCGAATTAAGCCTAATTCGGGTCTAGCAAGGATCATCCAACTTTTGTATCAACAAGTTGGCGCCATCCGTGGGACCAATACACTAAGCAAGAGAAAATCTCATCTCGATCTCTCAATGACGAAAGGACATCCGCAAGGAAACCCGGGAATACAAATCCTGCGAATCGGAAGTCCACAGGGGACGGGATACTCATTCCCACCCAGTCCCCCCACAACCCAACAAGTGGACCGAATAACCGGAGCATTTTTTAGTCCATGGGTGGAGCAGGGACGTCCGCTATCACCCCACCACCAACCTCGACCTTGGACAACCCTGATCCAGGGAGCGCGCCTAAGCCCCCTAATAAGGAGCCGCGCAGGCCATCAACCGAGGAAGAAGTGGAGGTCGAACCACTTAGTGAGGAATATCTCACTCGAGTTCTCACGCAGAACTTCGAGAGGATCGTCCCAAGAATCGCATCCAGGTTGAACCTAGGAAGGAACCTCCAATCTAGGATCAACTTTGGCAGTGCCAGACCGGGCACCTCTCCTAAGGCTCAGGAACGAAACCTCTTTGAGGAAACCCCCCAACCTAGGAATGTGTTCGAACGCATAGGGGATCGTATTATGTAGGAACTACTACAATCCCGTGAGGAGGGAGAGAGGTCCGACGATTCAGCCGAACGACCAGATCTAGAGCTAACCAGAACTAATCGCCGCACAAGTGTGTGGGACAGGATGAATACCGGGAAAAAGGCTCCTAACTCTTCTCACAAGAGCAATCCTCAGCCAAAGAATGGGGCACCGCCCCCTTCTCCCGGTCCATCAGGAGAGGATTCGGATGACCATCCACCCAAGCGTCGCTGACCCAGGCGTACTCCTCCACCGCCACCAGACAATGAAGAGTACTACGGCGGCCCCTATTATCGCGAGGCGGAAGCAGAAGATCTCTCCCGCCCATTGTGTGATCCTAATCTCACCCGTCCATGGGCTGATCCCAAGGAAGATCCTTTTACCCTCCACATACGGAATTACTCCGAGGATACAAAGCGTCGCATGCCGACGTGCGTCAAGACTTATGATGGGTCTGGTGATCCGGATGATCACCTAAAGATATTTGACACGTAGGCGAAAATTGAACGATGGCCCGTGCCCATATGGTGTTAGATGTTCAACTCAACCTTGATCGGCAATGCTCGCGATTGGTTTGAGGGACTTCCTCCCCGAAGCATTGATAGCTTCACCGAACTGCGTACCACGTTCAAGAACAATTATACTCAGCGAAAGAAGTATAATAGGGACCCGGTCTCTTTGGCAACCGTCAAGCAACGGCCTGGGGAATCTACGGAGTCCTTCGCCGAACGCTTCAATGACGAGTGCACACGCACAAAGACAATGTCGGAACTTCTAAAAAATTCTTATTATATGCACGCTATAACAGACAGGGAATTAATCAGGCGTCTCAATGACAAGCGACCGGAGAAGTATGACGACCTTATGGAAAGGGTCAGGAACTTCATAGAGGGAGAAACAGCGGAGGCCGCGGCCTACCCTCCAAAAGGAAACAGCTATCGATCGAACGGCCAGTCCAGGAGACAGTCGGGTGGTCAAAGCAACCAGGGCAGTGGGAGGAGCTCGGACTACAAGAGCCAAAACAAAGGAGGGCGGTCGGAGGACAAATTTACCCCTCTAAAGATGTCCTACCGGGAGATCTTGCTGACAGAAGGGGCCAACTTCCCGAGACCTCCCCCAATGACGACTCTGGTGGACCGTCGTCAAGGAAATCGCTTTTGCGAATTCCATAACGACAAGGGCCACGGCACGGAGGAATGTATCCAGGTCAAGAAGCACATTGAGTCACTGATCAAGTCAGGCAAACTCAAACATTTAGTCAAGGATTGGAAGGACGGAAAGGACAACAAGAAGCATGACAAGAAGGATCCCCAAAAGGAAAAACCTTCGACTATATACATGATCCAATCCAGACAGCGCCGCACAAGGAAGAAAATTAGTCAAAATTTTTCACGCGGTAGAGAAATCTCATTCCCTCCCATCACGGCAAGTGATGTAGCCGATGCACCTCTCACGATTGAGATAAGCATTGGAACACACAATGTCCGCCGTATGTATGTGGATGGAGGATCATCGACATAAGTACTATACGAACACTGTTTCGTATAGTTACGACCCGAAATAAGAAGCCAATTAGTACCGGCCACGTCGCCGCTCATCGGCTTTAGTGGAGACACCATCTGGCCAATAGGACAGCCGCGTTTGCTCGTAACCATTGGGAATGAAGAGCATTCCACCATGGCGTGAATGAACTTTATGGTGATACGCTCACACTCTCCATACAATGGGATCATAGGCAGACCAGGTATCCTTGCCATACGGGCAGTACCCTCTACAGCTCACGGAATGATTAAATTCCCTGTGGAAGGAGGAATTGTCACCATCTATAACACAATCATACCAGCATCTGAATGCCATGCCGTGACAGCACCAGTTCCACCTGTTCCCATCAAGGATGGATCACCACCTCCAAACTGGAAGGTGGCAATCCATCCTGATTATACGAAACAGGAGATACCCATAGGAGAAACACTCTCGGATGGAGGCAAAAGGGCCAGGTGCTCTCTCCTAAAAGCAAACTTAGATGTATTCGCATGGGAGCCCAAGCATATGACGGACGTACCGCGTGCGATAGCAGAACAAAAACTCCAAATCCGCCAGGGATATCCTCCCGTTAAGCAAAAGAAGCGTGGTCAGGCACCAGAACGCAGCCAAGTAATATTGCATGAAGTACGGAAATTGGTGGATGCAGGTATTATGCGCGAGGTATACTACCATGAGTGGCTATCCAACCCGGTCATGGTCAAGAAGCATGACGGGAGCTGGTACATGTGCGTGGACTTCACAGATCTTAACAAAGCCTGCCCGCAGGACTGCTATCCGTTACCAGAGATTGATTAGAAGGTTGAATCCTTATGTGGATATCCTTTTAAGTGATTCTTAGACGCATAC
Source organism: Glebionis coronaria (assembly GCA_025667525.1). Lineage (NCBI taxonomy): Eukaryota > Viridiplantae > Streptophyta > Magnoliopsida > Asterales > Asteraceae > Glebionis > Glebionis coronaria. Next base: position 365,009,806 of record CM046875.1, read on the forward strand.
AAAGGATACCACCAAATCCAGATGGCGGAAGAGGACGCAGAGAAGACGGCGTTCCATACTAGTCAAGGCGTATACTGTTATACAAAAATGCCATTCGGGTAAAAGAACGCCGGGGCAACATATCAGCGGCTTGTTGACAAAGCCTTCGACTCACATATAGGCCGCAACCTTGAGGTCTATGTTGATGATTTAGTCATCAAAAGTCATACGAAGGATGCACTTCTCCGTGACATCCAAGAGACGTTCGACACATTGAGGAAGATTAATATGAAACTGAATCTAAAGAAATGCACGTTTGGGGCAACGGAAGGGATGTTCCTTGGATATATGATTGATCCAAATGGCATCAAGCCTTGCCCAGAAAATACGGACGTGGTAATACAGTTACCATCTCCCCAGACGCGAAAAGAAGTACAATCATTAAATGGGAAGCTGGCCGGGCTAAACATGTTCTTGTCGAAATCCGCGGAGAAGTCACTTCCACTATTTAAAACACTTAAGAAGTGTATCAAGAAGGGAGATTTCTGGTGGACAAAGGAAGCGGAGGAAGCTTTTGGTCAGCTTAAGCAACACCTTGCAGCTCTTCCCATGCTAGTGGCACCCCCACCTAAGGAGGAGCTTATCATGTATCTGTCAGCCACACATGGAGCAATAAGCGCGGTACTCATGACGGATAGGGACATAGTCCAAACTCCGGTCTACTTCATAAGTAGAACACTCCAAGGGCTGGAGTTGAATTATTCTTTTATGGAGAAATTGGTTTTGGCATTACTGTTTGCCACAAAACGGTTACGCAGGTACTTTCAGGCGCACCCAATTGTGGTTATTACTGATCAACCAATAAAGCAAGTCATCTCCAGACCAGACGTGGCCGGTAGGCTACAGAAGTGGACAATTCTATTGGGAGAGCATAACATCTCTTATATACCAAGGACAGCTGTTAAAGGCCAAATCTTAGCAGATTTCTTGATAGAGAAGCCGGACGAGGATGGACCGGTCGTACAACGAGCGGAAACTCTAGCAGAACCATGGGTATTATTTACGAACGGATCCTCGTACACGGATGGATCAGGAGCTGGTCTCATCCTTACGAATCTGGAAGGAATGGAGTTTACATACGCCCTGCGCTTTGAGTTCACAGCCACCAATAATGAGGCAGAATATGAGGCGTTGATTGCGGGTTTAAAAATCGACGCTAGAATGGGAGTCTGCAACCTTGAGGCCTACGTGGACTCACGGCTTGTCACGAACCACATTCTAGGGGGTTACATAACCAAGGAGGATAACGTGGTTCGATACTTGGAGAAAGTCAAGTCACTCATCGCTGCTTTCAGTAATTTTTCTATCAAACAGGTACCAAGAGGTGAAAACAAGAAGGCGGACGCTCTTAGCAAGATCGCGTCCACAAGTTTCGCCCACTTATCCAAGCAAGTCTTGGTAGAAATACTAAAGGAAAAGTCTATAACGGAAGGGGAAGTCGCAACTATAGTTGAGGAAGATGGACCTACATGGATGACCCCGATCATCAGCTATTTGACTAATGAAACCCTTCCGGATGAGGAAAAGGCGGCACGGTGTATCAGAAGGAAGTCACAGCACTTCGAGCTTCGAGAAGGTATTCTTTACAAGCGCTCTTTCTTACAGCCGTGGTTGCGGTGTGTTGGGCCACGCCAGGCTACTTATGTGGTCAGTGAGATACATGAAGGGTTATGCGGCATGCACGCGGGTCCCTGGTCTATAGTAGCTCTAGCTCTATGCACAGGATATTATTGGCCTACTATGCATAGGGATGCACGCGACATGATTCGCAAATGCAGTTTTTGCCAAGTACACAGACCAGTACCACGACATCTGCAGCAGGAACTGACACCCATTACATCCCCATGGCCATTCTATAAGTGGGGGATTGATATGCAGGACCTTTCCCTGTAGCTGCAGGGGAGTTAAGTTCTTGATTGTCGCAATGGACTACTTTACGCGCTGGATAGAGGCTAAGGAGGTTAAATCCATCACAGGAAAACAAGTTAAAAAGTTTGTTTCGGAGAACATCGTGTGCCGTTTCGGCTTGCCAGGAGAAATCATCTCGGACAACGGGAAGTAGTCTGCGGATAATCCATTCCAAGACTGGTGCGCAGCATTGAATATCACGCGGCGCTTCGCATCTGTTAAACATCCGCAGACAAATGGTCTTGTGGAACGAGCAAATAGAATCTTAGGTGAAGGCATCAAGGCATGCTTGAATGAACGAAGTGCCAAATGGGTAGATGAACTGCCACATGTTCTATGGGCACATAGGACTATGATCAAAATAGCCAATGGGGACACTCTATTTGCACTGGCCTACGTAAATGAAGCTGTTATACCAACAGAAATCGGAATGCCGACCATCCGCACAACGGAGGTTAATGTTGTCACAAACGACGAGCAACTCCAGATTAATCTGGACTTGTTGGAGGAAAAAAGAGAAATAGAGGCTATCAATAAGGCCAAGTCCAAGGCACGAATGAAGGCTTATTATGACGCCAAGGTTAAAGGTGTTTCTTTTCGACCGGGAGATTTTGTTTATCGTGCCAACGAGGCAAGTCGAGCGGAGAATACAGGAAAGCTGGGCCCTAAGTGGGAATGACCGTATGAGGTTACGGAAGCCTTAGGACGGGGCGCGTAGAAGTTGCGTGACATGGATGGCCGCGACCTGGAACGCACATGGAATATCTGCAATCTTAAAAGATGCTATCTTTGAAAAGCCACGGCTTCCGTATGGACACTTCGCTATATCTGGCTTCAATGAAGATCCATGTGTTCTCTTTGTTTTGTTTTTTATGCTTTCTAGGTTCCCTTTGTTTTTAGGATTTCCCATTCTTGTCAAAACAAAAAATGTAAACGTTCTAATAAAATGCAGTGGTGCCTAGCTAGCTCCACGGCTCGTTCTTGTGCAAATTATTGTCTTATTTTTTAGATTCAATGAACAAATTATTTTCGTATAGATTTAGTTGTTGTTGCTATAATGTGCTATCTCTTATTCATATGCATTCATTCAAAACCGTACATGTACTATACGCCTCCAGGCGGGGTAATAGGATTAAGTGAACCTAATAATTCAACTTGTCGCATAAAAGGGATGCAACCCCAGTGACACGGATCATGTATCCTTACTAGACACCTTACTCACAAGACGTTGTGATAAGTTTTCCATATGTTGCGCTCACGTAGTGCCTTGCATGGTAAAGACGCATGCCGCAAGTCTAGTAAAATATAGACTTGATTGTATTTTTTAGTAAGACGTGACATGTCATGCAACGGAGGTATATGATATCTAAAAAAACAAAAATACACAAGTTTCAAATTCAAACCACAAAAATAGTCGTGGTCATCACGGACTTACTTAAATAAATATAACAAGTTATCACAATAACATCAGTTCTAGCCATGTACATACACGGACGAATAAAATGGTACAAATGTTTACAATGTAAATTACAAAGGAAGTAGGAACTCCCCTATCTCTTTCTTCCCTTCTTTAATCAAGGTGCGGAGGACCTCCCCGTGAGCATTTTTTTCATCCTGTGCCCTGATCATGTTCGCATCCAGTGCCTCAGCTAGCATCTTCTCACCTTTCATCACCTTTGAAACATAGTCGTAGGTGGGCAAGGTCAGTTGGATGGGATCGGCGGTGAGCTTGGACATTATTACCCTATTGGGAGCATCCTTGAGCGACTCTAGCTCGTCTAGGAAGGGGTGCTGGATTTCCCCAAGGGAGGCCATTGATGCGGTCATCTTGTCTTTGGCTAGAGGGTTGTGGTAGGCATGTTGGGTAATATCTTCCTTTTTGCTTATTAGCTCTGCAACTTTGATCAGCCCCTAGTGCCTACCACGGTCAATATCGTCCGATACAACGTCAGCAAAAGCCTGAAACAGGTAAGGAGCCTCTGTTACCTTGCTCACGGCAAGCCGCATTCCCTGGCCAACCATCCATCTACGCCCAGCTATGGCTGTGAGCAAAGGAGGACACAGCACTTCGGCGCAGTCCGTTGCCATCCTGCTTAGTTCACCCTCAGCTACCGCAGCTTGCTCTTCCAAGGTAGTCCACGCCTGGGTAAGTTCATCCTTTAGCGTGTCGCGCTCCTGAGCAATAGTGAAGGCTTGTAGCAGTTATGGCTTTAGTAGCGTCTTCGGCTATGGATACCTATACATGATACTTGGAGTTACTACAAAGACAATATGGGTTTTTTGCGTGAACAAATAAGTGTTAATATAAGCGTATACCTTCTCATTGGATGCAGCTAAGAGGGCCTCCAGCTCAGCAATGCGTTCCTCACGTGCGTTGGCATGGTGGGCTTGTTCTTTGACAGTTGACTCTGCCACGACCAACGATGCCTGCAAGGATGTGATAGTTTTCTCGTGCTGATCCACCAGTTCTTCGCGGCGAGCTATCTTTCTACCAGCACGGCTCACGTTAGCCAAGGCCTTGATCAGACGGCGTCTTAGGACCACACCAACTGTCACCTGGTGTACGGAGGATACATCAAACTGCTCTAGCAGCGTCTCGTGCTCTAGTTCGTCCAAATCTTGCGCCAGCGCTGGAGGAGTGATGTGTTCAATGAATTCAGTGCATTCGGACTCCGCCTCCAACCTTGTTAAGCTGGACAAGTTCCAGGCTAGGCGAAGGCTGGTGTCGGGTCCCTCAGGACGTGGCTCCTCGGCATGAGTTACGGGAGGGGATGGAGGTCTCATTGATGTCACGGGTGAGGGTTCCCTTTCCACCTCCTTCTCTTGGGTTACTGTCGACGGGTCCGTCCTGTTATTAACACTTATTAGTTTTGTTTATGCATTATATCCTTTGGAGTATTAATGGGTACTTACGTAGTTCCAGTCACGGGTTCCGTGATGGTAGGAGCCACGACATTCACAGGGGTGGCCATCCAGAGTTGCTCATCCGCGCGTAGCGAAGGGTCGACCTGGGCCGTAGAGGCGTTGCTCCCTTCTTGTAACAGCGGGTGGTCCTTCCTTAGCTTCTTTGGGGGAGCATTATGTGCCCCCGCCCCATACCCTAGGTTTTTTGCTACCTTCCTGGTAGTCTCCCGTTTCCTAGATTTGGGCTTTGATGACTGCGGGAACCCAGAAGCTTGTATTGTTTCTTCATCATCACCGGTGCGATTGTCAGCGAGGTTGGTGAATTCTTCTTCTTCTTCTTCATCCTGGTGCGGCACGGCGTCCTCCAGCAGCAGTTCTTCACCCTCTTCATTATGGAAGTCAAGAGGGGACTTCTGGATCACAGGTTCCTCTTCATCCGACCACTGCTCAGCAGTTTCTTCCAGCGATATGGTCTTGTTCACGGTGGCCTCTAGTAAGGGGGGTTCCCCTTCTTTCAGTGGTCGTGATCCCTGGGGAACTTTGCTTGGATCGCCTTGGCGCAATAAACCAAATAGCTTCATCTGTGCGGACATATGCATACACACGAATTAGTAATTTCACAAAGTATTATGAGACATGTTTGTATATACAGTATGAAAGACCTACCCTGCCTACGTTCGGTCAGAAAGCACGGATATCTATCCTCCCTCCCATAGTAGTAGCGGCTGATCCCTACTAGGCACAGGAAGTGCTCCGGTAAACCCCTATGGAATTCTGTGCGGTGGGTATCTAAAATTTTCAAATCCTTACTACTATAGTCTTTGGATTTGGGAGGATAGTCTTTGGGTGCTCTGGTTTTGAGGACGAAGGGAGTGGGGAATACTTTCTCATTCACGAAAAAATAATGGTCGTACCAATTCTTAAGAGAATCTAAAGGTTTCTTATATGTCATGGGAGCGGTCGCGGATCATTTCTTGAACGATAGCCACCAATTCACCAGTTGGGGGGAGTAGAAAACCCTAAATAGATTCACGGTCGGGGTTCCCTCACAAGTATGGCAGGTAATCTTAAACTGGTTGATTTTACATGCCCCTATGCAGTGAAGTTGGGTTACGTGGAAGTAATAATATAGAAGCAGATCTACCAAAAACTTAGATTAGGGGATGCGGTAGTTAGCCGAATCAAATAGGCGCGTGTACACGCCTATCTTTCCCTTCGGAGCATCCGTAATTGCTTCACCATCACCTGGATAGGTCGGATGTATGCTTTCATGAATATAATACTTAGACAAAAAGTCTATGTATTTCTCCGCAGGCATCACGTTAAGGACATCCGTAATAAGAGGATTGTCCTTCACCATGGTTTATACAAAGGATTTGAGAGGCGTGATGATCTAACCTACAGTGTAGGAAATCCGTGGGATAAGAAGCGAAGGTATGAAGGAATGAGCTTGGGAATAACAATGGCGGAATGAAATATAAACTGTGTGTGTAACAGTAGCACACACCAACTCTTATATAGGGTTGCCTCGATTTCCGAGGTAGCGTGGATGTTCGCCACGTGTAAGCCACTACGCCCATCCAACGGATGGGATTTCTGACACTTCTGAAACGTCAGAAGGGACCCACAGGTCACTTCTTGACAGTTTTACGTGGCTCAAGGGTAGGCCTTTCTGGCGTACTTTTGCAGGCATGCGTCTGACTATTGACTACTATTAATGCATTCATTAAAGTTGTCCCGGTCGGCTTATTTTGGAGTGCGGCCGTAATTGCAACAAACAGGTCTACATGACATTGTATAATGGCTGTAACAACTAGACTGGGGGGACATGATGACGTATAGTCCCCAGCAGGGTCATGAACCCGGCCCACGGGCACTACCCGCATCCGACCCATTACTGATGGGTGGGATTAATGTCATTTAAGCCTATGGGCTTAGATGAACAGTAACTGCACACACGTGTGCGGCCCACGGCCTGGCATAGCCGGTACAGGGTTAGACAGAATCATACTCTTACTATGATTAGGATTTACCCCTAAGAAGAGGATATTCACTCACCATAATTAGAAGATAACAATCAAACTAATTATGGTACTTATCCTTTCCTTGGGTCCGAAGCATCAGTGATAGCCCATTAGGGTTTCACTGCCTATATAAGGAACCCCCAAGGGTTCACAAAGGGATTACATTCTACACACTCACAACTCATTCGATTCTTAAACCCTAACCGATTACTAACTCTCACGCTGGAGCTTAATCATGGGATACATTCCCACGAGTAAGTCTAACGCGTGTTGTTTTAGTGTGAAGGATCCCAACCAGATATTTCACTTGCTGCAGGAGCCGGACCTCAGCCAACCCGAATTAAGCCTAATTCTGGTCTAGCAAGGATCATCCAACTTTTGTATCAACAACTTACATTAGGGTTTTGGAAATGTCATGAATGTTTATCATCCTCAAGTTTCACATTCCCCATACCAAGCTTAAAAACACGATCATTGTTATTATAAGTTAGCAAACTAACACAAATTCATGTGGCCCAATTATTCACTCAGACTCCCTTATTCCTAGGTGTATCTCTTATATTTTATTATTGTCTTGAATGATCACGAGGACGCATTGTTGACTTATTTCGATAGTTTATTTAGGCTGAAAATAAAGTTGGACGATTTAATCAATTGTTAGCTAAAGGAAAAAATCTTTTAAAACTGCTTCTCGGGACCTCTTAAAGTTCATATCTTGGCATAACTCGCTTCACGATTTGAGACCTTTCTCGGACCGATAGTTGGCAGTAACTTCATACTTCAAATCTTGAGAGACGTTCATGAAATAATGGTCTTCTCTTCATAATAGGAATTTCTTCACTTGAAGTTTTGAGAGATTCTTCATACTTTGACCACGACTTCTTCATTTTTCTCCAATCTTTATTTGGGATTTTGATATACAACGACCCGCCTCCTTTTAGGAATTGGATCTATTTATCCTCATATCTTGTTAGGGAATTTTTGGATAGATTTCTCCAGGATCTTTACGGGAGTATTTGCTTTTCGTCGTGTGTCTCGATTCTTCATATTGATTTTTGATAAATGATTCTTCACATCACTTTGGATCTTTAGCAACAAAATGTAGCCCTCATGCCTTGTTAGGGCCTTTTCGGACTCGCCAATCTTCGCATCCCGCTTCAATAAGTTATGCCTTGGCTATGAACTCTAATTAATACCGAGCAACTTTTAAATGATCTTGTGCTAGAAGCTAAGTAACTTTTCAAATCGTACAACCTTAGCAATTAAATTTATTAACAAGCGATGGGAGAAAAAGCTTATAATCAACTCACATAAATTCATGAAAGAATACCAAACTTATAATTGACTCTATCATCTCTCGTTCTTCACTATTTAAAATCTCAAGGAATGAGACTCGTGGATGCTTAGCCTATTAAATCAAAGTTTTGGGTTTTCAAGTCATCTATAGGATCTTGCAACTTCTTAGACTTTTTTAAGTTTATAATTCTCATTTTAAAGTTCCCTTGATAAACGACTTTCTAGGATCAATTATAGGAACTTACGAAAAGTTCTTGTTCTTAACCCGTAATAGTTAAGACTTTCACGTTTTAAAGTTCCCTATATAAAAGCCTAGCAAAACTTGACTTAAACACGTTAAGGATACTAGCTAGAGTAAACTTGGATAAGTAAACTCGGGTTGAGTCAAAAGATTCACAACGTTTAAAAATTAAAACCACTTTATTAAAATTTATTCTAGCAAAGAAATAAAATAACTATAACAAAGGTAAATACTAATAGGCCAAAATAGATCAAAAATTTTGAAAAATATCGAAAAATCAATTTTCCGGTTAAAATGAGGACAAATACAAGGAAAAGCCCACTTAACTTCGATAGAAGTCCCCCCCACACTTAATATAAACATTGTCCTCAATGTTCAAGCATGTGGAAATAACCTCCCCTACACTTAGGACATTGTGCACTTTGTTTAAATCTTTCTAAGGAACAGACAACTAAAGTGTTTCCTATTTTAATGTTGAAGAATATAAAATAGTGAATCAAAAGAGTTTTGGATAGAACCGGGAAGACGGGTACACGGGATCACGGTTCGTCAAAAGTCATCAAGAATGGATCTTTAAAAGCTCGAATCCCTACACATGATAAGAAAGAAAACAACAAACACATACTAGGGTCTGCCCAACACTTATTATAAAAACAGATAAAGATAGAGAGATAATCGGGTTGCCTCCCGAGAAGCTCTTGTTTTTGTTAACCGAGTCACGATCCTGACTCGACCCCGAATTGAAAGGTCCATGGGGAAGCCTCAAATGTAATACCGGGATCAAAGACCTTTTCCTCGTTCCCAGAGGAAAATAAAACAGGAGAGGCCGGAGGATAAGTCTTGAACGGCAGAAAAGTCCTCTCAACATACGAAAAGTATGTGAAAGCATGATCCATGGGAGGTGGGGTGGGTAAAGGAATCAAAATGTCATCCCCAAAAGACATATGATTATCACTGAGCGACAACGCCGTAAAGGTGTCAATCATGGAATGGTCAATGTTACCTCCCGGGTCAAAGCACTCATCCTCAGTAATGGTCTCCCAAGTATGGGATAAGAGGTGCTCGGGAGGGGGACTTGGGACAATATCTTCAGCCATTAAAGTGTCAAAAAGAATATCCTCCTCTGTGTCATCATCATCAATACCCGGAGGTATTGAGTGAATGTCAATTTCTTCCATAAATGTGTCATTATTCTTAACGGGAGTAATAGATGGAGGTAAAGACTTGGAAATAGGAGGATAATTCAACGCTTCAATTTGAGGAATAAGAAGATGAACTTTCAGTAATTTGTCGTGAAGAGTAACGTCTTCCACCTCATCTACAAGACCAAGTTCATTGGTGAACTTCTCGTAAGTTGGAGAGAATAAATCAACCTCGTCCTCATCTCCCGGAGGAAATAGGGAAAGATGAGAAATTTCAAAAGTGAAACTCTCATAGCATGGAGAAAAATCATCATCATTAAGAGCGGCCTCGTCCGCAAGCTCAGCAAAAGTTGGTATATCACAAACCTCCTCAAATAAGTTGTCGAGACCAAATTCACTAATCTCACTCGATGAATCACTATCCTTAGACGCATTTGGGATATCGAGAGAAGGAGGTGCAATTGCACTAGGACATTGAGCAACAAGATCATTCCAAGAAATAGTATTCTCATCGTCATCATCATCATAATAGTATGGATGCACAGGAGGAGGAGTATAAGCCTCGATATTCGAAATTTGCTCTTGTCGGTTTGCCTTCTCCAAGATAGCTGGGAGGCGATCTAGAATTCCATCCAAATTAGTGAGTAGTTCCTCACTCATTCCAAAAGAAGGTTGATGAACGACGGAGTATTGTGGGGGCACGAAATATTGAAAACCAGAATTATAGCACTGATGTGGCTCATAATAATTCATTGGTTGACAATAAGAAGTATCGTGAGGGACCCCGTAATGATTGCAACACAGGTATTGAGAAAAACCTTGTGCATCTTGTGGATAGCTATTACCATTGTCATAATTGTAAATCGGTTCTTGCCCGTCATAAGACGGGTATCGAATCGGACACGAGACATGCCAATGAGAATTGCTTCTACGATATATGCAAGAGGGGGAAGTAAGTGCATTAGAAGCAAAGGATGAGTTAATCGAATTGCACGAGGGACAAAATCCAAATTGTGTATTGTCGATATCATTTCTGCACCGCTCACATGTACACCATTGACAAGTTTGAAAACCATACAATGGTCTCCCACACCCTACGTAATAGACATACGAATCCATGAAGAATTAAAAATAAGAGGGGTTGAGAAAAAGAATTAAACACAATAGAGGATTAAGACGAATATTTTTGGTGCAAAACTTTTGAAAAGAAATGCTTTTTATGATTTTTTAAATGTTTTTGGATTTTTGGAATTTTTGATTTTTATGGATTTTTGAAAAAAAATTTGAAAAATGTAAGAAAAATAACGTTCACGAGTGAACGGATCCCGAAATCCAACGCGTCTCTCACAAAAACCGTTAATCTTCACGAAAAGAGTCGGCAGCGGCGCCATTTTAAAGTGAGATTTTACTAGGTTAAAAATTTGTTGTTCACGGTCTAATCGAATTGATCTCCAGTTGAATGTGCGACTCAGTCGTCTTTGGTGGAAAAGAAATAGATTGGTCGTTGTAGTAAAATTAAAATGCAAAACTTTAAAGTAAATGACACGGTAAATAAAGCAAAAAGTAATTAAAACGTAAATGACAATGAATTTAAGACTTTAAAAGTAAATTAATTAAATGACGTAAAATTAAAACTTGACAAGACGTACATTTAAAAACTTTAAAATAAAATACTTTAAAAATTAAACTAAGACAAACAAGTAAAAATAAAGCTATGTAAAAATGGCGGGAAAAATAAGTTTAAAAATTTAAATAAAAACTATTTAATTTCGCAATTGTATTAAAATGAATTAATTTCGCAATTCTAGAAAAGTACATAAATCCACAATCTTGAAATGACCAAGATTTCGCAATAGTGAAATCCAATGATTTCGCAATGCTCAAAAGAAAGGAAGATTTCGCAATAGTGAAAGTAACAAATTCGCAATGCTGAAAAAGTACAAATCCGTAATTCATGAAGACAAGATTTCGCAATTAAGAAGTCACAATGTCGCAGTACACAAAATGATTCAATGTCGCAATACATAAAAAAGTTTAATGTCGCAATTCATAAAAAAGTTCAATGTCGCAATTCATAAAAAAGTTCAATGTCACAATTCATAAAAAAGTTCAATGTCGCAATTCATAAAAAAGTTCAATATCGCAATTCACAAAAAAGTTCAATGTCGCAATTCATAAAAAAGTTCAATGTCGCAATTCATAAAAAAGTTCAATGTCGCAATTCATAAAAAAGTTCAATGTCGCAATTCATAAAAAATTGCTAAATTGAATCAGCTTTTCCTAAGAACTAGGAACTCGTAAAAGGACGAAAATAAGCACTTTAATCTCAAATTTTCAAGGACAATAAGCTAACAAAAATACCAATAAGCTAAACAAGAATACTAGATGAATGATAAAACTTATAAAAACTTAAAAACAAACCACAAAATTTAAAAAGCTATAAACTTTATGTAAAAATATGATGAAAAAGATTATGATTAAGATAAAACTAATAAGAAAAGTTGAATAAGATTAATAAAAAGCTAGAAATTAAAAACAAAGATTCAAGATTCAAGATTACAAGATTTAAAGATGAAAGATTTAAGAAAACCTGAAAGAAAACTTAGAGAGAGAAATTAAATCTAGAGAGAGAAAATACTTACCTACTCCTAATACATAAAATAAAACTAACTAAAAATTATCTAACTCCCTCCTAATGACACATTAGGAGGATATTTATAGGAGGAGTACATGTGATAATGCTTTCTTCTTTCTTTCTTCTTGTCTCGACTCGATTTAAATTCTTTTTCTTTATCGACGTCGTCTCAGGATTTGTCGATATAAATTGAACTCGTCTTATAATTTTCTTCTTTAATTAGACTTAGTTTTTCGACTTCATTAAACTTCCGTCTTTAGACTTTTTCTTCGATAAATCTTCAGAATAGGCCTTGGACTTCCGTTCTTTTTGCGATCTTTTGACTTCGGCTTTTCTCGTTTTCTTCGATAAAAGCCCGTGAAAACCCGTGTTTTCTTCCCTTTTTCACATTTTTGTCCTAAATCACAACAAAAACACAAACCATGCATAATTCTGACATTTACGACATAAAATACACGTTTTGGCTTGGTTATTATTATAGTTAAGTGGTAAAAGGATGGGTGTTTTCACACCTATCAGTATGACAATCAAGGATGACGAACTTCACTCTATGAGACATTCACTTGTTTCCATTCATTGACCCTAAAAGTCACATTCGTGATGAAAATCATACATTATGTCTTTTCACATCTTCGTAGTATTGTAGCAAGTTTTACTTTTCAATAAAGGGTAATAAAATTGGATTTTGGAGATGCTTAAATACTTTATTCTAGCATTACGTAAGGGCACGACAATGGTTTAGTATGGGGAGTGATGAGATGGCATTTTTTACATGATCTCATCGTTCTTTTCGGGCTTTAAAATGCATAAAATGTCATATAAATACCATATATATGCTTGTGTTTGTTATTTGTGTATTTGAGGTATGGATATCGTGAAAAAGACAAAAGATCACAAGAAACAAGGAAAAACGAACACGAGAAACGAAGCCGCACAATGAACCGGGCCCTAGTCTATGGTTTCTCAAAGAAAATACCTTGAAGATTTGAAGATGTACAAGAACGATCCCTCATCAATAAAGAAATGACACTTAATACCCTTGTATACTGATAATTACAAGTTTGGTCCCTTAAGTTTGTCAAAATTACAAAAAAAGTCTCTTAACTTTGAAGATTTGGCAAGTTTAGTCCCTCAAGATTCAAAATTGTCAACAATGGTCCTCCATGAAGTCAAACATCCAATGAAGACCTTTAAAGAACAAGAATGCCCAAGATCAGTCCTTGAAATATCAAAAAATGGCAAAACAAGTCCATAAAACCATTATACCAAAGTTTTGGGGCAAAAGTGTGAAAATGGGAAGTTTATTAACAAAGGAAAACGTATGTTGGGCTAAATAAACATGTTATACAACTTTCTCCAAAACCAAGGACCACTTTTGCCTTTTTGAAGGTTCAAAAACACATACACGCGCCAAACAATAAACTCCCAAGTTTTTTGGATCAAAACACCCACTGTTCACACTTATGAACCCAGAATTTACTTTTACCAGCCAAGGGTTTTTTCCAAATTACCTTTACCAAAAGGTAATTCACCCTCACACGTTCACATCTCACACTTGAAATCCCATACCACTCCACTCATGGTCCCCACCCCATTCAGCCTTCAACCAATCATCATACGACTTAGCCTCCAAGTAATGCCACATGGACAAATCAACAGCCCACAGCAAATACTTACTCCCAAAGGAAAAAAATGAAGGGTTAGGATCACTTTGGACAGCTCATCCACAATAAATGACTCAAGGTTATTTTAGAGATTTCTTAGCTAGGGTTTTCATGTATTCAGCATTCTAGAATAGTCCTTTAGTCCTATATAAGGAGACCTCAACATGTGAGAGTCCCTTGTTCCAGTTTTTCTCTTAAACATTGTAATTCCTTTTTAAAATTTTTAACAGTTTGGTATTTTGAAAAAATTGTAATTCCTTTTTATGTTTTTGAAAGTTGTTGTTTAAGAGTGAAGCTGAGTTCCATTTTATGATATAAACCTATTTTGATCTTTGGATTGAAGCACGTTTTGGCTTGATAAGGTTTTCAAGTTTGAAGAAAGTTTGAAATCCTTGAATCTGTTTGGTTATTTTACTTGTACTAACCCCTATCTAGAAGCCTAAAGCTCTTGCAAGCTTGTTGACACCGAGCTTGTGAAGGGATATAAGCCTTTGGAAAGGTTGTTTGCTGCTTTTTGTTGAAGATCCATTGCCATCAAGGTCTGGTTCTGCTTTAAACCATCAGCAGACCTTCCTTTCTTTGTTCAAGCACCTTGGTCACTCTTTAGCTGTTGAGAGTGGTCCAAGGAGCATAGCTGGTCCTCCTAGGAAGTTGTGGAGGATAGGTATTAGTTTCCTTTAAGTTTCCTCTAAAAATATTTGTGTTGAAGTCTGTTTGTGCTTTGTGTTTTATTGCTTAGATCTGTTAGTTATCACCTAGTTGAGGTATTTGAATCATAAAATCAGTAGGTTGTGTTTAAAAATCAAAAGTTTGTTTGAAAAAGTATTAAAACAAGGTTTTTTGAATTTTGGGATCAAAAGGCCTTGTGGTCTTGTGCCCTTGGTTCTTGGGGTTTGGATACTCTAAACAAGGTATTTGTCCATGGTTTTGGTCATTGGTTAAGTATTTTAAGGTTTGGAAAAGGTTTAGCAAGTTTTGGAAAAATCTTATATAAGTGGTTTGAAAATGGTCAAACACATCAGCAAGGATTAAATCCTTGTTGTTTGGATTTAGAGTCTGATTTTTGGATTGGGAAGAGTTTTAGTGATAAGCTATCTGTTCAATATTTGTTTGTGGAATTTGGTGGCTTATTGAGTGTGATAGAGCTTATAGAAGTTGGCTGAAGTGGTCATTTGCATCAACAAAGTGACCACCTCAATTTTGATTTGCATCTTGTTATCTAGTGTATGCCCTGCTTATTTGTTGCTTGAATCTTGTTATTGTGCTGCTTGTGAGTGTATTTGTCTATTTGGATTACTTGCTTAAGTGCTTATAAGCCAAGTGGCTTATTGGCCAATTTTGTCCAAAATATGTCATCATTTGGCTAACTAGCCTCTTGATTCACAAGGATTCAACCTTGATTCCTTCACAAAAGTTTCTTATAACAAGCTCATAAACAATCCCTGACAATTTGGTTAACTTTGGTGCACTTTGACTTTTGGTCAAATAAGCTATATTTGGCTTACTTTTCTGTTATGTTTATTGGCTCATGCAACAACTTACTTCTTGTGATAGGTGTCATTTTTCTTAGCTTATTATCATATTTAGAAGTTACAGGTCTTTTGGTTAAACTTTTTCTAGAAAACTAGCTTATTTGGCTTTTTCAACCTGCTTATTTGCTTCTACAGCTTATTCTACTTGACTTTTTATGATTTTTCTTTTTGATTATTCTTAGTTAAGCTATTGGCGAGCTTTTGCAAAAAGAATCAGCTTTTGAAACCCTCTAGAACTCAAACCCCACTATTTTGTCTTTTAGTGAAAAACTTTTTTTCTACTTTCTGGCTTATTACTTGAGCTCTTTCAAAATTTCTTTTTGCAAAAGGGTTTAGAATCTCAACAGAATGTTGTGTGTTCAAGCAGAGCTTATGGCATTAGCTTATAGCTTAATGGGCTTATTGGCCCATTAAGAATAAGTTGTTGACTTATTAAGCTGTGATAAGCACGTTTTCAGCTTTTGGGCCTTTAGTCTTTTATGCTTAAAATTGAATTTTGAGTCAGACTGGTGATTTTAGGCTTATTTGGTTGAGTTTGATTTTATTGGGCCAAAAAGCCCATTAAGGTTGACTGTTTTGGTTTTTAGCCCATTTGGGGGCCCAATAGGGGTATTTTGGTAACTTCACTTTCATTTTCTGATTATTTAGGTTAAAATAAACTACTTTGCATCTTTTTAGAATTTTTTATAATTTTTGAATTTTTAATATTATTTTAATATTTAATTTTTTATTTTAATCATTTTAAATAAAATTAATTGGTTTTAAGAGTTTTAAAAATAATTTTAGTTTAATTAAGACATTTTAGAGTTTTACAAATTGAAAAATCTTTATTTGGGCTTTTTATTAATTATTTTGATTTTTAGGGCTTTAATTAGCATTTAAAAATTAATATTTAATTAAATAAAATGATTGAAAAAGTTTTGATTATTTGTAAACCCTATTTGGATTTTTAGTTATTTTTGGTAATTTTTTGGGAATTTTTAGATTAAATTTTTATTTTGTCACTTTTTACGGTTTTATGTTTCGTCGTCGTAGTTTACTTTTCTCGTGTCCGTCATTCTAATTTCTCATATTTCCTTTCTATATTAATCCAAAATCATACAAGTTATTCACACACAATCAACCTCCTTGGGAGACGAACTTTTTACCATTGGGTCATTAGTGCACGGTTTTCCTAAATCGTCGTACTTAATACTTACCGCTCTTTTACGCTCTTGTTTTTCCTAAAGCAAGTGTAGTAAAATACCACAACCAGTGAGATCGAAAATGCATAACCACGAATCCATAATGACCATAACGTGCGCGAAAAGAAGTCTTGGAAATGTGCTGCTCTTTCACTCGCAACTATTGGTATAATAGATCGTAATCGATCTTGGAAAGTGCTTAGCACCCTGTAGACGATCAAACACGTCATCCATACGTGAAAGGGAATAACGGTTACGAATGGTGATCCCGTCAATTTACGATAGTCGATACATAATCTCCTACTACCGTCCTTCTTCTTGATAAACAGAAGTGGTGCACCCCATGGTGATACACTCGACGAATAAACCTTGTTCCAAAAATTCTTGTAGCTGATCCTTCAACTCCTTTAGCTCAAGCAAGCCAGACAATAAAGAGCCTTGGATACTGGTTCTGCTCCTGAAACATGCTTGATGTTATACTCCACCTTGCGAATAGGGAATATACTCGGAAGTTCTTCTGGGAATACATCCGGAAATTCGGAATAATCAGCTAATCATGGATTTAAGGAACTTCAGAAATCGCTTCATAAATGGTATCTAGAAAATCCTCGTAGTCGTGGGATAATAAAGCACGTACTTGTAAAGCAGAAATAATTTGTACAGATTTTTTTCCTGGTAGAAAACCATGATGAATGTATTCAATAGCTTGTGTATCGCCGAATATGACCTGATAGTATTGGTAATCAATCGTAGCTTGGAGTGCTACTAATAATTCAAGCCTGACATATATCAAACTCGCACCTGCCCGATGGAAAGTGTGTTAGCAGAATGGATCTTGTCATCAAACTAAAAGAAATTCTTTGTACCTGGTGATACTAACGGAGTCTTTTATGGACATTGAAATATATATATATATATATATATATATATATATATATACTAGTTACGTAACCCGCCCAACGGGCGGGTTCAATTCGTAAATAATTTTTTAAAACAATATTTTTTTGATCCGTTATATAGGTTGACAGTAGGACATATAATCGTTTTTGTGATTAAACCGTTCTTGTTAAAAGGAAACCTTTGGTTGTGTTACGGCTTGACTCACCCAACGGAACGGTTCTGTCCCATGTTAATCTTTGGACACATGGTTTGGATCTGTAGATATTTTTAAAAACATTTGTATAGTTCAACGTTTTGATCTATGGCTATGTTCAAGAATATTCCCATTTTGTCTCAAAAATCAACAGTCGATGTTATAAAAGATCATTATCCATCATTTCACGGTCATAACATTGACCACGTTGTGAAACACTAAATCTCCACTCTCGAGTTAGTACTGAATAAAGGATGACATGGCACTTGAAATCCGATTTTATATGTATTGGTATTTTAAATTGGAAAGTTTAAGTGTCCACACTCAATTGAAAGTTTTAAGTGTTATTCATTACCAAAGTTAGAAAACTATGTTTGGTATCTTTTTATTTTCCAGAAGAAAGAAAGGCTTCGTTACCAAATCCTCAACACAATTCAATCGAGTCTAATCCAGATTGCCTTAAATTTGATAATAAATACAATTGAATCCGTAATCCTCAACACACAATCTATTCAAATCCTAATTCAATCGAATCCTAATTCAATTCAATCGTTATTTCTAATCTAAATTCAGTTAATTTGTTTTCAATCGTAATTTATATTAACCCTGTTTTTTATTCTCTGTTTTCAATCGTAATAATCATGAATGCTTTACACTCAGAAAAACCAACAACATGTCTAACCAGAAGTCGTCCTCATCTCCTTCAAGTAGCAGAGTTGTTGAAGGTTTTGGTTTTTGTCGAAGTTTTGTAGGTTTTGTAGGTTCCCAGGGTTTGTCTTCCAACAATTACCAAATGAATGGAGGTTTGTTTATTTTTTTTGTTACTCAACTTAATTCACGCATATAATGTTAGTTTTTTTAGTATAATTTTTGTTTTTGTAACAGATTAAAATGGAGGTTTGTTTATTTTTTAGATTTATGTTTGAATGCATATGCCAAAAATTAGATGTTTATACCCCTAATATAAAAGTGTATAATCGGTACTGCCACTGTGAAAATAAATTAGCTTCTCAAGCTCAAAAGAAAGAATAATAAGGACTTACTTTATCCAGGAAACTCAAAAGCTCTTAGGAGGTTCAGGACTTCTTATGAACAAGCAAAAAGAACTTTACTGTATATTGCCTAGACAAATATTAAGATAGATTTTTTGCACGAGGGTGTTGATTTCTATTCCACTGTTACTCGTGCCCAGACCAGACCACTATGAAGAACTGGATATATATGTATTTAGGATGTGTATGGAGCCCGTTGAGAAATGTTTGAGAGATGCTAAGATGGACATAAATATAGTCCATGGAATCGTTTTGGTTGGTAAATTAAAGAGCTTTATAAGAGCATCAATCCAGATGAAGCAGTTGCATATGGTGCAACAGTTCAAGATGCTATCTTTAAAGCGATATAAATGAAAGTGAGATTTTGCGTCAGAAGATTTAGGATAAATTTAAGTAAGCTGATGTTTTATGTTTTTTGTTCTAGAAATCACTACCTTTGTCAATTCCAGATACACAATGTTGTTGGAGATTCAGTAATTAGAAAAAATGAAGGGATGCAATTGGACCAGCTCATTCAGATTATTATTTTCTCAGTAGATACATTGGGTAAGTTATTTCCAAACTTGAATTAATGAATGACATAAGAAAGTGTCTAAAACAATCGAGGAGTTGGAAAAGGAGATTGATTTAAAGTGGTTGTGGTTAGGCTGTTGCATATGAATAAAAAAATTATGAGCGTACTCTTTTTTAACCTCTTTTTTAACCTGTAATCGTAACTCGACTTGACCCGCTCTCATAGTTACACGTTTCACTCGAACCTGTTTTGATCCATAACCCAACACATCGTGGAACCTCCAACTAAAATTCAGGAGATATACAACTAAAACTCAACAAAAAGAGTAGAACATAAACTTTTTGATTTCATGTGCCGGAATCACACCTCCTCATTACACACTATTATTTCTGTTATTCTATCTTAATCAATCTACGCCTTTGATAAAAGATTAGCTGAATCAAGCAATCCTTCAGAACTTTTAAGTTCAATTGAATTGGGGTTGTTATGTGTTCAATGAAGTCCTGAAGACAGGCCGGATATGTCATAAGTGATTCTGGTCCTAGGGATTGAGGGTGCGTTATGGAAACCTAAGAAACCATCAATTTTCACATAAATGAACAATGATTATGGTGCTTATATTTATATATTCCTAATGTTCTGTATGATGTAATAGTATATGGTAGGATCCACATGTGGTTATTATGGCGCCTATATTTTATGTATATAGGGAAGAAATTAGTGAGTGTATATGAACTCGAGCTCAGCAAGTAGGCGTCCTTTGGCTAAGCTAGCTTGAACTTAACTGGATACCTTTATCAGTCATCATGATGTAATTAGTAACTTATGAATTTGGTACTTTTAGTTTATTCATTGATGGAATGACATTCCAGGTTCTTGAAACGTAATGAATTCATATGATGACTAATCTCTCTTGCTAGCCTTCGAAAAATTTCGTATAGAATTATGGTTTTTCAGTTTCTTAAGCATCTATATTTTTGGTTTCTATCAGACACCTAAATGACATGATAAAATTTGTGTTTCTTTCATTATATCAACTCTTTTTGTTAATTTTACATGCTATAGATGTGTGATACATAACCTGGATTTGTGGCCTTAGTTTCTATTTTTAAAGCCAACCCTTGTAACCAACCACCTAAGTTAGGTACAAAAGTCATTCGTTCACTCCTACCCATACCGTAGTACCCAAAAATTGAAAAACCAAACACTACCTGGAAAACCATAATACTTCGCGATGTGTGTGTGCATGATATGGTTATTTGGTTAAGTTTTCATCTCTTATTGACAACATATACTATTTTATATATACGGTAGATGTTGAAATTTCAAACCAAGTATATAGATGGATCAATTTTTGTTGTATCCTATTCACAGCGAGTCAAAAGTGAAGACTTGACTGAAATGCATTGAACTCATTAAACAGAGCCAAAAGTTAATGTGTTTCAACTGCTAACAACTTTAGGCTGATTTATTGTAAAAGTTATCTTATTTAGTAATACGTATTCAGAATCGCTTGGACATCCTCTTAGAAAAGCAAACACAGATGGGTAATGTTTTAGTTTTTTCTAATTCAGATATGCATATGGATTTATAAGAGATTCGACAAAGGTTCTTTTCCTATCAATGTTGCTGAACTTTTCTTCTCAAGTAAGAACATGTTATAACTTTGGCCATAAGTGTAGTTGATTTTTCTTAGGTTGGAAGTGCGTCATCTATTAGATTTTACCATTGCATTTGGTAGGGGTGAGCATGGTTCCGTTTGGTGTGGTTTTTGACTAAAACTAAACCGCAACCGCACTTACGGTTTTAATAAAAATAGAAACCGCACCAAGCCAAAAACCGCGGTTTCGGTTTTGCGGTTTTTTTTGCGGAACCTGCGTTTTTGCAGTTTTTAACTGCACCAAACCATTACTTGTGACTTATATAATAATTGTGGCTTTTTTGCGGTTTTTTGTTTAAAATGTTGATTTTTTTTCGGTTATAACAATGCATAAATTGAATCTAACAAACACTTTACTAATAACTTATATGAATATCAAAGATAATATGCACTAAAAGTCTTATAACTCGCCTAAAATAGTCGATGTGACGTTTTTCAGTATAAAATAATTATATTGTGGTGCGGTTCGGTTTTGTGGTTCGGTTTTACAAGCGAAAACCGCAACCGAACCGCAATTGCGATTTTTCCTTTTTCTTAAAACCGGCGCGTCGATTTTTGTCGTGGTGCGGTTTCCATGGTTCGGTTTTTGCGGTTTTGCGGTTCACGGTTCAGTTTCTGCTCACCCCTAGCATTTGGCATTACTATCATTATTAAGGCAAATAGCTTTACTGTTTATGCGGTTATCTCCCTATGTGTTGCTACTATGATGTGTTAGATTAGTTGACGCTTACAAATGTAATATTTGTTGTTAATCATGATGCGAGCATTGCATAAATTGGTGTTAGAAGGGCGATAATTATGGGATCTGGACCATAAGATTGTTTGCACAACACAGTTTAAATGGTGAATGTACAACCGAGCTTGGAGTTGCAGGTGCACTATATAAACCACAAATATATTATTAGGTAGCAAATTCAATTGATTTACAAATATACTTTTTCTTTGCATCACCTCGTGATGGTTAAATTCCTGAATTTACTAATTGACATGCGTTAGCCAAACAAATCAACTCTAAAAGATTACACCCTAGCAACCTATCTATCACTTAATATGTTGTTTATATTCATTTGAAAGATATGCATATTTTGTTTTTCATGTACTTCTTTTACTTGGCGGTGTCAACAATAAGTTATTCAAACAATCCTTAATAAAGCATTACGACATCAAAAGGGCTGCTGAAAATAAGCTACCCAAACAGTCGACGCTAAATGATTGCTGAAATAGGATATCTAAACAACCCTAATAACGTGTCAATACACCAAAAGAGATTCTAAAAATAAGCTATCTGAATAGCCTCGATAACATGTTTAGGTTGTTGAAAGGAATTATGAATATAAGCTATCCACGCAAACCTTAAGACATCGAAATGTTTGTTGAAAACTGATATGGTTTAAAAAGGAGATGCTTTGCATAATGGTTTGAGAATTTCTAACTTGGGTTAGTGGTTCTTATATGTGGTTAAGCCTCAGATCGCTTGCATCAAATTAGATCGATACCTCATTCCACTATTAAGTTAATTGGGGCTATTTAGTAAAAAAAAACACCTGGTATAGTAAAACTTGACTCGCCTCCATTTTATACAGGTAATGCTACATAATACAACTTACGACATTGTCTCCCCTCTGGTCGGTTGAAACAATCATTTTCTTGTTGAACACATAACAACCCCAATTCAATTGAACTTAAAAGTTCAGAAGGATTGCTTGATTCAGCTAATCTTTTATCAAAGGCGTAGATTGATTAAGATAGAATAACAGAAATAATAGTGTGTAATGAGGAGGTGTGATTCCGGCACATGAAATCAAAAAGTTTATGTTCTACTCTTTTTGTTGAGTTTTAGTTGTATATCTCCTGAATTTTAGTTGGAGGTGCCACGATGTGTTGGGTTATGGATCAAAACAGGTTCGAGTGAAACGGGTAACTATGAGAGTGGGTCAAGTCGAGTTACGATTACAGGTTAAAAAAGAGGTTAAAAAAGAGTACGCTCATAATTTTTTTTATTCATATGCAACAGCCTAACAACAACCACTTTAAAATCAATCTCCTTTTCCAACTCCTCGATTGTTTTAGACACTTTCTTATGTCATTCGTTAATTCAAGTTTGGAAATAACTTACCCAATGTATCTACTGAGAAAATAATAATCTGAATGAGCTGGTCCAATTGCATCCCTTCATTTTTTCTAATTACTGAATCTCCAACAACATTGTGTATCTGGAATTGACAAAGGTAGTGATTTCTAGAACAAAAAACATAAAACATCAGCTTACTTAAATTTATCCTAAATCTTCTCACGCAAAATCTCACTTTCATTTATATCGCTTTAAAGATAGCATCTTGAACTGTTGCACCATATGCAACTGCTTCATCTGGATTGATGCTCTTATAAAGCTCTTTAATTTACAAACCAAAACGATTCCATGGACTATATTTATGTCCATCTTAGCATCTCTCAAACATTTCTCAATGGGCTCCATACACATCCTAAATACATATATATCCCGTTCTTCATAGTGGTCTGGTCTGGGCACGAGTAACAGTGGAATAGAAATCAACACCCTCGTGCAAAAAATCTATCTTAATATTTGTCTAGGCAATATACAGTAAAGTTCTTTTTGCTTGTTCATAAGAAGTCCTGAACCTCCTAAGAGCTTTTGAGTTTCCTGGATAAAGTAAGTCCTTATTATTCTTTCTTTTGAGCTTGAGAAGCTAATTTATTTTCACAGTGGCAGTACCGATTATACACTTTTATATTAGGGGTCTAAACATCTAATTTTTGGCATATGCATTCAAACATAAATCTAAAAAATAAACAAACCTCCATTTTAATCAGTTACAAAAACAAAAATTATACTAAAAAAACTAACATTATATGCGTGAATTAAGTTGAGTAACAAAAAAATAAACAAACCTCCATTCATTTGGTAATTGTTAGAAGACAAACCCTAGGAACCTACAAAACCTACAAAAATTTGACAAAAACCAAAACCTCCAACAACTCTGCTACTTGAAGGAGATGAGGACGACTTCTGGTTAGACATGTTGTTGGTTTTTCTGATTGTAAAGCATTCATGATTATTACGATTGAAAACAGAGAATAAAAAACAGGGTTAATATAAATTACGATTGAAAACAAATTAACTGAATTTAGATTAGAAATAACGATTGAATTGAATTAGGATTTGAATAGATTGTGTGTTGAGGATTACGGATTCAATTGTATTTATTATCAAATTTAAGGCAATCTGGATTAGACTCGATTGAATTGTGTTGAGGATTTGGTAACGAAGCCTTTCTTTCTTCTGGAAAATAAAAAGATACCAAACATAGTTTTCTAACTTTGGTAATGAATAACACTTAAAACTTTCAATTGAGTGTGGACACTTAAACTTTTCAATTTAAAATACCAATACATATAAAATCGGATGTCAAGTGCCATGTCATCCTTTATGAATTATCCTAGTCAGCATTATCCCAATCTTAGTTAGCCCCATATATAAGTAAAGATATATATATATATATATATATATATATATATATATATATATATATATATATATATATATATATATATATATATATATATATATATATATATATATATATATATATATATATTTGCGTTCAAGTGTGTTACACCTTAAAATGAGTTATAGTAAGCACCAATAGTAAGAGGACATGTGTCATTCTCATTTAAAGAAAATAAAAATATAAGTTATATATATGTAAGGGTGTTTTAGTAATATTACTTGTCCCTTATTTCTCTGTCATCATACATACTCATTTGTCATCTCTTCATATTTTCTTTTGCTATATCTCTTATTCTCTTATCACAACCAGCAAATTAATAAAAAAAACTCTCAAAGTCGGTGTTTCATATCAGAATGTGCTACGTCATGGGTCTTAAAAATTATGATGCTTTGTTTTCTTGAGTTTGACGAAAACATCAACAGATCGAAATCGTTGCTAAAATTTGTAGGTTTTAGATTTAATTATTTTGGGATTCGTTCTATGTGTTGATTCGTTCTATATGCATGAACAGCATGATGGGGGCATAATATTTGTTTTTATATTATATTTATAATCTTGTATATATGATCTTTTAGTATTTAATTATATGCGTTTAATAATTGTGTATTAATCCATTTTTACGATGTGATGCGTATCAATGAATTTTTGAGATGTTTACTTATTGTCGTTTGCATCGTTTGTTTTGATGGTCGCCACGAACATAAAAGATTAGCATTTTAGCACGAGGAGTCAGGAGCTGCTTACGACTAGACGTACTTACGATCAAGGCGATTCTCTTCCATGCGAATTATTTATTGAGTGTGACCGAATGTGGGTGGAGGCTCGCGATGATGAATAATGCCCACCACCCCTTCACGATTGTTGGTTGTCATGGAGGACATTCTTTATGTTAGTCCAAGCATACGTCATGAACAAAAAGTGTTTCTATAGCTATGGCTTAACAAAGAAGTACATGTGAACAAGTAACAATCACATCGGCGTGTAATAGTATTCTTATAGTCGAGTATTAGTTTTCAGTTTTCGTGAAGTCGATGTGAACTTATTTGTCGCGTATAAGTGTATAACGTTTTTAAGATCTGAACTCGCCAACTCAGTATTCTACAAAAACATGATTATATTATCCTTTGTATCTATTTATTATTGTTTATTAGAGGATCTGGCTTTATGTTTTATAATCAGCGGTACAAACGTAAGATTAAGATACCACTTAAAGTAATAGAGAATTAAAAAAAACTATAAAAGTATCAAAAAAATGTTTGTGTACTGTGTTAAAAAAATTGTATCAAAAAAATATATTATGTAACGTATCAACAAAATTTAGCGTGTTACGAAAAATGTTAGTATGTCACAATAATTATATAAAAAATATCAGTTGTGTCACTAAACGTATAAATTTTTTTTGTGCGTCACTACATAATGTGTCAACAAATTTTGGATTTGTACAAAAATTCTAATGTGTCACTATAAAATATATTAAACAATTTAATGCCACACGACAAATGTGTCAAAAAAATTGATATGTTAATTTATATAAATTTTATGTCATCACAAATGTGCCATGCTAACCAATCTTAATGTCATAAAAAATATAAGAATGAAACGTATCAGTTGGTTAAGATTTTGTATCATACCACTAAAGAATTCTATGCATTTTAGTTATAGAATAAATTACATATCTATAGGGGTCTTATAACTCTAAACAAGGCAAATATAGGGAATTTTAAAATTAAAAAAAAATATTTTGCAACAAAGAAGAAACAAAACGTACAGAAAAAGATTTTAACGTGTGAGTTGTTACACAACAAATGCCATAATATCCAACTTTATTACGATCATGCCATCATCTAATTAAAATTTAATCTTTGATTATGATCATTGATCCAACGATCAATAAGTGTGCCTATTATATTGTAGTTTAAAGTGTATACCACAATAACACTCCCCTATATATATATATACTAGCCGTGTACCCTCGCAATGCTGCGGCAGGTACCCGGCGACTAAGTTTTTCGACAAACAAATATATTTTATTGGTGGTTTGAAGAATTTTGATGGCTGAATCTTTTGTGTCCAAATTTTTTTCGAGTCTTTTTTCATAAATCATGATTTTTTTTATATTAAGATTTCATAACTGATATTCTAGTAGTAATATTAATACCCATCAATAAATTATTTTAAGTTTTATATGTTACAAACTTATAATATATGGTTATTTATTGTCTCATTAAATTATTTATTTAATTATTAATGACATTTACTCTTATTGACTCATATTTTATAACTCATTTGTATCATTTACTTTTTAGATGAGTTTTAAAAAAAACATAATAGGCATTTAAACCTCAAAAATGGTTGTATATAAATTTCTAAATAAAGAAATGTTTGAGGCTGAAACATTTTAAGACTTCTAAAAATAAAAAGTGATAAATGTTTTATAAAGTATATATATATATATATATATATATATATATATATATATATATATATATATATATATATATATATATATATATATATATATATATATATATATATATATATATATATATATATATATATATATATATATATATATATATATATATATATATATATATATATATATATATATATATATACATATATATATATATATATATATATATATATATATATATATTTATATATAATAAATATAAATATATATATATAATGCCCTAAGTCGACGGATAAGGTTTCAGATGTGAGAATCGAACTTACCTGAAACTTTATGATTGTTTGTATGACATTTAGGTCCTTTCAGAATACATCCTTGTAAATTTCAAAAAGAAGAGGTGGAAATTTCAAATCATATACTTGTAAATGGGTCGATTCATGTTGGGTCAAAAGTTAACCAAAACATTTTTCCCTGTATGTCAAACCAAGCCAATACAACCCATTTTAACCATTAATAAAACTTATTTTTACCCGTTACCTAGCCCCACAAATTTCAACTCTTACCTATAAAGATAATTTTCTTCATTTTTGCACAGCCAATATCTTTTCTATCTCTTGTAATATGTTTTGCTAATATACAAAAAGGAAAAGTAAACACCTTTAATATGACATGGAACTCTGCAGCGTGCACAATGCACAATATCAAAAGCTCTATCACGATAAGGAATCCTTTGAGTGGCCATGACAGCAGATATCAAAAGCTCTAGCAGATATGGCAGGTGGTTACATGACAGCAAATGTAAGATATCCGGTTATAACATCACCATCTGCTAATTTCACATAATCAAATAAATACTACGAAGGATTATAGAGTCAATATATTTAGGCCTTCTATTATTCATAAGCTATTGTCCTAAGGCATTCAGTTATTCATAATGTGTGAAACAACAACACAGTAGCCAAAAGCTGAACACAAAGAAAATAATAGATTTCAGTATGAGTTTGAATTTGAAGACGATACCTGAATCATCCAAGGATGATCTCGGCTATCATTCCTAGACCATGGAGTCCCGTCTTGCATAACCTAACCTTCTTTCTTTTTTTCTGGGAAAATTGTGTTTATAGGAAGACGATCTCAGGTAAGTCAATGTGATCATTAAAAAGGTATTTAAAATTGAACTTGTTCAAGTATGGTGTGATCATACCTGATAGCTAGAGTAGAAAACTAATGGTGACAATGAATCGATGATGGTGCAGCAGTGGAGGTTATGATGAATATTAGGGTTTATAATGATACGGTTTTGAAACTAATAGAGTGTTTATTTTATTATTTTCGATTGAAAATCTGTATACTGCGTAGTATATAATTTTTGTTTTGGAATTAACTAATGGCTTGACTTATAGCACATGTTCGAACTTTTCCATTGATATATTTATGGAAAAATTCTGAATTTTATATATCATGCATGCCACGTCATCCTTTATGAAATATCCCAGTCAGCATTATCCCAATCATAGTTATCCCCATATATAAGTAAAGATATATAATATGCGATCGAGAAATGAAAGTGCCATGTCAATACATGAAGTAAACGTGGCAGATTTCACTGAACTCCCGTCTCACACAGAACGAATATTGCGTGTCGAAACATGAACAATACACTAGTGATGGTACTGAGATTTTTGTGGCCTGATTCATACGTATCATAACAGCATGGGTATACCCCTTGGAGGTTATTGTGAATTACTGAGGGCTTAGTACAAAAGATATACATGAGTTATGTGTATTGAGTTGTGTCTTGAGAAAGTATTCTTATATTATGTGTCTTGACTGGTGCCTTGCCATGTGTCTCTAGCAAATACACGTGGGACTTGTGTCTTGACTGATGTCTTGAAATGCATCTTTAGAAAATATACGTAGGACATGTATCTTGACGGATATCTTGACATGTGTCTTTAGAAAATATACGTGAGACATGTATCTTGATGGATGTTGATACAAAAGTTGGATGATCCTTGTTTGACCCGAATTAGGCTTAATTCGGGTGCTTGGGCTCCGGCTCCTGCACCAAGTAAACTTCTGGTTGGGATCCTGCACAGTAAAAGTAACACGCTGTTAGGCATACTGTGGGAGCGTACCCAACGATTAGACTCTGGCGTGAGAGTAGGTAATCGGTTTAGGGTTAGGAATCGGTTGTAGTATGAGAGTATGAAGAATATGATACCTTTGTGGAACCCTTGGGGGTTCCTTATATAGGCGGTAAAACCCTAATGGGCTGTTACCGATGCTTTGGCCCCAAGCAAATGATAAGTACCATAATTAGGTTGATTGTTATCTTCCAATTCTGGTTAGTGTATATCCTCCACTCTAGGGCAAATCCCAATCCTAATTAGATTGTGACTCTGTCTAACCCTGCACCGGCTATGACGGGCCGTGGGACACACACATCTATGCGGCCACTATTCACTCGAAGCCCATAAGCTTAAATGACATTAATCTAACCCATTCGTAATGGGCCGAAGGCGGGTAGTACCAGTGGGCCGGGTCCATCACTCGACTGGGGACTATACGACATCATGTCCCCCAGTCTAGTTGTTACAGCCTTAGGCGGAACCTCTAGACTAACCCATGTCCCTTATACATCACTAACGCAAACATAGCCGCACTATAAAAATGGTCGACCGGGACAACATTACTGAATGCATTAATGGCAGTCATGATTCAGTCGTTTCTCTGCAAAAGTGCACCAAACAGGACCACTTTGAGAAACGTAAAACATTTATGAGGTTACGCGTGGGTCCTTCTGATGTTTCAACTGTGTCATAAATCCCATCCGTTGGATGAGCGTAGTGGATTACACGTGGCAATCATCGAAGCCACCTCGTAAATCGAGGCAACCTTATAAAAAGGCTGAGCGTGTGACTGTCCACACACACAGTTCATAATCCCTACTACCATTGTTGCATTCCTTCATTCCTCCTTCTTTCATTCCACGGATATCCATAACACCAGGTTAGATCACCGCGCTCTTCTCCATATATTTATAAATCATGGTAAAAGATAAGCCCACCATCACGACCGTTCTTAACGTAATGTCTCCGGAGAAATATTTGGATTTCCTATCTGACAATTACGTTCCTGAAAGCGTACACCCCACCTATCCGGGTGATGGTGAAGCTATTACGGACGCTCTGGCAGGGAAGATAGGTGTATATACACGTCCATTTGACCCGGCCAACTATCGTATCCCATCGTCTAGGTTTCTTGTAGACGTTCTGATATACATTGATTTTCACATAACCCAACTGCATTGCATAGGGGCGTGTAAGATCAACTTGTTTGAGATCTCATGCCACACATGTAGTGTAGCCCCAACCGTAAGCTTGTTTAGGGTATTCTAGCCCCTCAAATGGTAAATAGGTGGTTGTCTTTCAAAAAACGACCTGCGAGCGCCCCAATGTGTGAAGGAAGCCTTTAGACTCGCTTAAGAATTGGTATGACCATTATTTGTTTGTAGATGCCAAAGTCTTCCCCACGCCTTTTGTTCTGAAAACCAGGGTGCAACACGATTATCCACCCCAACCAGTGAATATAGCAATCGGGACGTTAGAACGTTAGATGCCAATCGTACGGACTTTCATAAGGACCTGTCGGAGCATTTCCTATGCTTAGTATGGATTAGTCGTAACTACTTTGGTAGGGAGGACAGATATCCGTGCTTTTTGAACGACAGTAGACAGGGTGGTTATATTTAACAAACACATTTGTATGCATATATGAATAAGCTTTGTATGTAACTAACGCCTTTGTATGCATGTATCCACAAAAGTGAGGCAATTCGGATTTCTACGCCAAGGAGACCCAAAGAAGGTTGCTGAAGGCTCGCGACCACTGCGTCAGGACGAGCCACCGCTTCTTGCTGCTACTCAACACATGACCCTGCCCTTAGAAGACGTGTTGGAGCCCCACTCAGATATAGGGGAAGGAATAGAGAAGTTGTCGTTGTATTTCCTGAATGAAGACGGTGACAACCGCTTGCTGGAAGGTGGTGAGGGCACCACGAAAAACACCAGGACCCCTCACCTAGAGAACCAAGGGGACAACCAAGATCAATTGTCTGAGGAAGTCGACCGGATGCTTGAATCCGAGGAAGAAGAGGTAGAAGGCCAACCAGACTCCACCACACAACCCAACTTGCCAGAAAAAGGTGCACGCTCAAGAGGAGAATAGTGAAGGAAACAGAGGAAGAAGTGGGCGCGTCGAATGCGCCTGTCAAGAGATTGCGCAAGGACCATCCGCAGTACAAGAAAAGCAGCAACACCATGCCAGAAATCAACCCACTTCCTCCCCCCACCGTAACTAGTAGCCAGGCGGAGAAGATCGTGTGGAAAGCTACCCCTGTCACCACCGTGGCCCCGATCATCATGGAACCCACGATAGCTTCAACGTAAGTATTCCGCTCAACTCCGTTATCATTTATTTTTTATTATTTGCTAAGTACAAATTCCAAAAGACTAACAATTTCATCAAAATAACAGGGTGTGAACTTTACGGTCGTGCCACATGAGGGAGATGTTGTCAGGGAGCCATCACCTGTAATGCAAGACCTCCCACCAACTCCTCCCCCCACCCATGTGGAAGAGCCCGAGTCTGAAGGACCAGTTCCACGCCTTTGCCCGATATGGAATCTGTTTGAGCTAACTAAGGTAGAGACGGAGGAGGAGTCTAACGAGTTTGTGGATCACTTGACTCCTCCCAACTTGGCTCAGGACCTCAATGAGCTTACCCATGGAGATCTTCTTGACTAGATCAATGTAGCCACCGCTCACCAGATGACTGTCGGCGTGGCTCTGCGAGAGCGCTTTGAGACGGCTTTGGGTCACGTGCTTAGTGAGACCGGAAAATTGCTCGCCGGGAGAAGATGGTGGATGATCATGAACAAACAATACCCTCCCTGTGAGCTGAATTGACCGTGGCTGAGGCAACCGTGAAGGAGTAGGCGATGCATGCCACCGAAACAAGATAGCTGATCTGGAGGCCGAGGCCCATTCGCTGCGAGAGAAGGTACGCCCTCCCCCCTACGCCCCCTTGTCTTATATATCTACTATCAATTTGTATATACCACTATTGTTCTAACAACCACAATCATTATACCAACAGGTGACAGCCGTAGAGACCACCACCCAATCATTCACCAAGGATGTGACAGCCATTTCCCAAGAGCGTGATGATCTACGTGTAGTCGTGAAAGGTGAAGCACATCTGGCCTCAGCCTTTGTGGAGTACAGAGTTAAGCATGAGAAGGTCGTAGAGGATCGTCTAGAGGGAATGGATACACGGTTGGATGCAATGGCTGTGGATTTCGATGAAGAATTACACCTCCACATGCTCACAGCCATTGCAGGTCGTAGGTGATTGATAGGATCCGGCCTTCGGTTGGCCGTGAACAAGGCTACAGACTCCCCAGAAGTGGGTCAGTCGTTCACTGATGTCGTTTTCTGATGGCATAGATCGTGGTAGGTATGAGGGGCTTATAGTTGCGGCTGAGTGGATAGGTCAAGGAAAAGAGGTTAAGGACCATGCCTATCATAATCCAGATTCCGAAGCGAAGATGACTGTGTTCATGACAGCTTTGGACCAAGTGAAGTATCCTTTGTTGGATAAGATCGAAGCTTTGAAGGAAACGCCCATCGACGTGGTCATGGAGCAGCTTTGTGTAGAGGCGCACTTCAACTCACAGCTGACCATTTCCCTCTATGCTGATAGTCCTCCACCAGAAGACCCATGGGCTATTAAGGGGGAGAAGAGCCTGGGAGAGGCCATTAAGGCGAATGTAGATCGTGCCTTAAGAAAAAAAAGGTGTCGCGCTACATGTCGCACCCCTACTGTTGGATCCACCCATCTTCCACGGTTGGATGGAATGCCTGTGACAGCCCAAACCATGCAGGGTGCGACGTCTCTAGCAGGGACATTTGCCACGCCAGAAGGGTCTACCATCGAGTCTTTGGCGCATCATAGGAAAGAGCTTTGGGAGTCCATGCTACCCTACTAAGTTGTCTGCGCTTGTAATAAACAATAACTTGTGCTTTGTAATATTCGTCCGTGGATGCCCACGGTACTTAAACACTTGGCATTTTTGTGAAACAATTTGTATTGTAACAACTTAGGCCGTGAATGTTCACGGTAGTTTGATGTGCGTATTTGAAACTTGTCTTTTTATTCAGATAACTGTATAAATCCATTAGATTAAATATCCGTGCGTAAATTTTTTCACGGCTTACAATAAAAACCAAGTCTTTAATTTACTAGACGTCCACCGTGTGTCTTTATCATGTCCGGCACTTTATAAGTACGACATGTGGAAACTTATTACAACGTCTTGTGAATAAGGTGTCTAGTAAGGATTCATGATCCGCGTCGCAGGGGTTGCATCCCTCTTATGAGACAAGTTGAATTGTTAGGTTCACTTAATCTTCTTGCTCTACATGGAAACAAATAGTACATGTACGGTTGAATGAATGCATATGAATAAGAAATAACACTAAAGACTATAAACAAAAAATAATCCTAAGTACACAAAAGACAATAATTTGCACAAGAACAAGCCGTGGAGCTAGCTAGGCACCACAATGTTTTATTGTTACGGTTACGATTTTTTGACAGAATGATAAAATCCTAAGACAAATGGAACCTAGAAAACATAAAAGAAAAAATACATGGATCTTTATTGAAGCTGTCTAGAGCAAAATGTCCATGCGGAGGCCGTAGCCTTTTTAGAGATAGCACCTTTTGAGGTTGCAAATATTTCATGTACGATCCAAGTCACGGCCTTCCGTGTCGCGTAACTTGTACGCACCTAGCCCCAAAGCTTCCGTGACTTCATATGGCCCTTCCCACTTTGGTCCAAGTTTTCCTGTGTTCTACGCGCGACTTGCCTCGTTAGCACGATAGACAAAATCCCCCGATCGAAAGGAAACACCCTTGACTTTGGAGTCGTTATAAGCTTTCATCCGTGCCTTAGATTTAGCTTCATTGATGGCTGCTATCTCCTTTTTCTTCTCGAGTAAGTCTAAATTCAACCGGAGTTCCTCATCGTTCGTGACGACATTAACCTCCGTCGTGCGGATTGTTGGCATCCGAATCTCTTCTGGAATGACTGCTTCGGTCCCATAGGCTAACGCAAATGGAGTATCCCCATTATCCGTTTTGATCATTGTCCAATGCGCCCATAGGACATGTGGTAGTTCATCTACCCATTTGGTGCTTCTCTCATCTAGACACGCCTTTATTCCTTAACCTAGGCTTCTATTCGCTCTCTTCACTATACCATTAGTCTGTTGGTGTTTCACTGATGCAAAGAGTCGTTTGATATTTAACACTGTGCACCAATCTTTGAACGTATTGTCCGTAAACTGTTTTCCGTTATCTGAGATGATCTCCCCTGGTAAACCAAAACGACATACAATGTTTTCCCAAAAAAACCTTTTTACCTGTTTGCCCGTAATTGTCGCAACCACCTTAGCCTCTATCGAGCGAGTGAAGTAGTCCACAGCCACGATGAAGAACTTAACGCCTCCGGCTACAACAGGAAAAGAACCTGCTATGTCAATTCCCCATTTGTAGAATGGCCATGGGGATGTGATGGGTGTCAGCTCTTGTTGTGGATGACGCGGTACTGGCCTATGTACTTGGCAATCATTGCATTTAAGAATCATATCTCGTGTGTCTCGATGCATAGTCGGCCAATAGTATCACGTGCGTAGAGCCCGTGTTACTAACGTTCTGGGGTCGGCGTGCATGTCGCACGACCCTTCATGATTTCCACTTCTGTAGTCTCCCTGCCACGTCTAGTTTAGAGATAATCTATTTTATTGGCTGATCCGTGATAACCACAATTGGGTGCGCCTGGATGTAACAGCGTAACCTTTTCGCGACATAGACTAAGGATAAGACTAATTTCTCCATTGGTGAATAATTCAGCTCTGGCCCTTGCAACGCTCTGCTTATGAAGTAGACCGGAGTCTGGATTGAATCCTGATCAGTCATAAGGAATGCGCTTAATGCTCCGTACATAGCAGATAAGTACATAATTAGCTCCTCCTTGAGTCGTGAGGCAACTAGCATGGGAAGAGCAGCTAGATGTTGCTTGAGTTGTCCAAACGCTTCCTCCGCCTCTCTTGTCCAGCGAAAGTCTCCTTTCTTAAAGTACTTCTTGAGTGTTTTGAATAAAGGGAGTGACTTCTCTACGGACATTGATAAGAACCTATTAAGCCCGGCCAGCTTTCCATTAAGTGATTCTACCTCTTTAAGTGTCCGAGGGGATGGTATCTGTATCACAGCGTCCGTCTTCTCCGGACAAGGCTTGATGCCGTTTGGATTAATAATATACCCAAGGAACATGCCTTCGGTTGCTCCAAACGTGTACTTTTTGGGATTCAGTTTCATGTTGATTTTCCTCATTGTGTCGAATGTCTCCTGGATATCACGGAGGAGTTCGTTCTCCGTATGGCTTTTGATAACCAATTTGTCAACGTAGACTTAAAGGTTACGGCCTATCTGCGAGTCGAAGGCTTTATCAACAAGTCGTTGATATGTCGCGCCTGCGTTCTTAAGTTTGAACGACATTTTTGTGTCACGCCCTGACTAGTATGGAACGCCGTCTTCTTCTCGTGTTCCTCCGCCATTTGGATCTGATGGTATCCTTTATATGCGTCTAAGAAACATTTAAAAGAGTACCCGCATAAGGATTCCACCTTCCAATCGATTTCTGGTAACGGATAGCCATCTTGTGGGCAAGCTTTGTTCAAGTCTGTGAAGTCCACACACATGCTCCAGCTTCCATCATGCTTCTTGACCATGACCGGTTTGGAGAGCCACTCATGGTAATAGACCTCGCGCATAATTCCTACGTCTACCAGTTTACCTGGCTGCGTTTTGGTGCTTGACTGCGCTTCTTTGGTTTAACAAGGGGATATTTAGGGCGGATTTGAAGCTTATTTTCTGTGATCGAACGCGGTACACCCGTCATATGCTTTGGTTCCCATGCGAATATATCAAGGTTTGCTTTTAGGAGAGAGCACATGGCCTTCTTCCCTTTTTCGGAAAGGGTTCCCCCGGTAGCCACCTCTTGTTCCGGATTTTCAGGGTGGATTACCACTTTCCAATTAGGGGGTGGTGATCCTTCCTTTATAGGAGCTGGCTGGATTGGTGTTATCACGTCATGACACTCCGATGCCGGTACGACGGAATTGTAAATAGTGACAATTGCCCTTCTACCGGGAATTTAATCATGTCGTGTGTCGTGGATGGGACTGCCCATATGGATAGAGTTCCTGGTCTTCCGATAATACCATTGTACGGAGAATGTGAACGTATCACCATAAAGTTAATCCATGCCATAGTTGAATGCTATTTATCTCCAATGGTTACCAGCAAGCGTAATTTCCCTATCGTCCAGATAGTGTCCCCACTGAAGCCAATGAGTGGTGACGTGACCGACATCAATTGGCTTTTAATTTCTGGTCGTAGCTGCACGAAGCAGTGTTCATAGAGTACTTCCGCCGATGATCCTCCATCCACATACATATGACGAACGTTATGAGTTCCATTGCTTACCTCAATCGTGAGAGGTGCGTCCGCCATGTTGCTCGTCGTGATATGTGGGAATGAGATTTCCTTGCCGTGTGAAAATTTTTGACTAATTTTCTGCTTCGTCCTGCGCTGCTATGATTGAACCATGTATATGGTCGTAGGCTTGTCCTTTTGGAAATATTTTTTGTCGTTCTTTTTATTATTCCTCCCGTCTTTCCAATCTTTAACTAGATGCTTGAGTTTGCCTGATTTGATCAGTGACTCGATATGCTTCTTGAGTTGAATGCACTCCTCCGTGCCATGGCCTTTGTCATTATGGAATTCGCAGAAGCGATTTTCTTGACAACGGTCGACTGGAGTTGTCATTGGGGGAGGCCTTGGAAAATTTTCCCCTTCTGTTAATAAGATATCTCGATAAGTCATCTTTAGAGGGGTGAACTTATCGTCTGACCGCCCTCCTTTAGTCTGGCTCTTGTAATCCGAGTTCCTCTCGCTGTCGTGATTGCCTTGACCACCTTATTGCCTCATGGGCTGGTCGTTCGATCGATAATTATGTTTCCTTTTGTGGGGTAAGCCGCGACGACAGCGGCTTCTCCTTCCACAAAGTTTCTAACCCTTTCCATGAGTTCGTCGAACTTCTCTGGGCGCTTATCGTTGAGGCGCCTAATTAACTCCTTGTCCTTTATGGCGTGCATATAATCGGAAATTTTGAGGACTTCTGGGCACGCTTGTGTACGCGTGCACTCGTCGTTGAAACGCTCCGTGAAGTCTCCTGTAGACTCTCCGGACCTCTGTTTGACTGTTGCCAATGAGACCGGATCTCTATTATACTTCTTTCGTTGAGTATAACTGTTATTGAACGCTGTGTGTAGTTCATCGAAGCTGTTCATACTCCGATAGGGGAGTTTTTCAAACCAGTCGCGGGCGTTGCCAATTAAGGTTGAATTAAACATCTGGCACCATATAGGCATCGACCATCGTTCAATTTTAGCCTGCGTGTCAAATACTTTTAGGTGATCATCTGGATCACCGGATCCGTCATAAGTTTTGACATACGCCGGCATGCGGCGATTCTTTTCCTCGGAGTAGTCTCGTATGCGAAGAGTGAAGGCGTCCTCCCTCTCGCTACACCATGGAAGGGAGAGGTCCTCTTCCTCCTCGTCAAGATAATAGGAGTCTTCATAGCGACCCTCATCGTCCGATGGTTCAGGAGAGGAATACCTCGATCGACGACGTCTGGGCGGATGATCATCCGAGTCAGATCCAGAAGGATCATGATAGGGCGGTTGGGCCCTTCCCTTTGATTGATCACGATAGCCGCTTCTGTGAGAAGGAGTTTTCTTCCCACTAGCTACTATCCTACGTCACACACTAGTGCGCGCGGTTATTATTTAGATTTTCAAACGATGCACGTCCTACAGACCCATCAGAGTTATCTTCCTCCACCTGGGTTACCTGCAATGCTTGCATGACTCGATCTCCTATCCGCTCGAACACGTTCCTTGCTGTTGTTCCTCTATCTTTTGTGTGTTTTTGTAGGGGTACCGAGCCTGGTGCTACCAAAGTTGAGTCTGGATTGGAGATCCCTCCCCAGATTCATTCTTGCCGTGACGGCTGAGATGATCCTGTTGAGGTTCTGCATAAGTACGCACTCGAGATCCTCATCATCCAGTGATCCAACCTTCAACTCTGCCTCGACCAGGGGTGACTTTTGCGCTTCCTAGGTGGGAGCCTTGGGTGCTGACCTCGGATTGGGGTTGTTCAAAGAGAGGGTTGGTGGTGGGGTATTGGTAATCGTGATACCCCACCGGGAGATTGAAACAGTGTGTTTTGGTTGTTTGGTCCTCCAGTTTGGCCACGGGAAGCGGGGTTGAGGTGACTACCCCATCCTCCCCAGAGTTCTGGTTTCCAGGATTCACGTTCCTTAGGTTTCCCTAAGGGTTTCTCTTCGTCATTGGTAAAGATTGAGTTTAGTGTAGGGTCCCACGGATGGCGCCAATTTATTGATACAAAAGTTGGATGATCCTAACTTTACCCGAATTAGGCTTAATTTGGGTGCTTGGGCTCCGGCTCCTACACCAAGTAAACTTCTGGTTGGGATCCTGCACACTAAAAGTAACACGCTGTTAGGCTTACCGTGGGAGCGTATCCCACGATTAGACTCCGGCGTGAGAGTAAGTAATTGGTTTAGGGTTAGGAATCGGTTGTAGTATGAGAGTATGAAGAATAGGATACCTTTGTGGAACCCTTGGGGGTTCCTTATATAGGCGGTAAAACCCTAATGGGTTGTTACCGGTGATTCGGCCCCAAGCAAAGGATAAGTACCATAGTTAGGTTGATTGTTATCTTCCAATTATGGTTAGTGTATATCCTCCACTATAGGGCAAATCCCAATCCTAATTATATTGTGATTCTGTCTGACCCTACACCGGCTGTGCCGGGGCCGTAGGTTGCTCACATATATGCGACCACTATTCACTCGAAGCCCATAAGCTTAAATAACATTAATCTGACCCATTCGTGATGGGCCGAAGGCGGGTAGTACCCATGGGCCGGGTCCATAACCTGACTGGGGACTATACGTCATCAACGGATGTCTTGACATGTGTCTTAAAAAATATACATGAGACATGTATCTTGACGGATGTCTTGACATGTGTCTTCAGATGTGAAAACGAATATGTTAGGACCTTTGGAATAGTTATTTGTAATAGGTAGACTAGGAGGTATGTAGTTCCTCCTAGTCCCAGTAGTAGTAGGAGCAAGACGTGCTCCTGGTCTTATAGAAAGTCAAACTTTATTATTTAGGAGTATTCTGTTAGGATATGCATGAGATATGTTAGGAAAGGATATGCATATCAGTTTTACACGTTTTGATTTAATGATGTATTAGGGTTTCCTTGTAGTATAAAAGGAACCTTAGGCAGAAGGGTTCAACACACCTTCATCAAACATTATTCTAGTTTATATTAATATTATAAATCCTTAGAAATGGATCAAGTCATTATAGTTATTATGTTCTTCTTGTTCATAATATTTGTATTCCGCACTTATATTGTGTGTTTTATCCAGAGTCTCTCTGTGAATAGACTTGTGATTATAAAAGTCGTTCACCGTTCTTAACAGGCTGCAAGATCCACATCTAGTGGACCCAACAAGTGGTATCAGAGCCTGGGAGAGTCTCTGTACAAGAAGAATCAATTTTTCATATTACTAACATCTTTGTTTAATCATGTCTGCCTCAAGTTCTACTCAAACAGGAGAAGACAGCACACCTAAAACACAACAACCTCAGCAGTTCATTGCTACGATTTCCAACACAAATGGTTAGTTTCCTCTTCTGAAAAGGATGAGTATGATAGCTGGGCAATGAAGATGGAATGTTGGATCACCAACACTGATCAAGATCTCTGGAAGATTATTCTAAATGGAAACAACAAGAGGTTTACTAGAAGAGACAAGAATGGTAATATTATTCTTCTTGACCCTAAAACTCATGAAGAAATCACAGCTGTTCAGAAGGAGATCAAAGCAAAAACTATTTTGCTTCAGTCTCTTCCTGATGATCAAATGGGTGACTTTTATCACCTGGATGATGCTAGAGAAACCTTGAACGGGATAAAAGCAAGGTTTGGTGAGAATGAGGAGTCAAAGAAAATGCGCAGATCCATACTAAGAGATGAATTCATAGATTTCAAGATCTCAGAAACTGAAGGTATTCATCAAGGGTATGCCAGGTTCCAAAAGATACTGAGTCAGTTGAATCAACTCAGGTCAAAACCTGACAATGGAGATATCAATGCAAGGTTTTTTAGAGCCTTACCCTACTCATGGAATCAGGTAGTAATCTCTCTTAAAGCAAAAGGTGGCCTTGACTATCTTAATTTTGATGATATGTTTCATAAGCTCAAAACCTTTGAGCCACATGTAAGGGGATACTCAAGTAATTCTTTTCCTACTCCTGCTACCGAAAGTCATACTTCCACTCCTGAACCAAAAGTCAAGTCAGGTAGCATGGTAGAAGTTATTCTTCACTCTTTTTTTGCTGATGTTGATCCACAACAACAACTTGCTTTTGATGACTTCAAACAGGTTGATAAACTTGACCTGGATGAAATAGATCTCAAATGGCAGATGGCCATGCTCACTCTTCGGGTTCACAAGTTTGAGAAGAAAGTCGGTCGAAAGTTTAACTACAACCTAATGGAGCCAGCAAGGTTTGACAGAAGCAAGGTTAGATGTTATAACTGCCAGCAGCAAGGTCACTTTGCTAGGGAATGCCCTAAAAAGAATGACCAAGAGAAGAACAGGTATTCAGCTTTCAAGATTCAGGAGGTGAAGGATGACAAGAAGGCTTTGGTATCTGTTGACTCTATGGTCAACTGGAGTGATCATCAGAATGCTTCCCTGGAAACAGCTGAACCATCTACTGATGTGTTTGCAATGATTGCTGGGAATCTGTCTGATGCCGAGGAAGCAAAAGAGTTTGCTCTTATGGGCATCTCAACTCAGGTACAACATTGTCCTCTTGGTTGTCATGATAAATATTCAGAATTGTTGTCTCAATATAATGACTCAAATGAACAAAATGATAAGTATTTTTTAGAGGTTCAAGCATATAAGAATTCTTTAAAAACAGTGGAACAACAAAAGAGGTGGCTTCAAGACACACAACGTGAATATGTAGATAAAATTAGAATTCTGAATATTGATTTAGAAAACACAACAAATATGCTTAAATACACTGAAAAGGTAAAAGAGGACAGTATCAAGGATAAGCAAGACATGAAGGCAAAATCGGATGCTACACTGTTAAGATTTGAAAATGGCAAAATGCACCTAAGAATCTTTCAAAGTTAATTAATAGTAGCATGTCTAGTAGGACTAAAAGAGGGTTAGGATTTGATAAATATATTGATTCAGAAGATGTGTTTGATTTATCTTTTTCAAGTGTCTTTGATCCTGACAAGGAGGAAGAGGGAAAACCTTGCTACAATAGGTTTCAACCAGCTGCAGCAATGCATGTTGTCCCTCCACCTCTTACAGGAACTTTTATGCCC
This sequence comes from Glebionis coronaria, assembly GCA_025667525.1. Taxonomy (NCBI): domain Eukaryota; kingdom Viridiplantae; phylum Streptophyta; class Magnoliopsida; order Asterales; family Asteraceae; genus Glebionis; species Glebionis coronaria. The sequence continues at coordinate 365,051,291 of CM046875.1, forward strand.
ACTTCTAGGCATAATGACTTGGATGGATCACAGATGCATGAGTCCCCAAAAAGTTCTACTAATACTAATGACTTTGTCTCTTGTACTTTTAGTCACAAAGCCAGTGACTCTGCATCATGTGGTTCAAGTGAAGAGTCGAGATCTACAAGCTCCAAAACGAATGACCATGCTGCTACTAGTACTAGGAAGAGTGAAGAGAGAGTTGCTTCTACTTCAACTGTGTCTAGTTCTGGTTTACTGAGTCCTAGGAATAATGTTACTCCTAGAGTTGTGTGTAATAAGGTTAGCAGTATGGGACAAGGTCATTTGAATAAAAGATGTTTTGTTTGTGGCAGTACATTTCATTTGATTAAAGATTGTGACTTTTATGATCAACATCAATCTGTTTATCAAGCATATCCTGCTCCTGGTCCACCAGGAGTTGCTCCATATTTTTCTAGAAGACTTAACCCATGTGCCGAATCTTTTTCTTCTAGAAGGACCTCTCCTTTAGCTTCTGATCATTGGAGAAACAATGGATTAATCCCTAATAGACCAACCAGCAACTACTTTCAGAACTTTAATCAGAATTACGCATTTAATTCGGGCCAAATGTATTTTGGGTTGGGAAATTTGGGTGCTGCTGTTAAGCCCTCGGCAGGTTGTTCTTGGTCAAACAATATCACCCATATGATGAATAAGCAACCGAAGAACAACAGTGGATATCATCAATCTGCTTGGCTATCTACTAAAGATCCACAAGGCAAGCTCAAACCTGAAAAGGTTTGGGTCCCCTTAAGACACTAACTTTTGCATATATCTTTTCTTGTTGTTGTAGGTTACTCCATACCAAGATCCTACTCTAGGGATAGTTGATAGTGGATGCTCTAGGTGCAAGACAAGAAATAAAAGTCTTCTATCTAACTTTATACCATTTCAAGGCGGAAAGGTCTATTTTGAAGGTGGTGAAGGAAGGATCACCGGCAAAGGAACGATTCAGACGCCTAACCTTAACTTTGAGCAGGTCTACTATGTGGAAGCACTTCAACACTTCAACTTGATCTCTGTCTCTCAGATTTGTGACAAGAAGCAGTTTGTCCTCTTTACGGATACTGATGCTCTAGTGTTATCCAAAGACTTTACACTCCCGGATGTCTCACAAGTTCTACTCAAAATCCCTAGAAGACACAACCTCTATAGTATCAAGCTGAATGAAGTCAATCCTACTGGTCAACTAGCATGTTTAGTTGCTAAAGCCTCAGAAGATGAAGCCACTAAATGGCACGGGAGGATGGGACATGTGAACTTCAAGGCCATTCACAAATTAGCAAATATGAACTTGGTCTCTGGTTTATCTCCCAAAATTTTCAGAAATGACATCAATTGCCTTGCATGCAGCAAAGGAAAACAACATAAAGCATCCTTCAAGTCCATTACTGCTCTCAGCCTTATAACTGAACCATTGCAGCTACTACACATGGATTTATTTGGTCCTACCTCCATTAGGAGCATTGACCACAAACAATAATGTCTTGTGGTAACTGATGGGTATAGCAGGTTCACGTGGTTTTTCTTCATGGCTGCCAAGAGTGAGACCTACTCAATTCTTAAGTACTTTCTTACACTAGTTGAGAATCAGCTGTCCAAGAAGGTTAAAGGTATCCGATGTGATAATGAAACATAATTAAAAAATGCAGACCTCATAGCAATTTGTAATTCTAAAGGTATCAAACGAGATTATAGTGCAGCAAGAACTCCTCAGCAGAATGGTGTTGTAGAAAGGAAAAACAGGACTCTAATAGAAGCTGCGAGAACAATGCTTGCCGATTCCAAGCTTCCAACCATGTTTTGGACAGAAGCTGTCAATACTGCAAGTTATGTTTTGAATAGAGTTTCTATTACCAATCCTCACAAGAAGACTCCCTATGAGCTACTCACAGCTAAAGTTCCTAGCATTGCTCATTTGAAGCCATTTGGGTGTCATGTCACCAATCTGAATACTAGTGACTATTTGGGGAAATTTGATGGCAGGGCAGATGAAGGATACATAGTGGGATATTCAGCTCACTCTCGGGCTTATCGTGTCTACAATCTCCAAGCCAAGTGAGTAATTGAAACTATTAATCTCAGGTATTTTGAGGAGAAGTCAAACATACAAGGCAAGGGTCCTGAATGGTATTTTGATCTTGATTATCTTAGTGATTCATTGGGATATTTTCGTTTTAAAACTAACCATGATGCAGGTCCACAAGTGTTTGCAACTTCTAGTGCATGTGCTCATTCTAGTTTTTCAGACTCAAACGAAGAGGATGATATTTTTGTTGTTCCATCCTATTCCACCATAGTCTCTCCTAACGCCAATACTACTCCTAGTGAATGCTACTCCATCAGAAATTTTGGATTCACAAGGAGCTCTTGACACATTGCTCAAGCAACAACAAGATGCTACTACAGTAGCTGCTCAAGGTGGTTTTGAGTTTCATTTGAGTACATCTGTTGACAAAGCTACTCCTAGTACTCCAAATGTTACTCCTAGTGCTAGTTTAACACCTATTGGTATTCCGGCTAGTGATCCCACTTCCTCTACTAGATTCTCTGGTCCTTCTGACCTGGGAAACTATCAAAAGAAGTCTTCTACTAAGCTGGATGATATTCATAAGCAACCAATAGATGGCATTTTCGACTCTGCTTTATATGATGATGACGTTGTTGGAGATCTTAATAACTTGGCACCAGAAGTGGATGTAGCTTCTACTCAGGCTTTGCAGTCGCATAAAGACCATCCTACTACTCAAATAATTGGAGATCCTGGTTCTACTGTCAAGACTCGTAGAATGCATAAGAAAGCAACGTCTGATCATCATGCTCTTGTGAGCTATATTGAGGACCAAAAGCGTAATAATCATACGGACTTTCAACACTGTTTGTTTGCTTGTTTTCTTTCACAGGTGGAACCTAGATCAGTCTCTCATGCTCTTGAGGATCAAAGTTGGGTGGAGGCTATGCAGGAGGAGATGCAGCAGTTCTTGTTTCAGAATGTTTGGATCCTAGTTGACTTGCCAGATGGAAAGACTGCAATTGGTACCAAATGGATTCTCAAAAACAAGAAAGATGCAAGGGGTATTATGGTGAGAATTAAGGCTAGGTTGTTTGCACAAGGTCACACACAACTTGAAGGCATTGACTATACTGAAGTTTTTGCTCCTGTTGCTAGGATTGAGGCCATTCGTCTGTTTTTGGCTTTTGCCTCCTATGTTGGCTTTACGGCTTTTCAGATGGATGTCAAGAGTACATTTCTCTATGGCAAGATTGATGAGGAAGTTTATGTCACTCAACCTAAGGGCTTTGTGGATCCACTTCATCCCAAGAAAGTTTACAAGGTTGTCAAAACTCTATATGGCCTTCATCAGGCTCCTAGGGCTTGGTATGAGCGTCTTTCCACTTTCTTGTTGAAACATGGCTATAGAAGAGTCATGATTGACAAAACACTATTTCTTAAGAGGAATACCAAGGACATTATCCTAGTTCGAGTTTATGTGGACGATATTATCTTTGATTCTACTAAGAAGGAATGGTGTGATGAGTTTGAACAACTGATGAAGGGCGAATTTCAGATGAGTGATATGGGAGAGGTTACATTTTTCCTTAGTCTTCAAGTCAAGCAACAGTCGGATGGAATCTTCATAAGTCAAGACAAATATGTTCATGAGATCCTTCAGAAGTTTGATATGGATCCTCTTCGACATGCAGCAACACCTTATGAAGTAACTAAAGTCAAACTCAAGAATGAGGCAGATCCTCCGGTAAATGTTCACATGTACAGGTCAATGATTGGCTCACTCATGTATTTGACTGCATCACGTCCGGATATTATGTTTGTAGTAAGTGCTTGTTCTAGACGTCAGGTGGCTCCAACTGTGTCTAACTTGAATGCAGTCAAGAAAATTTTCAAGTACATCAAGTCTCAACCTAAGCTAGGCTTGTGGTATCCTAGAGAATCACGTTTTGTTCTTGAAGCCTATAGTGATAGTGACTATGCAGGTGCTAATAATGACAGAAAGTCTACTACTGGTGGTTGTCAGTTTTTGGGTCGAATACTTATCTCATGGCAATGTAAGAAACAGACGATAGTAGCTACTTCTTCAACAGAAGCTGAATACGTAGCTGCTGCTAGTTGTTGTGGACAAGTCTTGTGGATACAAAATCAGATGCTAGATTATGGGTTCAACTTTATGAACACCAAAATTTTCATTGACAATCAAAGCACTATCTACATTGTGAAGAATCCTGTTTTTCATCAACGTACGAAACATATTGAAATTAGGCACCACTTGCTCAGGGATGCCAATGAGCAGAAGTTGATACATGTTCTTAAGGTTCATACGGATGATAATGTTGCTGATTTATTGACTAAAGCCTTTGATGGTCCTCGGTTCAACCACTTGGTGGTTCACATTGGAATGGTCAATCCTTGAGACCTAGGATTGAGGGGAGGCTAAGCCTAAGGGGAGGCTTAGTGTACATATTTACTTCCACAGACTAACATATTGGTAGTTTTCAGCTTCTAGTGGAAATAAATCCTTCATTGTCATTGATGGTTGGCTTCTAGTCTTGGTTTGGGTCACTGTTTACTTCGTTGACTTTCATTGACCACATTGTGCTTCTAGTGTTGACCCTTACGCGTTTTGACTTTTAGTCAACGCAAGTTACTTCTGGTATATATCCTATTATTTACCTTTGGTAACTGGGATTTGCAAATAATGTTAAAAGGGGCAAGTGGTTACTTTTGCATTAACTGTTTAATTTGAAAGGGCAACCCACATTATTAGGGGTCAATGAACAGTTACAAGACCATTATTTATGGTCAAATCCCACACTTGACTCATTCATCCCAACCATAACACACATATACGCTCCTACTCTTTCAATCTCCATTCAATCATCTTCCATCACTTTCAATCATCATCCATGGCTGTTCTGCTATACAAACCCGATCATAATAAGGTGGCTTATCTGGGAGATGGTCCTAAACGTGACGAGTTCACAGACATCATCGAATTTATTAAGGCTTCTAACCTCAGTTATGCTTGCCCGACTGTTTATGATAGTGTCATTCGCCAGTTTTGGGCCACTGCCCACCTTGTGGATGTTTTGGGACACCCACTTGAACTCCATGCTACCATAGATGGAAGTTCATATGTGGTGTCTGAAGCTTCTATTAGGACTGCTCTTCATCTTCAGAATGAAGGTGGTGTTGTCACCATCCCAAATTCTGAGGTATCGGATGGGATGGCTGATCTTGTTATAATCATGGGGGGAAGTTTAACTTCCAGAAAAATAGGTTTACCCCCCCCCCCCCCCAATGGAAGCTTCTAGTTCACTTTTTGATTCATTGCTTAAGCCCAAAGTATGGGAGTTGGGATGCATTTCCCATTCCTTTGGCTACTGGTTTGATCAGCATAGCACAAGGTCGTGTGTTTAATTTTTCTCGCTACTTGTTTGATGGGATGGTTTGCAATCTTAGTAGTACTGGCTCTAGGAAGAAGTTTTTAATGTACCCTAGGTTCTTGCAGCAGATTCTTATGTGCATACCTAGAGATAGGGAGGAGTATGAGACCCCCAAGCTTAGTTCTAAAGTTTACTCAAATATGGCAGTTGGTTTTAAGGGAGCTTGGAGGCCTCTTACTGATGTTATGTTGGGCCTTGCCCAAGGTCCTCCTAATGTTATTCCTCCGGCTGCTAAAGCTGAGGAGGAACTTCTATTAGGGGATGATCCTATGAAGGAGGAGCATCCTGCTAGTGGTGAGCCTCATGTGGTGGTGGAGGAGCCAGCTAAGGAAGTGGTGGTTGAAATGCCATCCACTTCCAAGGCTGCCCCCTCTTCTCTGCCACATAAGTCCCCATTTATGGATACTCCCCCTTCTAGTCCAGCACCACATTCTGCTGAGAAGCCGTCTAGTTCTCGTGCTCATAATGTTGACCCCTTTGTTGCTTCTGGTTCCAATGATGCTTTCCCTGATCCAAGTCCTCTTGGTGGGGAAGCGGAGGAACCTGCTTCACTAACTTCTTTGCTTGATCTCATGCACAGGTATTATGCAAGGATTATTTCTTTGGAGACAGATCTGAATCAACATCGCAAGCTTGCCAAGGAATTTGTCCTTCCAATGGCGGACAAGATTAAGGCATTGGAGACGCAGCAGAGGAGGCGAAAGAAGCATGTTGTTCTTTCTGATTCTGATGAAGATTTTGAGAATCTTGTAGAGGATGGGTTGATTTTGTTGGCGAAGGCTGCTTTTGCTGATAAGTCGTATGCTGATATGCCTGTTCTCCCTAGTCCATCAAGCATCCCTACTGCTGCTGCTAGTCCTCGACCAATGGAGGATATTGCTGGTTCTTCTGCTGGTACTACTGCTGATCCATCTGCTGGGCTGTCTCGTGATTCTAAGGGGAAAGCCCCTATGACTGATGCACCCTCATCTCCAAGGAAGCGTACTCACAGACAACTTGAGGAAGAACGGTTGGGGGAGGAGGCTACACAGCGATTGCAGGAAGAGATTGATCAAGCTGGTAGGGCTGAGGAAGAATCCCTTCAACAGTAGAGGCGTGAACAGTTGAGGCATGATGCCATGCATTGGGATGATAATGATTGGATGACTCGCAGTTTACTAATCTTTTGGGCACTGATGTGAATGAACATAATTGTCTCCCATGGGCAATGGCCTTAATGCGTAAACAACAATTGTCTCGTGCTGCTCAACTCTGTGAAAAGCGTCGTAACAGACCTTTATCCAGAACTGAGGAGAGGAAGTTAATGCAGCGGTATGTCAAATATCAGTCGGCTGCTTACTTTACTTTTGGATGGACTTGGGACCGGGTAAGGGGCTTGTCTTTTGACGAGCTTAAGGATCTGTACCAGAGGATGATAAAGCGTCAAAACACACCGGTTCCTGAGCGCTTCATCTACCGCCCTCCTCCACAAGTGGTTCCTACTTCTCAACCTGCTGTTGCTCATGGTTCTTCATCTGGTGTTCCTCCTGTTTCTACTGGTATTCCATCTGTTGCTAATACTTCTACTGCTGGTCCTACATTCGGTTGTTCATCCTACTTCATATTTGGTTCCTACCACCACCACCAATGCTACTACTACCACCCCTGCTACTCCTACCTTGGAGCAATCCTCACCACCGGTGCCTGAACCACACCCTACCCCTTCTACTGGTGCAGCCGACTTTGATCCTTTGGTTGGTCAAGGTCTTGATTTTACTCATGCTGATACTACTGTTGCTGGGAAGGTAAAGGTTGAATCTTCTTCTGGTGTTCCTGTACCTCGTCGTTCCATTTGAAAGAAGAAGGCTAGACGTGGTAAGTCTGTTCCTTTTGAGAAGCGCGCTCCTGAAAACCTTATTGATGCAGCTTCGGATAGTGACATAGAGTTGCCAATGGTTACGGGTTATATTATTGCTTAGACGGTTAAGCCATCCACGAGTATTCCTGGTACATACACACATAGGATTTCACTCAGTGGTGGTTATGTTTGTTATGTCTCGGGCCTGCAAGGTGTTTTGACATGGGCGGATCGTCGGGATCTTATGTCATTGTATGGGTTTCTGGATGCTGGTATTCCTACCTCTCCGAGTGAGTTGCCCAACTGGCCTGGGTTGATAATGTGGGGTGACTTGAAGATGATGCTTAACTCTCCTCTTGATGCTCCTCATTCTGGTGTCTGGAGAGATCAGCCTCGCTGGGTGATCAAGCGATGGAAGCTTTATGCTGGTTGTGGGGTTCATATATTGGAGTTGGAGTCTGGTGCCATAGTGTTCATGCTTACGGATATGGAATATCCTTTGACGATTGCTACTATGGAGGCCATGCTGGCATGTCATTTGCAGATATCCAATGCCCCTTCCGGGAATGAGTCTTCCATGGCTACTACTTTGGTGGAAGGGATCCAAGCTCGGTTACAAGCTGACAAGGTTGCAGCGTCTGGTATGTGATGGGTATGTTTTTCTGTTTTTGTTATTATACTGGCATTCTTTTCACCAATCTGTACAGTGATTGGTGACTTATATTATAGTTTAAAAAAACAACATAAAAAGAAAAAAAATTAAAAATTAAAAAAATTTAAAAAATTTAAAAAAAAAATATACTTTTTATATAATATCTGCTTATACTTCAAACATATGATGGATTTCACACTTGTACACAATATAATATCAGCTTATACTTTTCCATCATAAATTGGTTTTCATTTTACTGTTACACACTTGTGCTGGTTTGGAGTTCATTCTAGTGTTGGACCTGGTCCACACAACAAATGGTGCTTAACTCATCATGTCTCAAAGACAAGAAAGAGTTGATTAAACATGAGGGTACGGCTCTGGTGTGATAGTCAAATCCGTTGATGGTTGCCAGGTTACCCAAAACTGGATGGTTTTCACTTGCCAGGGTCCTAGACTGAAAAGTGGCTAATCCAAGGGGGTACGGCTCTTGGTAAAGATTTTATCAAATCCGTTGATAGCTATAATAGCTTGCTCAAAGCTATAGGGTTTTAAGCTCACCGATGCTTCATTGCTAAGAGTTGGCGAGTCCATAAGGGTACGGCTTCTGGTAAAGACATATCAAATCAGTTGACAGTTGTGTTGGTTTGCCTAAAATCATCAGGGTACCCCCACTCACCATTGATTCACGTTCTAAGAGTTGGGTTGGGTTCTGGTCTCCCAGGGTGATGCTTATTCCACCATAAAGACTGGCTAGCCCAAGTGCGAGCAGCTACTTGGTAAAGGCTCATAAAATCTGCTCATGTTGCTGTGAAGATTCAACAAGATGCAGATTTGGTTACAGCTTTCAAGAAGCTTCTAGGTGTTCTTTGTTGCAGTAGTCTTTATGTTCTCTATGCTGCTGGTTATGATGCTGCTGTTTCAATTGTTGTTCCAATCCTCAAGCTATATTGCACGATTTACTAGAAAACTTGAACTCAACAGGTCAAAGTCAAGTTTAGGGGAGGATTGTTAGGACCTTTGGAATAATTATTTGTAATAGGTAGACTAGGAGGTATGTAGTTCCTCCTGGTCCTAGTAGTAGTAGGAGCAAGACGTGCTCCTGGTCTTATAGAAAGTCAAACTTTATTATTTAAGAGTATTCTGTTAGGATATGCATGAGATATGTTAGGAAAGGATATACATATCAGTTTTACACGTTTTGGTTTAATGATGTATTAGGGTTTCCTTGTAGTATAAAAGGAACCTTAGGCAGAAGGGTTCAACACACCTTCATCAAACATTATTATACTTTATATTAATATTAGAAATCCTTAGAAAAGGATCAAGTCGTTATAGTTATTATGTTTTTCTTGTTCATAATATTTGTATTCCGTACTTATATCGTGTGTTTTATCCAGAGTCTCTCTGTCAATAGACTTGTGATTACAGAAGTCGTTCACCGTACTTAACAGGCTGCAAGATCCACATCTAGTGAACCCAACAGAATAAAGTTGAAAATTTTGGTCATAATACTAGAATTGGCGGATCAGTTGGACCGTTGACCTTTGTACTTTTGGCCACGTCCGATACTAGAGTTTCTGTTCTTATTGCCAGAATAGTTGCTATCATGGTAGCAGTCACTATTGCCTTGTCTTTCAGTTCCATGATTGTCATTATCATGACCGTGATTCATGTAACTATTCTGCTGAGTGGCCTCATATGCCAGAAAAGAAAACTGAGTGACATGTGACGTTTAACTGATAATGTAAGGGCATGAAATGGGATGGCAACGTCTAGTAGGTAAAGTATATTTCTCGTCTGGTTGCTTCGATCTAACACCTCCGTCTTCGTCTTGTAGAATCTTTAAGTTGTGAGCAGCATCAGCACTTGAATAATATATGTAAGTAGAACACGCCTGAGATGATTGAGAATCGATAAAAAAATATACATGGAGTACGGTAATTGGAATACTCATGGAATACAGTAAGTGAAGTACACATGGAATTTGGTACATATAGTACACATGGAATTCGGTACATGAAGTACACACGTAGTTCACATGAGATGATCGATACAGTTATCAACAATCTAACCTGATCAAAGGAATTTAACTGGTTAAATGGTCTGAAGACCAAACTGAAGAAAGTAACATGATAGCCTAGCTATTCCAGCGTAGACGTAATTCCGACTGCGTAAGAAACACTAGAAACATGATTAAACAAAATTCAACCGTGACGAGCATGAAAGCATGATTAACGAAAACCAACCAGGATTTTCCTGAAAACATGATTAATGCAATCCATCGATGTCCAACATGAAACATAATCAACATGAAGAATCATGAAAAGAAAATTAATCATAAGGGAGCATGAAACATAATCAGCGTGAAAATGAAATTGACATGAAAGCCTGAAAACAAAATTGACATAAAGACATAAGAGCATAATTAGAAGAGGTTTAACATTGACTAGTGTGGACGACTATGGTTCAATCCACAAAATTTGACGAAAAGACATGTGACTAAGTATGGATGGTTATAGTTTAATTCATACTTGTCAAAGTTTCAAGAAAATGTCATGTATAGAAATTAAAAACACGGGACTAAATATGGATGGCTGTGGTGAAATCCATACTAGTCAGACACTTCAACGAAAACATTGTGAGTAAGGATCAACAATACTCAAAAATATTGTGGCATGTAATGAAACAAACGTCATTTTAGGAAGAGCCTCGTGACTACCCACAAGTCACAAGTCAAGTTTTAGATCCTACAGGTCGAAACCTGTCTCTGATACCATATTTGGAACACCCCACTTTGATAAGTAGACCGTTACATGATAATTATGGTGTGTCATCAAAGCATGCAAGGTAAATGTCCTAAAATATACATGACCAAAAAGGAAAACTGGAATCAAACATCGGTTCCCAAACATAAGATCAAACATGCATAAAGTAAATGAGGTGAAAAAGAAAAATAGTATGATGTAGCTCCCATCCTATGAACGTTGAGGTATGTAAATCTATACCCTTTTAGGAAAAAGGAATATAAAGCGGGCAAGTATTAAGTTCTACGATTTAGGAAAACCGTAAAACCGATAAATGCGAGTTTGTTCTCGAAGGAGGTATGTGTGTGCCAATACGTATAAAAAAATGTTTGGATTAGTGTCGGTTTTGGGTTTAAAGAGAGAAAAGTTAAGGACGAGTTACACTACGATTACACTACGACATAAAACGTAAAACGATGACGTAATTACGTAAAACGTGACGAAATTAAAAATTTTAAACTAAAAACAAACTAAAAATTAAAACTAAATTTAAAATAATATAAATAAGAATAAAAATTCAATAAATAAATTTTAAAATCTTTTATTAGTTAAATATTCAACTTTAAATGCTAATTAAAGCCCTAAAATTAAATATAATTAAAAAAAGCCCAAAATATTGTTTTATCAAACAAATATCTTACTTATATTAGTTAAACACTAAAATGTATTTTTCCTAAAATTTTAAAACTATTTTTCTATTTTGTAATTGCTAAAAATACTTTTTAAACTAAAATAATGATAAAAATAATAAAATAATGCTAAAAACAAATTACTTTTTGAAAAATCCTAATTTACTTAGTTAAACAGTGGAAAAATGAAAAAACTTAAAAACAAAACTTTTCACCCTAATAAGACAAAAAACAGTTTGAATTAAAACCAAATTAAACGTAAATTAATTCTAAAAAATAAATAAATAAAGTGAACAATGAACTTTCTATTTTAAAAATCTTAATTTATATTACTTTAACTAGAAAAAATTTTAAAACTGAAAAATACAACTTTTTTTACTAAAAGACAAAAATAGTTTTAAATTAAACTAATTAAATCTTAAATTAAAACTAAAAATATTAAAATGAACAGTAAAATAAAAATAAACTTTATGAAACATCATAAAATAAATCAACAAAACTAAGAAAAATAGAAAATATGAAAAAGGGTGAAAATTTGCCACTAAAGACAAAAATAAACAAATCTGAAAGTGACACTTGGGTCACTTTTGTCCACTAGTATAACAGTGGGAACAAACACACTAGCAGTGGGAACTTTTTCCCACTGCTTGGTCACAGTAACACGATTTGGTTGATTTTTAAGCTATTTTGTTGGAGTTTTTTTTGGAACCAAGGGCACCCCCATACTCAGTGGAGTGTGGGGAGCCAGTCTAAGCACAAAAATCAACAAGTTCAACAAAAAAATCACACAACAATATGCAAATGCAGTCACTGATGTAAAAGGTAAGGTCTGGTGGAGTACTTGCTAGTTCAATTGGTAATTGGACGAATTTCAACAGCCAAGAACTTGATCAATTTACCACCAATTCACAAATAAACTAACAGCAATCTTAAACTAACACTTACACTAACAGATTTCCAGATTTTAACTTGAAAAACACTAAAACCACCTAGTTAAAGGCCTGTTGAATTATATGCTATTTCACCATTTTTAAAACATGCAAACTCCTTTTTCTATAATCAAACTTAAAGCAACCTACTGAATATCTAACAAATGCCTATTTAGGGCATGCATAAACTAAATTTAACCCACCATGTGTCACCCAAGACTGGTTAACAGTCTATCCAAAACCCCCTATTTAACTGATAACAATAAATTTCAAAGGGAGTATTAACAAATCACCACCAATCTGAGCAAAATTAACCTAAACAAGAATCTAATTACCAATAATCCAGAAGTTAAAACACTACACAAGCAATATAACAGATTTCAACAAAAGTCAAGATCACAAAATTTTACAAAATATTAAGGGTTCAAGCCTGTTACCCTGAGAGACCTACATCCAGGCCTCTCTATTGCAAGCTGATGCCATCTCAATATTTAGCTAGCTTTTGGATAAAGAAGCTTATGATGGCTGTTTGAAATGGGAAGGACTACAACAGTCCAACACACAAGAAGACTACGGCAGTCAAGCCTTGGTTGTTATGGCTTCTACACCTGTTATGAATCCCAAACAAGAAGAATACAAGTCCAAAAACTTCTCCCAAAAGCTGTTGTCAAGCAGCTTTTGGGTGAGGCTTTTAAAACAGTGAGCACAAATAAAGAAATAAGATTTTGCGACAAAACTTATGTAACACCAAACATTGAAAAATCCAAATTTCACCAATAAAGATTAAACAAGAAGCCTTAAACCATTCACAAGATTCTACTATCACTTCCTCTTGCAAATAGAATCCGAGTTCTTGGGTCTCAAAAACTTTTGCCAAAAATTTTCTTGAACAAAAACTTTGATAAACTTTAAACTAAATTTGCAAATTAAATAAATGTTAAACTAAGAAATTGATAAAATGGAACTCAGTTATCACTTGCAAAGATTTAAAAGAAAACTCTAAATATTTTTTTTTCATTAAAAAAAGTTACAAAGTGAAAAACTGAAACAAACTCATTCACATGTCAAATGATGTTTAAATACTACTCTATGAACTATCTAGAATACAAGAATGATAGAAAACCCTAGATACTAAAAATCCTAAAATGCCCTTGAAGGTCTTGGTCAAATGGCCATCTTGTGATCTCTGAGGTTTGATGTTGCTATTCCAGCTGTTAAGAATCAATCTCGTACGTCCATTGAAGCCTTTGAGGGACACGTTATTTTGTGGTCCATTGATTTGGTCGGGTTTTGGGAAAAAGGGGACAAGGACGTTTGCAGGGGAGATTCAAATGAGGGTCCACTGTGCATGTGAGGATGTTTTTAGGGTGGGGTTTGAGTGAGAAAGGTATTAATTAGGGTTCTGGAGTAGCTGGGTTAAAAACCATTTGATTTGTTGTAATTAGGAGATTAGTGTTTATGTTCGCTAGGGATGATGAATAGTGGGGTTTTAATCAGGTTTAAAGTTTAAATCTTGTTTGCCTCCCAAATTAAGTTAAATAAACAGATTAAAAAATATGTTATACAAACTAGTGAGTGGATTGGAGACGTGGATGGTAGGGGGCTTGTGATTGGATGAATGGTTATAGTGGGTGATGTGGCGATGGCTGGTTGGAGGATGAAGTTTAGTTGCCTTCTCACTTTTGGCCCCTAGACTCCCTTATATCTTGCAAATCATGTTTTCAATTATATTCCCAATTTCCTTTGTAATAAATATGAACCATTTGTCAAATATGGCACAAATAATTGCCAAACTTTTATCAAGGGCCATAAATGCATATTTTGCATTCTTCAAGGGGTTCTTTTGACATGTCTTCAAAATTCAAGGATTAATCTTGTAGAAATGAATAATGGAGGGTCATTTGTGACAAGTCTTCAAAATTGAGTGACCAAACTTGCCAAATCTTCAAACTTCAAGGGTATTTTTAGAAAATCCATACTCGGGTCCGGTTCTTTGTGCGGCTTTGTTTCCCGTGTTCGTTTTTGCTTTATTCTTGTGATCTTTTGTAGATTTCATTATATCCGTACCTAAAATACACAATGAACAAACACAAGCATATTTGGGGTATTTTAATGATATTTTAAGCGTTTTAAGCCCGATTTGAACGATGAGACTATGTATAATTGCAGTCTCATCACTCCCCCATACTAAAACATTGTCGTGTCCCCATGAAATGCTAGAATTAAGTATCGTAGCACTTCCAAAATTCATTTTTATGTGACATTTATTGAAAACGTAAACTTTAAATAAACTACTACACGTGTTTTAGACATAATGTATTGTTTTTATCAGGATTAAGTGACTTTTAGGGTCAAAAAATAAGAACACGTGAATGCCTCATAGAGATAAGTTCGTCATCCTTGATTTTCATTCAATTCCATGCTAAGCGTGTAACGAGATCATTGTCGTTATAAGTTAGTAACACAATCATTACTCATGAGGGTTAATTACGTACTTAGACTCCCTTATTCTTAAGGTGTATCTCTTATAATTTATTTTGCCTTAATGATCACGAGGATACATCATTGACTTATTTTGATATTTTGTTAAGGCCGAAAAAGAGGTAGGACGATTTAATTGATAGTTATCTATAGGACACGATCTTTTAAAACGGCTTCTCGTAATCTCCTTAAGTTCATATCTTGGCATAACTCGTTTCACGATTTGAGACCTTTCTCGGACCAATATTTGGCATGTACTTCATTCTTCGAATCTTGGAAGACGTTCTCGAAATAATGGTCTTCTCTTCATATATGGAATTTCTTCAAACTTAGACCACGACTTCATCATTTTTCTTTAATCTTTATTTGGGATTTTGATATACAACGATCCGCCTCCTTTTCGGACTTGGATATATTTATCCTCATACCTTCTTAGGGTCTTTTTGGATAGACTTCTCCATGATCTTTAGGGGAGTATATTACTTTCGTCGTGTGTCTTGATCCTTCATATTGATTTTGGAATAATGATACTTCACATCATCTTGGATCTTTAGCAACAAAATGGAGTCCTCATGTCTTGTTAGGTCCTTTTTGGAACTTTTCCAATATTCGCATCCCGCTTCAAAAAGTTATGTCTTGGCTATGAACTCTATTCGAACACGAGCAACTTTTAAACGATCTTGGGCTAGAAGCTAAGTAATCTTTTAAATCATACGACCTTACTTATTGCATTTATTTATTTACAAGCGTTGGGAGAAAAAGCTAATAATAACCACTCATGAGATCGTGAAAGATTACGTAACTTATAATTAACTATATCATTTCTCGTCCTGATTTAAGAGACTTAGCCTAATAAAATTTAAGGAATCGTAGCTAGTGTAAAAACACGGTCGATTCAAAAATTACTCTTATTCTCGCTGATATGAGTGTATTTACTCATATCATTTGTAGCTTAAAACAATGTAATTATGCATGATTTATATCAAATATGCCTTGGATATGCTTGTTTCTTGTTTTCATGTGTGTAGGTACCAAGTTCGCAAAAACCGACGAAAACCGACACGAGATTGATGAAAAAGATCGAGGAAGCCAAAACCGAGCTCGATTTAGAGGATTTAATATTTTAATAAATGATTTTGGCCAAGTGGGGCCCACAATGGGGTAAATGGGCTCAAAAGCCCATTTAAGTTTCAAAGTCATTTTAAATAATTACTTGATGATCCAAATAAGATTCATAAGGCCCAAAAGAGGAATTAAAATCGGATGGAAAAAGGTTTTTGGGCTCAAGACTAAAAGCCCAATTCAGTGATATGAGACAAATGATGAAAAGATTGATATGGGCTTAGGGTTTTGTCTGATTTATTTAAAACCTTTCACACGTTTTTCAATCCTTATCATTTATACTTTTCACTTTCTCATTTAACTCACACGTCCATTCCACTTTTCACAACAAAATAAATAAAACGTCCCCACCCATTCTTCTCACTCACATGTTTTCATTCATTAAAACTTTCGATAGAACCTATGCACCATCTTCCCCAATTTTTCTTTCACCCAAACCAGTAAATCTACACTGTTCACAAAAACCCTAGGTTAAGAAAAAGCAATAATAATAAGGGGCTTTTTAATTAATCAAGAAATTCATACCATGGGGAATAAAACCCCAATGGTTTAAGGAAGAGAATCAGAGGAGAAGCATGGCTACGTGGCGTTTTATCATTTGATGCTACACCTCATCCAGCCTATTCCACCAATCAAATCCCAAATAAGAAGCACAACTAGCACACGGATGCCACGTTGGCGATTCGTGTGCTATTTAGAATCATCTCAGCCCTCAGAATAAAGAGAGAGAAGGAAATTGAAGATCAATGGCAGAGAATTAAAAGGGATATTCCTTGAAGATGCGCATATTCGCTCACCAACAGCCCTTGGGGGGGGGGGGCTATAAATACCCCCATTTTCTTGTGTAATTTCATCTTTTCTTTTACTTTAAAATTATGCTGTAGAAATAGTGTTAGAAGTAATTTGTATTTCTTTTCTTTTAAATCTTGTAATCTTGTTGGAAATTAATAAAATATCAGTGTTTCTTTTCCATCGTGTCTCGATAATCTAATTTTTCTTTTAAAAACTGTTATGCGAATTAATCTTATTACTATTTTTATATAATTAATTCTTAAAGTTTAAGATTGGATAAAATCTTTCCCTACTAGAAAGGTTTAGAAAGAATCTGCTCGATTCATTTATAATTGATGGAGTTGGATCGAATGATGTTATTCGATTATGGTGGTTCGAATGGAGATTAATGGTGATATGGTGGTTTCCAGTTCTGGTACATAAGGTTGCACAGCGCACACCTTCTCCCCAATGGTTATCCCATAAGGTGCTAGTTCTTTCCATTTTATATTTGATTTTATAAGTTAATTTAATCTGCTTAATTGATCAATCTGTGAAGTTGATGCTATGTTGAGGTTTATAAGGATTGAACTGATTTCCATTTTATAAAACTGATATCGTTTGACTGAGATTGCTTGTTTAGTTAGATTTGAGATGTTGTTTTGTTTTAAATCTGTTTAACTTTCTGCATTTGTTCGATCTGTAATAATTTTTGGACTGTTAGGATTTTTTGCTATGTTAGAATCTAATGTAACATTTTGATTGTTCAGTTAAAGTTGAAGTTTAGGTTAAATTGATACCTGCTAAATCTGTTTAAAGTTTTAGTACAATTGTTATATGAACTTAAGCTTTTACATGGCGTTTTGATTTACTGATTTGAGAAAGTGCTTTGAGGCAATTTGAGGTTGAGTAGTTTCGTTAATGATTAAACTGTTGAGTATCCAATACGGTTTAATCTGATTTTCTTTGAAAGAATTTGGGCTTAAGCTGTTGTTTGTAGGATTTATTTGTGTTCCTGAGTTAGTTTTATACTGCCTGATTATGTTAAGTTGTGAGTTGGAGTTTAAAATGGCATAATAGGGACTGTAATGTGTTGATTTTAGAATCTTATTTTGATTTGCTGCTATAAGTCTTCTCTGATTCAGTTTGATATAGTTTGCATTGACTGAATATGCTTTAGATTTTAATGTTTAAACTGATCTGTTTTCTTGTGGTAATCTTGGTTTTTGATCTTTCTGTTTAATTGATCCAATAACAGCTTATCAGATTCATTTATCTGATAAGCTCACAAAGCTGATTCCTATCAGCTTATGCAAATAAGCTATCACAATAGTCTTTCCTAAGACTGTCTTTGGTTAATCTGTCGCAAGAAAATTATTCCAAAAAAAATAATGTCTCGAGTGGGATTCGACCTCGAGACCTGCTGCTTGTAGGCATTGTGTGTTAACCATCTGGGCCAAGTGCTCCTTTGGTTTCTATTTCAGTTGTTAAATTAATATAGATTAGGTTAGTACTGGCAGTTTTTGTTTTAGTTTATTTTTTTTTCTTTCTTTGTCACGTTTTATTTAACATTTTACTTTTAATTTTCATTAAAGTTAATTTTTAATTAAAAGTAGTTTCAGAATATAAATAAAATAAATAAAAAATGTTTTTATTATTAGTTTAATTAGTTAATTTTATAATTAGATTTTGATAATTAAAATATAATAGTTTTTAAAGTAGACTTGTTTTGAAAAAGTTTCAATAGTTTTATTAGAATTTTAAAATAGCTTAAAAGTAATTTTAATTAAATAGTTTACTATTTTTCATAGATAATTAAATTAGTTTAAATTTTTATTTAGTGTTTTAATTTTAAGTAATTGTTTAGATTTATTTTAAATAGGCGGGGTTTACGATTCATGCACTTTAGGTTTATTATAAATAGCTTAAAATTCGTAGATTTTAATTGTAGTTTAAAAACCAAAAACCAATTCAAATCGATTGTCCAAATCAAAGCAAAACGTCTCAAATTCATAAGATCTTCGTGTACAACGAACTCGACTCACTCACGTGTTTAATTGAATTCGTCATTGGTATTATTAGTCTATTACTTTTTCCTAAATGTAATTTTCTAATTTACCCTATAACGTATATCAAATTATCACATATACTATCCACGACACATCAAAAATTTTGGCGCCGCTGCCGGGGATCTTATGTACGATTCATCTTTGTGGAGATTTGTTGATCGTGGATTTGAAGACCCTTTCCGTCCTCGGAAAGTTTTGTTATTTTTCTATTACGTAGTATGTATCGTTTTTCTCGTTTTTTGTGAATAATATATTGTATTACGTAGAACAATAATTTTAAATACTTTTCAAATAAGCCTTAGTTGGGATTTCATCACCTAGCTATTGTATTCGAACCCAAAACAAAAATAAAGGCAAAATAGATAAATACTAATAAGAAGTTTGAACTCGATTTATACAAACTATAAGGTGGGTATAAGGCGACGTGCTATAAAAGGCCGTCTAAAGAAAAAGGTTTTTAAGTGCTTTGTGCCACCTCGTTTCCCCGCTTGCTTGTGCGTATATTGAGAGGGACAACCTATTATTGGTTTGCCGACTCAAGTAGTAATAAATCTTATTTTTGTTGTTTACTTATTGAACCTCGAGACGTTTAGGTTTTCACCTATCGTTTCAAAGTCGACCGAGGGTAATTTACTTCCATACTAGTTATCCTTATTTCTTTTTTTTTATCGGTCATTATTGATTGAGCAATACCAAAAAAAAATACCAAAAATAATCTTCTTTCTTGTCTAATTTCTTTTCTTCAATCCTCTAAATTCTCGTCTTTGTAGTGTATGCAATTACGTTCTTCTCGTCTTTTGGTTGATTTTAATAGGCTTGAAAATATTCCTCATAGAAATAGAAATCGTCAACAACGAATAGTGGAACCCGAGCTTCCATCTATTGTTGTAGAGATGGCCGATAACTGAACAATGGAGGAATTGCTCCGTGCACCCACCGAAGGGTATGGGGAAGCAATCGTTGTGCCGGCTATTTTGGCGGATCATTTTGAGATTAAGACGGGTCTTTTATCGCTCATTCGTGCCGACCAATTTCGTGGCAATGAGACCGATAGCCTGCATTCTCACATTCGGAATTTTAATCGAATTACCTCGACTCTCAAGTTTAGAGATGTGCCGAATGACGTGATTAAGCTCATGCTTTTTCCGTACTCGCTCGAGGGTAATGCTAAGCTTTGGTATGAGAAAGAACCACCGGGTTCGATCTTAACTTGGGATGATTTAGTGTCAAAGTTTATGAATTATTTCTTTCCACCGTCCAAGACAACACACTTTAAGAATGAGATCACTAGATTTGAACAAAAAGTGCATGAATCATTTGGGGTTGCTTGGGAAAGATTTAAGGATTTGTTGAGACAATGTCCACACCACGGTTTCTCGGAATTGCATCAAATAAATACTTTTTATAATGGGCTTAATATGATTTAACAAGATTCTTTAAATGCCGCCGCGGGTGGTAATCTTTTAAGAAAAACACCGAGAGACGCGTGGAGAATAATCGAGGATAAGTCTAGAGCACAATATTCACGAAACACGCAGGGTGTTTCTAATGTGAATTCATCTAATGCCGAGATTTCTAGATTGGACTCTAAGATTGATAGTGGATTTGCGACTTTGTTGAGTGAGATTAGTAAGAATCCTCATGGATCGATTAATATGATTGAGAATGTTTGTGTATCATGTGGTGGAGCACATCCTAATTATGCTTGTTTGAACACGGGTTTTGATCAAGTTAGTGCTTTTGCCGCGACGGGAACTTATGGCTCCAACGGTCAAGTTCCTCGTCAAAATCATGTTGCTCCATCGGGTTTTCCACCGGTTCAAAATAGGTACAACAATGGAAATAATGGGAATAATTTTAACCGTGGTAACCAAGGGAATTTTAATCAAGGAAATGGGTTTAATGCTAATCAAAACAATCAAGGTTTTCAAGGGAATAATCAAAATGATTTGTCAAGCTATATCAAGTCAAATGAGGCAAATTTGAAAGCTTTCCAAAATAACATTCAAGGGCAAATTAATACTTTGAGACTCGATTTTCAAAACACGATTAAAGGGCAAAATAACAAGATTGAGCTTAATCAACAAAGGCTAGAGCAAACCCAAAGTCGTATGCAACAAAATTTGGAACAAGGTCAAAATAAATTGCTTTCTATGTTTGAAGGATTCATGTCTAAACCGTCATCTTCTTCGGGTTGCTTACCTAGTAATACCATTCCAAACCCGAATGGAGAGCTTAAGGCCATAACCGTTTATGATGATTGTGAGAATTTAGATGAAGTTGAAGTGATTGAGTTTAAGCCTCCACCTAAGGAAACTTTTCTATAAGTTACTTAGGCTACTTTGAATGTGATTAGTACCTCGGTTTTCTTTGATTTCTTTCCCGAGAAGTATAAAGATCCGGGTCAATTCTTGATACCTTGTGTTTTCAATGAGCTTGGGGTTTGCAAAGGCCTAGCCGATATAGGAGCTAGCATTAACATTATGCCCCTAGCCCTTTGGAAGACCATTGATTATGCACCTCTTAGTTCCACTCGTATGATCATTGAGCTTGCTAATGGAACCACCACTCGACCAGTTGGTATAGCGGAAAATGTCATTATGAAAGCGGGGAATTTCTTGTACTTAGCCGATTTTGCTATAGTCGATTATGAGACCAATCCTCGTGTGCCAATTATTTTAGGACGACCTTTTTTGTGCACGGCCAATGTTTTAGTTGATATGAGGAAAGAGGAAATTAAATTGTTTTATGGAGATAAGAGTATTGTTTTTAAACCGGAAAAGATTCCAAGATTTGCTCCTAAGAAAGTTGAAAGTGTTAAGCTTGTTGAAACAATTGAAAGTGATAAAAAAGCTCTTTTCGATAAAGGTGTTTTTCCAATTTTGGAAACTTCTAATTGTGATAAAGGAAAGTTAAAATCAAATGAAGAAGCTTGCTTTGTTGAAACATGTTGTAACCTTTCCTCATCTACACTCACTCCACACGAGGATGCTAAGATTGAAAAACAAATAGATGATTACTTGAGTGAGCCATTTGATGCTAGTGAGTTTGTTAATGAGAATTTTTATCCCGAGAGTGACATTGCTTTAATTGAACAATCTTTGAAAATGGACTCATTTTCACTCTCTTCTAAGGATCATGTTGATGTTCCTAAGGCACAACCTTCATTTGAAGAGCCTTTGATTCCTAGCTTCACACCGAGTGAGGTTAGTGACTATTCATGTGATAAGTTCATCGATGAACTTTTTGCTATTCTTGATCCACTTCCACGGGGAAGTGAAGACGTTTCCGATCTCGAGATCGAACGTGATTCTTGTGTTTTACCTACCATTCTCGAGGAATTCGCCGATGAATTGCCTTCAAATGAGAATGATGATCTAGTATCCGAGTGTGACACCCTCGATACTTTGTCGGATATTTCTTGTGATGACAAGGACGACGACACTTTCGTGACTTATTCAAATCCTCTCTTTGAAGTTTCATTGAACAATAATCCGTTGTTTCAAGAGGATTTTGAGAACATCATACCTCCTACATCTCACAACCTTTGTGATGATGAGCTTTTATTTAAGGAGGTTGATGAGTTTCTTTATATAGACATTCCTTCGGAATTTGAGGAATAGTCTAATGACGGTGATGACGACTCTTGGTTTGATCACCCGATTTATGATGATGACAATGTTGGCCCGGAGGGAGAAATTACTTTTGCTCCTATTATCCTTCCCACTCGCTTTGATCTTAATGTGCGGGTTTTTCATGCGACTCGTTTTGAGTACCATGATCCCTTATTTCACATTCATAAGAGTGAAAAGGTCAACAAAGTCATGCAAGTTGAAACCACTATGGTTGAGACTTTTGCACCACCATTATTATGTGCTTCATATGACTTAGGATTAGCATGGGGGGACGACACCTTGTTGTCTATTCCTTTCTCCACCGAGGACGAGGTATTCGATCCCGGAATCATTGATTTAGGGAAATCTCGGCCTTTCACCGATGCAATAATTGAAAGACTTTTTAATCATCTTGATGCGAGTTTATCTCGTGGAGCATGCTACATCCATACTTTTGTTTGTGACTACCATCTCTTGTTAGAGATTTGTGTTAAAGTTTTATCCCTTCGTTTGTCATCCGACAACGAGGATGAGATCTTTGACCCTGGTATCGCGCTTTATGTTGGATTTTATTTCATTATGCCGGTTTTCACCCTTTTTCCCTAAGGACCAATGAATGCGGGGATCGAGTCGAGCTCATGACTCGGTTAACAAAAACGAGGTGCCTTGTGGGGGAGTCCCATACATTCTATCTTCTTTCTATTTTCTAACACCTAATAATGCTTGATCTTTCAAGCTCGTGCTCGTGATTTGTTGTGTTGTGATCTTAGGTACGACCCTTATCATTGAAGACTCTCGTGTTCGGTTTTTGCCGGTCCACTTGATCTTCCATTCTTTGAATGCCAAATAAGGATACACTCTTTACCCTTGATTTTTATCGACTAATGTTTTATCTTGAGGCATAATTAATAAACGGCTTATAGATTTGCGTACTCTTTCCATGCTAGGAGTTTGCATTAGACTCTTCATGTCTTAGCAAGGAGGTGTCACTCTTGAGCTAAGAAACATTGAGGACAATGTTTGGTTTTAGCATGGGGGAGTCAATCGATATAATCGCTTGCAATTGCTTTTGTCGTGTCCAAACGTAGTGTTTTTCTCATTTTTCAATAAA
Organism: Glebionis coronaria; assembly: GCA_025667525.1. Lineage (NCBI taxonomy): Eukaryota > Viridiplantae > Streptophyta > Magnoliopsida > Asterales > Asteraceae > Glebionis > Glebionis coronaria. The sequence continues at coordinate 365,074,800 of CM046875.1, forward strand.
ATTTTAAATTTTTTGTGTTATTTTTAAGTTTTAATAAAGAAAATAAGTATTTTTGACACGAATGTAGGCTTTCAATAAGAATAGTTTTTGACTCAACTTGGTTTTTAACCTTAGCTTTTCCTTAACGTATTTGAATTAAGTTTTGCTAGGCTATTATATAGGGAGCTTTAAAACGCAAAAGTCTTAATTCATATGAGTTAAGAACAAGAACTTTTCGCAAGCTCCTATAATTGATCCTAGAAAGTCGTTTATCAAGGGAACTTTAAAACGCAAATTCTAAAACTTGCAAGAGTCTAAGAAGATGCAAGATCCTATAGATGACTTGAAAACCCAAAACTTTGATTTGATAGGCTAAGTATCCATTAATTTCATTCTTGGAATTTTACAATATGGAGAACAAGAGATGATAGAGCCAATTATAAGTTTGGTATTCTTTCGGGAATTTATGTGAGTTAATTATGAGCCTATTCTCCCATCGCTTGTTAATAAATTTTATTTGTAATAAATAAGGTTGAACGATTTGAAAAGTTACTTAGCTTCTAGCCCAAGATCGTTTAAAAGTTGCTCGGTATGGATTAGAGTTCATAGCCAAGGCATAACTTATTGAAGCGGGATGCGAAGATTGGCGAGTCCAAAAAGGTCCTAACAAGACATGAGGGCTATGTTTTATTGCTAAAGATCTCAAGTGATGTGAAGATTCATTTATCAAAAATCAATATGAAGGATCGAGACACACGACGAAAAGGAAAATACTCCCTAAAAGTCATGGAGAAGTCTATCCAAAAAGACCAAAATAAGGTATGAGGATAAATGAAGCCAAGTCCAAAAAGGAGGCGGATCGTTGTATATCAAAATCCCAAATAAAGATTGGAGAAAAATGAAGAAGTCGTGGTCCAAGTATGAATCTCTCTAAGCTTCAAGTGAAGAAATATTATGAAGAGAAGACCATTATTTCGTGAACGTCTCTCAAGGTTGGAAGTATAAAGTCATTGCCAAATATCGACCCGAGAAAGGTCTCAAATCGCGAAACAAGTTATGCCAAGATATGAACTTTATGAGAGCCCGAGAAGCAGTTTTAAAAGATTTTGTCCTTTAGCTAACTATTGATTAAATCGTTCACTTTATTTTCGGCCTAATAAATTATCGAAATAAGTCAACAATGCATCTTCGTGATCATTCAAGACAACAATAAAATATAAGAGATACACTTAGGAATAAGGGAGTTTAAGTGATTAATTGGCCCACATGAGTTCGTGTTAGTCTACCAACTTATAATAACAATGAACTTGTTTTTGCACTTGGCATGGAAAAGTGAAAAGTCAAGGACGATGAATCTATTTGAGTTTTATGATCCTTAAAGTTATTTTATGTCTTTGCAAAATAAAATGTCAAAAGTTGAATAATGGTGTAGTCATAGTTTTATTTTATCATTGCGTGAGGACACGGCAATTGATTAGCATGGGGGAATTTGATATGAGTGTATTTACTCATATCATTTGTAGCTTAAAACAATGTAATTATGCATGATTTATATCAAATATGCCTTGGATATGCTTGTTTCTTGTTTTCATGTGTGTAGGTACCAACTTCGCAAAAACCGACGAAAACCGACACGAGATTGATGAAAAAGATCGAGGAAGCCAAAACCGAGCTCGGTTTAGAGGATTTAATATTTTAATAAAGGATTTTGGCCAAGTGGGGCCCACAATGTGGTAAATGGGCTCAAAAGCCCATTTAAGTTTCAAAGTCATTTTAAATAATTACTTGATGATCCAAATAAGATTCATAAGGCCCAAAAGAGGAATTAAAATCAGATGGAAAAAGGTTTTTGGGCTCCAGACTAAAAGCCCAATTCAGTGATATGAGACAAATGATGAAAAGATTGATATGGGCTTAGGGTTTTGTCTGATTTATTTAAAACCTTTCACACGTTTTTCAATCCTTATCATTTATACTTTTCACTTTCTCATTTAACTCACACGTCTATTCCACTTTTCACAACAAAATAAATAAAACGTCCCCACCCATTCTTCTCACTCACATGTTTTCATTCATTAAAACTTTCGATAGAACCTATGCACCATCTTCCCCAATTTTTCTTTCACCCAAACCAGTAAATCTACACTGTTCACAAAAACCCTAGGTTAATAAAAAGCAATAATAATAAGGGGCTTTTTAATTAATCAAGAAATTCATACCATGGGGAATAAAACCCCCATGGTTTAAGGAAGAGAATCAGAGGAGAAGCATGGCTACGTGGCGTTTTATCATTTGATGCTACACCTCATCCAGCCTATTCCACCAATCAAATCCCAAAGAAGAAGCACAACTAGCACACGGATGCCACGTTGGCGATCCGTGTGCTATTTGGAATCATCTCAGCCCTCAGATTAAAGAGAGAGAAGGAAAATGAAGATCAATGGCAGAGAATTAAAAGGGATATTCCTTGAAGATGCGCATATTCGCTCACCAACAGCCCTTGGGGGGCTATAAATACCCCCAATTTCTTGTGTAATTTCATCTTTTCTTTTACTTTAAAATTATGCTGTAGAAATAGTTTTAGAAGTAATTTGTATTTCTTTTCTTTTAAATCTTGTAATCTTGTTGGAAATTAATAAAATATCAGTGTTTCTTTTTCATCGTGTCTCGATAATCTAATTTTTCTTTTAAAAACTGTTATGTGTATTAATCTTATTACTATTTTTATATAATTAATTCTTAAAGTTTAAGATTGGATAAAATCTTTCCCTACTGGAAAGGTTTAGAAAGAATCTGCTCGATTCATTTATAATTGATGGAGTTGGATCGAATGATGTTATTCGATTATGGTGGTTCGAATGGAGATTAATGGTGATATGGTGGTTTCCAGTTCCGGTACATAAGGTTGCACAACGCACACCTTCTCCCCAATGGTTATCCCATAAGGTGCTAGTTCGTTCCATTTTATATTTGATTTTATAAGTTAATTTAATCTGCTTAATTGATCAATCTGTGAAGTTGATGCTATGTTGAGGTTTATAAGGATTGAACTGATTTCCATTTTATAAAACTGATATCGTTTGACTGAGATTGCTTGTTTAGTTAGATTTGAGATGTTGTTTTGTTTTAAATCTGTTTAACTTTCTGCATTTGTTCGATCTGTAATAATTTTTGGACTGTTAGGATTTTTTGCTATGTTAGAATCTAATGTAACGTTTTGATTGTTCAGTTAAAGTTGAAGTTTAGGTTAAATTGATACCTGCTAAATCTGTTTAAAGTTTTAGTACAATTGTTATATGAACTTAAGCTTTTACATGGCGTTTTGATTTACTGATTTGAGAAAGTGCTTTGAGGCAATTTGAGGTTGAGTAGTTTCGTTAATGATTAAACTGCTGAGTATCCAATACGGTTTAATATGATTTTCTTTGAAAGAATTTGGGCTTAAGCTGTTGTTTGTAGGATTTATTTGTGTTCCTGAGTTAGTTTTATACTGCCTGATTATGTTAAGTTGTGAGCTGGAGTTTAAAATGGCATAATAGGGACTGTAAATGTGTTGATTTTAGAATCTTATTTTGATTTGCTGCTATAAGTCTTCTCTGATTCAGTTTGATATAGTTTGCATTGACTGAATATGCTTTAGATTTTAATGTTTAAACTGATCTGTTTTCTTGTGTTAATCTTGGTTTTTGATCTTTCTGTTTAATTGATCCAATAACAGCTTATCAGATTCATTTATCTGATAAGCTCACAAAGCTGATTCCTATCAGCTTATGCAAATAAGCTATCACAATAGTCTTTCCTAAGACTGTCTTTGGTTAATCTGTCGCAAGAAAATTATTCCAAAAAAATAATGTCTCGAGTGGGATTCGACCTCGAGACCTGCTGCTTGTAGGCATTTTGTGTTAACCATCTGGGCCAAGTGCTCCTTTGGTTTCTATTTCAGTTGTTAAATTAATATAGATTAGGTTAGTATTGGCAGTTTTTGTTTTAGTTTTTTTTTTTTCTTTCTTTGTCACGTTTTATTTAACATTTTACTTTTAATTTTAATTAAAGTTAATTTTTAATATAAAGTAGTTTCAGAATATAAATAAAATAAATAAAAAATGTTTTTATTATTAGTTTAATTAGTTAATTTTATAATTAGATTTTGATAACTAAAATATAATTGTTTTTAAAGTAGACTTGTTTTAAAAAAGTTGCAATAGTTTTATTAGAATTTTAAAATAGCTTAAAAGTAATTTTAATTAAATAGTTTAATATTTTTCATAGATAATTAAATTAGTTTAAATTTTTATTTAGTGTTTTAATTTTAAGTAATTGTTTAGATTTATTTAAATAGGCGGGGTTTACGATTCATGCACTTTAGGTTTATTATAAATAGCTTAAAATTCGTAGATTTTAATTGTAGTTTAAAAACCGAAAACCAATTCAAATCGATTGTACAAATCAAAGCAAAACGTCTCAAATTCATAAGATCTTCGTGTACAACGAACTCGACTCACACACGTGTTTAATTGAATTCGTCATTGGTATTATTAGTCTATTACTTTTTCCTAAAGGTAATTTTCTAATTTACCCTATAACGTATATCAAATTATCACATATACTATCCACGACACATCACTCGCCATCGGAAAATCTACATTCGTATCTTAAAACAGTTATGAAAACATGAGAAAAAATTTAAAATTGGCAATTCTTAGCCTTATTTGCAACAAAACGATAACAAAAAGATAAACTTTGGAAGGTGATGAGACTGCTTTTATACAGAGTCTCATCGTCTAAAACGGGCTTAAAAATGCATAAAATATCATGAAAATGCCAAATATATGCTTGTGTTTGTTCCATGTGTATTTTAGGTAGGAATATTGAGAAAATGGCAAAAGATCACAAGAAACAAGCAAAAACGAACACGAGAAACGAAGCCGCACAATGAACCAAGCCCTAGAGTTGATTTTCCAAGAATGACCCTTGAAGAATTGAAGATTGTACAAGAAGGGTCCTGCAAAGTTGAATAATTGACACTTTAAACCCTTGTTTATTCATAATTACAAGTTTGGTCCTTAAAGTTTGTCAAATTGCAAAAAGGACCCTCCACTTTGAAGAATTGGCAAGAATGGTCCCTCATTTATGAAGACTTTTCATTTTTGTCCTCCACAAAGTCAACCATACATGTCAAGACCATGACGAATGAAGAAATGCCAAAACAACCCTTGAAGAATCATCAAATTACAAGAAATACCCCTGAAATTACTTTACAAAACTTTTTGGGGCAAAAGTATGAAAAATGAAACTTCATTTACAAAGTGATTCGACTTATACTTGTTTTAAACTGAAATGAAGAAAGAATAGAAGACAAGGGGTAATATTTGCCAAGACAAAGAAGATACCTAGACCAGTGAGAGGCTGCCATGTGTCCCACTCACCTTTTCCACTAATCAAAACCCTCCCTTTTTCCACATCACACTCCACTCACACTATAAATATGGCGCTTAACATATTTTTAAAACATAATCTGGATCAAACCCCATGTTCTTGGTTTTCTTCACAAAATTGGGTTTTTCTTAAATACATGAAATTAACCCTTAATCTTTTCCAGAATTAAGATTAAGGTGGTTATAAACATAACCCAACTCTTAAACCCCATGCCACATCATCCCTCAACTCACATGTTAAACCCTTGCTACATACTTTTGGGGAAACTGCCAAAACATGCCAGAGAACCATCCATATACAAGCTTACGTTTTAAGCTTCATGTGAGCCCTTTGATCAAATTTCACCAGCTCACAACTCCACAAACGTCCAACATAACTTCACATGAGTTCAAAATATTTAAACTTCAAAGGGGCATTTTTGGAAGAACAATACTTAGGGTTTCTAGTTTTTAGCTTATGCAGACCATGTACACCCTCTATATAAAGGGTATAGGGTCTTACTTTACAAATTGCTCTTGGTTTTTCCTTGTTCACTTTTCTGTAAATCATACTTTCAGTTTAATGAAATAGAGTTGGAATTGTTGAAGAAATCCAAGTGCCATTCTTATTATATGCTTGTTATTGGTTAATGTTTGTGACTGTTAAGTTTCAAAACGTGTTTTCAAATCTTGTGCAAGAAATTGCAAGTTTTTCAAAAATCTAATATTTTGCTAAGTTCTTTTGTACATCCTTGGAATTTTTGGATTACAAGTGATCATAGCACCCTGATAAGAAGATTTTCAAGGTGTTGTGAGCTTGTGGTTTGGGGATAATTAAGGAGTGGGTACAAAGGTTGCATTAATCAGCTTTGTTTTTCAATTTTCAGTTTTATATATTGCTTGTTCTAACCTTGTCACTCTTAGCAGCTTTGTGGAAGCTTGTGACTTGTTATGCTAGGCACATAAGCTCAAAAAATCGTGAGTGTGGATGTACATTCATGAGGTTTGAGCCTTCTTACCCAAAATCTATTAAAAATACTGATTTAAGTGATTTGGTGTACTGCTGGTGTATGTGTTGTTTTTTATGCTTGAATCTTGTTGATTATGCATGAGAATGATGTTATGATGCATATCTAAGCTTGGATTGACCTGAAATACACATTTGCTGTAACAATCGTAAATTTTCCTGGCTCATTAAATGACTATTTTACCCCTTGATATTTTTAATTTTTTTATTTAGTCAACTATCTGCGTAAATTGCTATTAAGCTAGGAAGCGTTCCCTTATCTTGTGAAATAACGTCTGATGACGTGTATTATGTCTTGATTGTGCTCAGTCTACGCTGATGTGAACACTGCGAGCGTGTCACCATTGGTTGCGTAATATTTTTACGATCATTATTTTAACGCTTCTTGATTTTGTTTCCACTACGCGTGCATAATCCGTTTAGGATTTATATGGGTCGCGTTGCGATATGTGATTTAACTGCTGTCTACGTATCTATACGAATATTTATTTTTCGTAATTATTGTTGGAATTAATTTTTATTAATTATTTAAGCGAATCGTTAATCGTCGTTTCATTTTTCGTAAAAATCTTTCAACGTCTGTCTAATTATTCAACACAACACGTAAATCTAAATACCACAAATATCAACAAATATTACCATTTTCTAAATAAATCACATATTATTTTGGCATCCACTCACCCTCTTTTCAAAACTAACCTACCAAACTATTACAAATATGGAAACATTAATCATAGTTAGACACTGTTAACTCACCATGAGTTAATTATGATCAGGCAAATCCTTCACTAACTCATTCATTTTGCATGAATGTACCGCTCATATCTTATTTGTTTTGACACCAAAAATGGCAAGACAAATTTTATACTATTCTTCCTAGCTTTGTCTAATACTACCATTTCTATACAACCACATTTACTTTTCGGGTCAGGTTATAAAGACCCCTCAAAACCCCTATATATACCTCCCCTGATTTTTAATTTTTTTTTAATTTTTTTTAATTTTTTTTAATTTTTATAATTTTGGTTTTGTTATAAAACTGTGAATCTGAAAATACGGAATCAAAAAAAAAAAAGTTTAACAGGTTAAAACTGTTAAACAGTCAAAAATACAGAACAAAAACTGATAAAAAAACTGTTCAGAAAAAAACTGGGAGACAAAAAGTATACAAATAATATACTTTTTGTACCTTTTTTGTGGGGTAGGGGTACCAATAGGAGTACCCTTACTTTTCTTGTCATACCTCCTATACAACTTTAAAGTTTGAAACCTAGTTCCTATAATTCTGTATATGGTACACTTTTCCTTATCATTTTACATCCCTCTTCCTCATATACACACACATGCCATTCATTTTCAATCACACTTGAAAAACACACACTAAAACGCATAACACTTTCCTTCTCTCATTCGGATTCAAGAAAACACAAACCTTCATTTTATCTTGAAACCTTCATGCTTCTTCATAAAATTCGTACAACTATTAACCAAAGACCACTAAAAACATCTCTTCTTGTTCGAGTTTCTTGTTGCTGACGATGTGAGCATCATGTTTTAGACGCGAGTTTTCCGTTCAAGGTTCCTACTACTGATGTTGACGCGAGCTGTAGGAGGACAAGTGTCATTTTACGAAACGAGTACGGGTTTTACGACGTTGGTTTCTTCGTCGAAGCGGGTTTCTAGTTTTGCTCGTGGGTTTCATTTGACGCGGGTTTTTTTGTTATTGTTCAAAGGTGTCGGATTACTTGCGGTTCGGGTGGTCATCATCTCGTCTTAGTTACAAGCATTGTTTACCCTACCAAAAGCTTAAGGTTACCTCACAACCTACGTTCCTTCTAGTTCTATTTTTGTCGTGTTTGTCATGCGTTTATATGTCATCTTCTTTACCACCATTTTTGGAAGTCAAAAGCTTTTAAACCTGTAAACACCACGTTATAACTTCATGTAAATGAACTGGAGGCGTACGTTTGACATGGATTCACGTTAACATTCATATGCATGCTTTAAAAATAATGTTGGTACGTTTTGTGTGAGTCGGGATAAATGGGTACGCGTTCGAAACCCAGTTTTGTGTCGTGAAAGTTATAGCTTATGTATAACGAGAGTTTTGTACATGTGAGACGAGGGTTATGAGTGTGTGTAAACATGTGAACTTGTGATAATATACGAGAGTTTGCGAGGGTCTTTTTTTGTTGTGAGCTTTTTCATTAGGTTTTCGATAATGTTGTTTAATTTCTTACTACTGTTTTAACTAGTGTCACAAAGGGTTTGAGAGGAAAAATGGTCTTACAAAAGGGTTTTCAAACATTGGTTCCTGCTACTGAATTGTTACCGAGAGAGTAAGAAAGTAAAATGGTTTTAAGTTGCTTGTTAATAATAGGGAGATAAAAACTGGATTGGATTTTATATGCAGTAGTAACGAGAGAGATTAGAAAGTGAAGGGTAATATTTTTACAAAATGGAATTTTGTTTGCTGTTTGTGTATACGAGTGATGGAGACGAGCAAGTTGCTGCTGGATATTGTCGAGCGAGAGAGATAGGGAGACGAGAGCTGGTGTATAGTTTTGGGAGAGAAAGGTTTTCACAAGAAATGGTTATATGAGTGTTGTTGTTGCTGTGTTATAACGGAGGGAGTAAATGATAGGAGCAAATTGTATACATTTGATATCGAGAGAGAGAGAGGAGTACACTACAACAAAAATGAGTTTAGGGTCGCCCCTTTTCTAGGGTCGACTTAGTCGTTCTTAGATTAAAGGGGGACCTACCACTTTTACAACAAAATCTTGGTCAAAAGGGCTGAGGGGACAAAGTGGGGCCCAACAAACCTAGGGACGACTAAGTCGTCCCTAGGTTAAATAAACTTATTATTCCGTTTTTAAATCTTTTTTATATATTTAATATTAATATAAATTTTTTTTATTTAAAAAGTTTAAAATGAAAGAGGGGACCACAAACCCTAGGGACGACTTAGTCGTCCCTAGGTTAAATAAACTTATTATTCCGATTTTTAAATCTTTTTTATATATTTAAAATTAATATAAATTTTTTTTATTTAAAAAGTTTAAAATGAAAGTGGGGACCACAAATCCTAAGGACGATTTAGTCGTCCCTAGGTTAAGTAAAATTATCTTATTTATTTAAAATTATTTAAACTTTATACATATTTAAAAAAATATATATATTTAGTTAAAAATAACTTTATACATATTTAAAAAAAACTTTATATATATTTAAAAAAATTTATATATTTAGAAAAAAATTATATATATTTAAAAATAACTTTATACATATTAAAAAAACTTTATACATATTTAAAAAAAATTTATACATATTTAGAAAAAAAAATTATACATATTTAAAAATAACTTTATACATATTTAAAAAAAAACTTTATATTTATTTAAAAAAACTTATATGTATTTAAAAAAAACTTTAGATATATATTTAACACTTACAAACTAGTTACAACGATAATAGATTCATAAATAAGAAAAAAAACACATTACAAACTAGTTAAAATACAAATTAACACATTAAAATAACAAATAGATTCATAAATAAGAAAAAAAACACATTACAAACTAGTTAAAACTAAACGTATAGATTAACACATAATAATAAAATACAAATTAACACATTAAAATAACAAATAGATTACTACTCAAAGCTAAGATTTTCCATATCATTTAAAAACTCATGAAGTATTGCAGCCGATTGACATGCGTGGTCTTCAGGATGCCTTTCCATTTCTAGTCTTGTCTCTAGCATCTTTATCTTTAGATCTTTGATCTTGCAATTAGAGCACTCAGTTGGTGCAGATTGAGAAGGACCTGTAGAAGAACTTGGATGTGAACCTTGAGGTGTTGAAGATCCAGGGGAAGATCTTATACGGAGTTCGAGATCAAAATCATCCTTCCATTTAAAATATTTACATCCATAATCATCTGTTTTTGGCTGTTACAAAGTAAACAAATAACATGACATGTCATTTTAATAATCACACGTATTACATAACTAAAACATTTGATTGTTTACCTTCGAAAGAGGACATGCATAGTAAAGTTTACCAAAGCTATGAGGTTGATGTGACTGTCTCAACACAATATATCCCTTTCTTCATGTACACTTATAAGCTTCAAGCGGATCCATATTATGCAAAATCGGGTGGTGGTGGTGGTGAGTTTGGTATGAGAGGATAAGAGTTTGTGAGGATAAGAGCTACCATAAATAAAGATAAAAATTTAGGGTCGACACATTTAGGGACGACTTAGTCGACCCTAGCTTTCCCGCCAACATTTTCCCGCCAGCATTTCCCGCCAACATTTCCCGCCAATATTTGATCACTTAAACATGCTTAAGCTCAGTATTTTTAGCTTAATGGTCACCTCAGAGCAATAATAACATATTGTCTTACACTCTTACTATAACGTATAACCGTAACATATGGACTCGTCGGTTGAACCTATAACGTATAGCCCAGATTTTTTTTAGCCCCCAGGTACACCTAGGGACGACTTAGTCGTCCCTAGGTTATTAAATATCATCCAGGTTATCACCCTAGGGACGACTTAGTCGTCCCTAGGTTTCAAAATGCCCAGGTGTCAAAACCTGGGGACGACTTAGTCGTCCCTAGGTTTTGAAAACCTGGGCATTTTGAAACCTAGGGACGACTTAGTCGTCCCTAGGGTGATAAATAATTTTTTTTTTTTTTTTCTGAAAATGTTTTACTTAATATTTATAAAAAAGATTTTATTAAAAATAATAAAAAAAGAATTTTTAAGAAAAATTTTGAAAAAGATTATTTTTATTTATAACCTAGGGACGACTTTGTCGACCCTAGGTTTCAAAGAGAGTCGTCCCTAGGTTAGTCAATTTTTTCAACGTAGTGGGTTGCGGGACCCACTAAGTCGTCCCTAGGTTACAAAGAGGTGTTCGTCCCTAGGATCCTAGAGACGATTTTTTAGGCACTACCTCCTAGGGTCGACTTAGTCGTCCCTAGGAGTTTAGGGTCGAATATTGGCGTCCCTAGGGACGAATAAGTCGTCCCTAGGGTAGAAAATTGTTGTAGTGGTAATATATTAATACGAGAGAGATAGTTTAGCAAATTCTGGTGTCCCCTCTGTTCCGACATTCTAGGGGGAGGGTCACGTGAGTTTTTTTTTTTAAAACTGGTATGGTAATTATGATCATTGAAGTATTTATCAAATTTCTTAAAATTGTGATTGTTTCGTACAAATAACTTTGATCAAATTCTTTTGTGTCCAAATTATTTTTAAATGGGACGAGGCTTCGAGTTTGAGAGCAATTAGTCGAGATTTGATTTTACGCGAGATAAGTGTTGTTTTAAATGGATAAAAATTAAAAATAACATCGAAAGATTGTCGAATTCTTTTTGAGATTAGGTAATTATTTTTATTAAGATACTTGGGGTAAATATAATTGTAACGCTGGAAGGTCGTCTAAATCTTGCTAAGTTAAGATGATATTTCTTTATTTAAAAGTTTGGTCGAGTATTACACCAACAAACGTTTTGAGCATATATTATTTATAACTTAAACTTGTGGTAAAGGATGACATGTGCGTGTGACGTGAATGCATTTTTGTATTCTTTGAATGTGACCTAACTTAGCGTTATATACTTAGGTTGTGATTTACATTTGTTGCATCTTTGATTTTCATATTCTTGTTGTGAAAGCTTTGCATACTGAGGTGAGTCATAGCCCTTATTAAACTGTCTTTTATATTTAATCATTTGGGTGAGATAAATGCTTTGTTGCCTGCCTGATGGACGCAAAATCTGTTTACATTGTTGCCTTGCAAAAAGTTATGTGTGATATGCCTAAGTAGCGATAGCCCACTAGTCCCCTGTTATCATGAACCGTTAGTTACTCTATTGAGTAGGCGCTTATGTTATGGATAGATCTATTGGGGTTTGACAACCCCCTTTCGGGTGTTCAAATACCTCGCCATGCCAAACGAACGTATATCATATGGTTGTTGCTAGGTGGCCTTGGGTTAGGCACCTACTTGGGGCAATCTTATATTTTACGCGTGCATCAGTTTTACGTGCTTGTCATCAGCCTCGGTGTCATGTGCTTAGTGCGATCGTAACTATAATTATCACATCTGATTCCCATATGCATGACATTATATCTCCCATAATAGTCCAATATGCTTTAAACAGTTTGTTTGCGGTCAAACATTGAATGCTATAATTTTAACTTAAACCTATGAACTCACCATCCTAGTGTTGACACTTTAAGCGTTTATCTCAGGTGTTGAACTACTTGCGTGTTGCTTGCTTTGGAGTCTCATGCACATTGTACTTGGATTTGAAGACTTGCTCATGCTTAATAAATTTTTTTACCTCATTTTTACTATTTAAACTCTGATTTTCGCTGCCCTTGCTTTAACTTATTTATGATTTAAACCTTGTATTTCTAAATTTAATGCAACGAGGTAAATTATTTTAAAACGTCTCATTTAGAGTCGTTCTCTTACACCTTGGACCTTGTTATTATGACGTAACAGCCCCCGTGCTTTACCGCTTTCGCTGATCCATTTTTGGGGTGTTATAGATTGGTATCAGAGCCTTGGTTATAGAGAACTAGGTTTGTATTTTAGGTCTAGACTATAACCGATATGTGATTGCGTGCTTTATGTGCTATTATATTCTATATATACATACATATTATCATATATAAACTTTTTACATATATTATTATATGTATTATACATACTACATAAATCATATGCTTATCTACTTTATGTGGATACTTCGTGCATGCATACTTTTGCATTGATTTATACTTGCGATTGCTGGTCCTTACGAGCATCTCACATCATTTTATATGAAGGCTGTTTATATAAACGTTGGAACTTTCGTTAGAAACTATAAGTGAAACAAAGGTCTTCTCTAATTCTATGACATTGTAATTATCACGATGGTCGTTAATATATCTCTCCTCTGGCTGTACATAATTTTGTTTAACCGAAACTCGTCTAAGCCTTTCGATCCCACTTATCATACTATCTGACTCTGGATTTTAACACCCGTCCGATAATTTTGAAAACAATTGTCTTATTATGTGACCCATCATTAGAAACGAGTCGATTAGTTCGAACGCGGCTTCAATTCGTCACCTCGTAACATTTCACTTTCAACTCAACTTTCCAAATCGACTTCATTTATTTTACCCTTTTTATTTGGAAGAATGCTTACAACAAAAAAAAGCTTGTAAGAACCGTAACGACGACGTGAAGTATGCTAATGCATGGGAGGATTTAAATTAATTAATCAATCAATGTCTTGACATCGCTTTTTTAAATTTGAATATCTATGTGTTTTAACAGTTCGTTTAATTTCGTCCCTTTTTAAAGCATTTTAACATTCTGAATCATTGTGCCATTGTCTTGCAAGATTTTTCTATCATATCATCTCATGAATTATTTTTCTACGTTTTGACATCAACTTATGAACCATTTGCGACTATTTTATGCACCATTTTTCTATCACATCATAAACCACTCATTTTTACCTTGTCAAACTACATCACGAGACTTTCTAAAAGTGTTGCTAAAACGTCTAGTAAACTATTTGTTAGAAGATTTTAAACTACTTTGTTCTCATTTAACAAAACTATTTTCATTAATTGTTTTGGCTACTATCTTATAAACCGGTATAGTATATACCATTTGATTCGAAGAAACATAACACTATTTGACAAAAATGAGCATCGCCTCGTTAGTCCCCAATTATACAAAGCCTGGTCACCTATGTATAATTTGGGAAATATCATACTATACTCGTAGTAGTCACCATAAACCTTTTGTAAAAAAATTCACTCCTTTATTTTCAAAAAGCAGAATTTTGCGTGTGTATACTTAACTTGTGCAAGAGATGGCTATCCATATATTCGAGTAGATTTCTATTCAACCGCATTATATAGAGCCGACCTCATCATTCGAGGTTACACCATCTTTCTATCGAACCGTCCGTCCAACATCGACTTTATACGTGTGAATTTAGGAAGTTTTGCCGATATCGCTTGTATCGACTAGTTTTCGAATGTCGCGTTGTGATTATTTGTGAGGAGAATATTGTTCGTACTTCTCTTAGCAACAAATGGCAGGGATGAAGTTATATGGGGAGTATTACCTTGGAAAGGTATGATACGTTTTGGCAAACGAGGGTAGTGAGATCCCGTTACATTTGAATTTTCAAGATTCTTAGCAAGGATTGGAACCGTGGCCTATAGGTTGGAGTTACCGCAAGCACTCAGCTGAGTGCATATTATCTTTCACGTGTCAAATTTGAAAAAGTGTCTTTCTGATGAAACACTTGTTGTGCCGTTGGACGAGATCCAAGTCGACGACAAATTGAATTTTGTCGAGGAGCCTATTGAAACTATGGTCCGCGAGGTCAAACGGTCGAAGTAAAACCGCGTACCAATTCTCAATGTGAGGTAGAATTGTGGGCGTAGTCCTGAATTCACCTGGGAGCCTCAACGTCGTTCTTGTGTTAAGTACACACATTTATTTGTTGATTTTCATGTCGATAACACGCTCTAAGCTTTGAGGACAAAGCTTCTTTAACGAGGGTAGAATGTAACAATCGTAAATTTTCCTGGCTCATTAAATGACTATTTTACCCCTTGATTTTTTTTATTTTTTTATTTAGTCAACTATGTGCGTAAATTGCTATTAAACTAGGAAGCGTTCCCTTATCTTGTGAAATAACGTCTGATGACGTGTATTATGTCTTGACTGTGCTCAGTCTGCGTTGATGTGAACACTACGAGCGTGTCACTATTGGTTGCGTAATATTTTTACGATCAATATTTTAACGCTTCTTGATTTTGTTTCCACTACGTGTGCATAATCCGTGTAGGATTTATATGGGTCGCGTTGCGATATGTGATTTAACTGCTGTCTACGTATCTGTGCGAATATTTATTTTTCATAATTATTGTTGGATTAATTTTATTAATTATTTTAGCGAATCGTTAATCGTCGTTTCATTTTTCGTAAAAGTCTTTCAACGTCCGTCTAATTATTCGACACAACACGTAAATCTAAATACCCCAAATAAACATTTATGCTCAAATATCTACAAATACTTCCATTTTCTAAATAAATCACATATTATTTTGGCATCCACTTACCCTCTTTTCAAAACTAACCTACCAAACTATTACAAATATGGAAACATTAATTATAGTTAGACACTGTTAACTCACCATGGGTTATTTATGATCAGGCAAATCCTTCACCAACTCATTCATTTTGCATGAATGTACCGCTCATATAACTTATTTGTTTTGATACCAAAAATGGCAAGACAAATTTTATACTATTCTTCCTAGCTTTGTCTACTACTACCATTTCTATACAACCCACATTTACTTTTCTTGTCATACCTCCTATACAACTTTAAAATTTGAAACCTAGTTCCTACAATTCTGTATATGGTACACTTTCTAACTCAAACCCTATTAGGCGATCAAATTGGTCCCCTCCCCTCACACAAATAACCCTCTCTTTTCCTTATCATTTTACATCCCTCTTCCCCGTATACACACACATGCCATTCATTTTCAATCACACTTGAAAGCACACACTAAGACCCATAACACTTTCCTTCTCTCATTCGGATTCAAGAAAACACAAACCTTCATTTTATCTTGAAACCTTCATGCTTCTTCATAAAACTCGTACAACTATTAACCAAACACCACTAAAAACATCTCTTCTTGTTCGAGTTTCTTGTTGCTGACGATGTGAGCATCATGTTTTAGACGCGAGTTTTCCGTTCGAGGTTCCTGCTACTGCTTTTGACGCGAGCTGCAGGAGGACGAGTGTCATTTTACGAAAAGAGTGCGGGTTTTACGACGTTGGTTTCTTAGTCGAAGTGGGTTTCTAGTTTTGCTCGTGGGTTTCATTTGACGCGGGTTTTTTTGTTATTGTTCAAAGGTGTCGGATTACTTGCGGTTCGGGTGGTCATCATCTCGTCTTAATTACAAGCATTGTTACCCTACCAAAAGCTTAAGGTTACCTCACAACCTACGTTCCTTCTAGTTCTATATTTGTCGTGTTTGTCATGCGTTTATATGTCATCTTCTTTACGACCATTTTTGTAAGTCAAAAGCTTTTAAACCTGTAAACACCACGTTATAACTTCATGTAAATGAATTGGAGGCGTACGTTTGACATGGATTCACGTTAACATTCATATGCATGCTTTAAAAATCATGTTGGTACGTTTTGTGTGAGTCGGGCTAAATGGGTACGCGTTCGAAACCCAGTTTTGTGTCGTGAAAGTTATAGCTTATGTATGTATGACAAGAGTTTTGTACATGTGAGACGAGGGTTATGAGTGTGTGTAAACATGTGAACTTGTGATAATATACGAGAGTTTTCGAGGGTCTTTTTTTGTTGTGAGCTTTGTCTTGAGGTTTTCGATAATGTTGTTTAATTTCTTACTACTGTTTTAACTACTGTCACAAAGGGTATGAGAGGAAAAATGGTCCTACAAAAGGGTTTTCAAACATTGGTTCCTGCTACTGAATTGTTACCGAGAGAGTAAGAAAGTAAAATGGTTTTAAGTTACTTGTTAATAATAGGGAGATAAAAACTGGATTGGGTTTTATATGCAGTAGTAACGAGAGAGATTAGAAAGTGAAGGGAAATATTTTTACAAAATGGATTTTTGTTTGCTGTTTGTGTACACGAGTGATGGAGACGAGCAAGTTGCTGCTGGATATTGTCGAGCGAGAGAGATAGGGAGACGAGAGCTGGTGTACAGTTTTGGGAGGGAAAGGTTTTCACAAGAAATGGTTATATGAGTGTTGTTGTTGCTGTGTTATAACGGAGGGACTAAATGATAGGAGCAAATTGTATACATTTGATATCAAGAGAAAGAGGAGTAATATATTAATACGAGAGAGATAGTTTAGCAAAGTCTGGTGTCCCCTCTGTTCCGACATTCTAGGGGAGGGTCACGTGAGTTTTCTTTTTTTGTTAAAACTGGTATGGTAATTATGATCATTGAATTATTTATCAAAGTTCTTAAAATTGTGATTGTTTTGTACAAATAACTTTGATCAAATTCTTTTGTGTCCAAATGATTTTTAAATGGGACGAGGCTTCGAGTTTGAGAGCAATTAGTCGATATTTGATTTTACGCGAGATAAGTGTTGTTTTAAATGGATAAAAATTAAAAATAACATCGAAAGATTGTCGAATTCTTTTTGAGATTAGGTAAATATTTTTATGAAGATACTTGGGGTAAATATAAATGTAACGCCGGAAGGCCGTCTAAATCTTGCTAAGTTAAGATGATATTTCTTTATTTAAAAGTTTGGTCGAGTATTACACCAACAAACATTTTGAGCATATATTATTTATAACTTAAACTTGTGGTAAATGATGACATGTGCGTGTGACGTGAATGCATTTTTGTATTCTTTGATTGTGACCTAACTTAGCGTTATATACTTAGGTTGCGATTTACGTTTGTTGCATCTGTGATTTTCATATTCTTGTTATGAAAGCTTTGCATACTGAGGTGAGTCATAGCCCTTATTAAACTGTCTTTTATGTTTAATCATTTGGGTGAGATAAATGCTTTGTTGCCTGTCTGATGGACGCAAAATCTGTTTACATTGTTGCCTTGCTAAAAGTTATGTGTGATATGCCTAAGTAGCGATAGCCCACTAGTCCCCTGTTATCATGAACCGTTAGTTACTCTGTTGAGTAGGCGCTGATGTTATGGATAGATCTATTGGGGTTTGACAACCCCCATCCGGGTGTTCAAATACATCGTCATGCCAAACAGACGTATATCATATGGTTGTTGCTAGGTGGCCTTGGGTTAGGCACCTACTTGGGGCAATCTTATATTTTACACGTGCATCAGTTGTACGTGCTTGTCATCAGCCTCGGTGTCATAAGCTTAGTGCGATCATAACTATAATTATCACATCTGATTCCTATATGCATGACATTATATCTCCCATAATGGTCTCATATGTTTTAAACAGTTTGTTTGCGGTCCAACATTGAATGCTATACTTTTAACTTAAACCTATGAACTCACCAGCCTAGTGTTGACACTTTGAAGCATTTATCTCAATTGTTGAACTACTTGCTTGTTCCTTGCTTTGGAGTCTCATGCACATTGTACTTGAATTTGAAGACTTGCTCATGCTTAATAAATTTTTTTACCTCATTGTTACTATTTAAACACTGAATTCCGATGCACTTGCTTTAACTTATTTATGATTTAAACCTTGTATTTCTAAATTTAATGCAACGAGGTAAATTATTTTGAAACGTCTCATTTAGAGTCGTTCTCTTGCACCTTAGACCTTGCTATTATGACGTAACAACCCCCGAGCTTTACCGCTTTCGCTGATCCATTTTTGGGGTGTTATATTTGCTTTGTTAAATTTTGATTTAAAAAGTTTAAGGGGTGTTTGGGTTTACCTGTTTATGCTTTGAATGCTATTTTGAGTTATTCTTTAGGGTTGTTTAGTGTTGGTACGTGCTTATTACTTTGTTGTGTGCTATTATCTGAAAGTTTTCGGCTTTTAAACATCAAATCCTATATTGTGCTATAACTCAGTTGATTTTGCATACTTTGACCTAAGATTTTGGAAACACCTAGAGTGTATGCATGTTTAGGGCTAACAAGTGTTAAATCAAAGTTTGTGTAACCTTTTTAGGAGATTTGAGTGTTTGAAATTTGATTTGTGGTCAAGTATATTAGCAAAGTGCATTTTTTGTTTGTTCTTTGTTCATCAGTAACATATTTTAGCTTGAATCTTGTTCTAAACTTTGAATCAGTGCATGAAACTAGTTGATCTATGTTCATTTGAATTTATCTAAGATGTTCTGTGCATTTGGTTCAATTTGGTTGGCTTATTCTTGCTAAAACTGCTTATCTTTTTCATAACTGCTTATGTTCATGTCTGTGTCATATCTGGTGATGTTTTGATTAAACTGTATCATTTGGCTGCTAGTATTTTTGTTTATTTGATTGTGATTGACTCCTTATAACCCACTGGTTATAAGGGTGCCTTTGTGTGCCTTGAATCCAACAAAAATCCACAAAAGACAAAAAGTCAAACAAGTCAAGCAGTGGAAACTTTTCCCACTACTGGTCACCTAAAACTAGCCACTACTAGTGTTAATTATCAAACAGCTTATTCATAAGCTATTCTAGCTTATCCAGACTTGCAACAACTTTGATTTTGTGATCAATCTTCATCATTTGACCCATTTGATAATCTGGAGCATATTAGGGTTTGACTTTTAGGTTTGACTAAGAAACAAATTGACTTGACTTTTTCATAAGTGCTTATTTGCTTATTCCAGCTAATTCTTTGTGCTTATTTGAAAATTTTTTGTTGATTTTGCTTATTTAAGTCATTTAAAACCTTTTGCAACAAGAATCAGCCCTTGAAGTGGTCTAAAACTCAAAAACGACTATTTTGTCGTTTTCTGTAGAGAGCTTTTGCTTATTTCAGGCTTATTTCTTGGGCTTATTCAAATATTCTTTTTACAAACAGCATAATTAGGTCAAGAGAAGGTTGTGTGTCAAATTTTAACTTATGGCATCAGCTTATAGCTTAATGGGCCAAAAAGCCCATTAAGAATAAGCTGCTTTGAAATAAGTTGTGATAAGCTCACTTTCAGCTTTTGGGCCTTTGAAATTTTGTGTTTAAAATCGAATTTTGAGTCAGATGGGATATTTTGGGCTTATTTGGATAACTTTTTGCTTATTGGGCCAAAAAGTCCAAGTAGGTGGACTGTTTTTCATTTCAGCCCATTTGGAGGCTTATTAGGGGTATTTAGGTAATTTCAAGTTCATTTCTGAGTTAATTAGGTTAAAATAAACTAATTTGCAACTTTTTAGAGTTTTTTTTATAAATTTTGGATTTTTATTAATATTTTATTATTATTTTATTATTAAAAATTAAATTTTGGATTTTTGCAAGTTTTTCATTTTTCAAAGCTTAAAAACATTAAGTTAGGAATTTTAAAATTTTTAGATTAATTTTAGTGTCATTTAATTAGTTTTTAGAATTATTTTAAGATTTTATAGTTTTTAATCATTTTTAAATAGTTTAATTATTTTTAAAATTTTCAAAAATAGTTTTTAATTTATTTAAGTTATTTTAGAGGTTTACAAAGTGAAAAATCTCATTTTAGGCTTTTTATTAATTAAATTGATTTTTTGGGCTTTAATTAGCATTAAAAAATTATTATTTAATTAAATTAAAGGTTTGAGTGAATTTTGATTTTTTGTAAACTCTAATTATATTTTTTAGATTGTAATATTCTAGGAATTTTTTGGGTAATTTTTAAATTTAGTCACTTTTTACGGTTTTACGTGCACGACTTTCGTCATAGTTTAATTTAGAATCGTAGCCGTCATCCTTTTCTATTTTCTTTTTTCTTTCTTCATAATCATAATCTCAAAGATTAATCATCTCTTTACACAACACACTAGCCTCCTTGAGATCGAATTCCCCTTTTTGGTCATTTGTGCACGGTTTTCCTAAACCGTCGTACTTACCCTAATTACGTTCTTTTTCCTAAAAGACGTATGACTACTTGTATCATTTTGGCGCCGCTGCCGGGGAGGCGCATTGTGTTTTGATTTGAACAATTATTGTTTTTATACTAGCCATAATAACTAATTGTATTAGTAGCACTCTACTAATACATATTATCGGTTTTTCGTTTTTGTGTGAATATTATTATTATATTGTATACGTAAAACAATAAATTCACAAGTACTCCAAAAGTGTGAAAACAAAACCTTGATTCGGGATTTCATCACTCGATCATTGTATTCGAATCTCAAACAAAGAAAAAAGACAAAATAGATAATTACTTTCGTGAAGCTTAATTTTGACAAACACAAACTATAAGGTGGGTATAAGGCGGGTATTATAAAATATACCCTAAGGAAAAAGGCTCTTAAGTGCTTCGTGCCGCCTAGTTTCCCCGCTTGCTTGTGCGTGTTTAGATAAAAATGGCTAATTGAGGGTTTGCCAACCAAAGTATTATCTACATATCATACATATTTTCTTGGTTCCAATTGATTAAACCCTCTTGAACGTTTTGGTGTTCCACCAACCTTCTAAAATCATCGAAGGCGTTCACTTCACGTGATCGTTTTCATTCCTTGAGGCTCCTTTAATCGATATTTTTGATTTGAGGAGAGATTTGTAGATTTTTGTCTACGTAATACATCACCAAAATCCAAAAAAAGTAAAACAATCAAAAACCACAAAAAAATTGAAAAAGTTAAAAACACCAAAAGAATCTTCTTTGCTCATCCCCACGTTGTACGTGACGTTTATGTTTACTCGTAATCAATCTAGACGTGCACGTAAACGAAGAAACCGAAAGGAAACCACACCTAACCTTTCTAGTAAAGAATCTCCTATTGACGAACCTATCGTAGAACAAGAAGTCACCATGGCTAATCGTACTATGATGGAGTTACTTCAAGCACCCACCGAGGGTTATGGAGAAGCAATTGTGATTCCCGCCATCCTTGCAGAGAATTTTGAAGTTTAGACGGGTTTGTTGTCGATTATCCAAAACAACAAATTCCGTGGTGATGAAAAGGACAACCCGCACAACCATATCCGCCAATTCAATCGTCTCACCGCCACTTGCAAGTTTAAGGACGTCTCTAATGACTCGATTAAGATGATGATTTTTCCGTATTCCTTAGCGGGGCCCGATAAAATTTGGTTAGAGAAAGAGACACCCAATTCTATATTGACGTGGAAGGATCTCGTTTCAAAATTTGTGAACCAATTTTTCCCGCCCTCTAAGACTACGCATTTGAAAAATGAGATTTCAAAATTTTCACAAGAGTTTAATGAGAGTTTTTCTACGGCTTTCAATCGGTTTAAGGAAATGTTACATGAGTGTCCTCATCACGGTTTTTCCGATTTGCATCAAATTGACACGTTTTACAATGGATTGAACGATCATGAGAGAGATTATCTTAATGCCGCCGCGGGTAGTAATTTTTGTGTAAAACCGTCGAGGAAGCGTTTTTGATTATTGAGAATAGGTCTAAGGTCTATAGTCCTCGTAACACATTGAGTGTTCGTAAGGCTTCGTCTTTGGCTTCACCTTCATTGTCTCATACCATCGATGCTTGCCAAATTGAGGTAAATTTGGAAAACAAAATATTTGATAAGCTTAAGGGTCTTTTAATTGAATTCAAAGTTGGAGAACAATCTACTCCCGCTACAGCTAAAGCGGTTGAGGTTTCTTGTATGTATTGTGGTGGAGGTCATGATTTCTCCGAGTGCATTACCAACGGTGGTAATACTTCGAGTGCCTACGCGGCCAGGGGAACTTACAACCAAAACGGTCAAGTTACCCGCTATAATCAAATGACTCCACCGGGTTTTGCTCCCAATCAAAATGCTAACAACTATCGAAACAATCAAGTTGGTTACAAAAACAATTACAAAGGTAACAACTATGGGAATCAAGGGGCTAATAACAATCAAGTTTCAAACAAAAATCAAAACAATGATTTTCAAAACAACAACAAGAGTTTGCAAAACTTGAAAGATCTTCCAAATGAATTTGTTGAATACGCAAATGGAAATGATGCTAGGTTTGATAATATTCAAAGAGAGATCATTAGCCTAAGATCCAAGTTTAAGAATGACTTGAAAAAGGAGTTGAAAAACGAGTTAGCAAATGAGCTTAAGATCCATACCAAAAAATAGAGGGTAATGTAACTAGGTTACAACAAAACCAACAAAAGATGGAACAAGGGCAAAATGAAATAAAACAAGAGATGCTTAAGGCCGATAAGAGGCAATCTATGTTTGAGGATAATGTTTCATCCATGTTTGAGGCTATAATGTGTAAACCGTCTTCGAGTAGTCTTCCTAGCAACACCATATCGAACCCTAAGGGAGAGATGAAAGTGATTACCACACGAAGTGGTAAGACACTTAAGGAACCGACTCCTCAACCAATTACTCCAACGGTGGAGGAAATTGAGGAAGAATCCGAGGTGGTGGTCGAAGAGGAGCATATCCCAATCCCACGAAGTACCGCTAATGCCACACCTACGGTTGACCCATTACCAACATTGGAACCCGAGATTCCAAAGGCTATGCCTATGCCTCAACCCACACCACCTTTTCCCTACCCATCGAGACTTCGTAAGGAGAAACGTCAAGAGCGGACAATTACCAATTTGAGCTTTCTATGAAAATGTTTTGTGATGTTCATTTCAATGTGAGTTTTGTCGACGCATTGGTCATGATGCCTCGATTTACCGCTTACTTTAAGAGTATGTTAAACAACAAGGAGAAATTGCAACAATTGTCTAGTTATTTTTCGGTTTATCTTAACCGCATACCTCAAAAAGTAGGTGATCCCGGTAAGTTTTTTATCCCATGTGCTATCCAAGATATGGAAGAATGCTATGCCTTGGCCGATCTTGGTGCTAGTATTAACTTGATGCCACTTGCAATCTTCAAGTCGCTCAATCTTCCTAATCTTACTCCTTCACTAATGTCTATCGAATTGGCCGATCATTCCACGATTCCCGCATGTGGATTGGCCGAAGACGTTTTTGTGAAAGTGGGAAAGTTCTATTATCCGGTAGACTTTATCATTGTCGATATTCCCACGGATCCTCAAGTTCCTCTTATTTTAGGTCGTTCATTTTTGGATACGTCAATGGCGTTGATTGATGTGCATGCTAGAAAAATCACCTTACGATTCAACGACGAGGAACTTGTTATAAACGCAACCCAAAATTCTCAAATTTCTCATGTTTATTCCGTTGCGACTATAAACCTCGTTGATACGATCGACGTTGTTTACGAGGAATTTTCACAAGAAGTTTTAGGTTTTGGTGACAATGAAAATAGTGGCAATCCCACTATGCTCGATCCCATTCTTGATAATTCGACACCATCCTTCACTCCATTTGAAGGTGGTGGTTTTACGTTGGAAGAATTTGATGTTCCTCGTACTTGTAACAAAGACCTCGACAACGATGAGGACTTCTCGATTATCAAAGATTTTCTTAAAGATTTCCCATTTCCTCCACCCGAGGAGGTTATGAGTATCGAACCCAAATCTTCAATTGAGGAGCCACCAATCCTCGAGTTGAAAGATTTACCTCCTCATCTTGAATAGGTATTCTTGGACTGAGATGATAAGTTGCCGGTGATTATTGCGAATGATCTTCCGAATGATGAAAAAACCGCACTTATCGCTGTTCTAAAGGACCACAAAGGGGCAATTGCGTGGAAATTATCCGACATTAAGGGGATTGATCCCAAATTTTGTACCCACAAAATCTTAGTGGAGGAGGACTATGATATTTTGCTTTTGTATGGGTTCTCTATATTCTCTCGATATCCTCTCGAATTGATCTTGGTTCTAAGTGGAATGATTGTTCTTGGTTACTAACAAGGAGAGTGGTTTTCTATTCTACTGAATGTTTAAATGCATAAAATGTAAACTTAAATTTAAAGGCAATTAATTTAATGACAATTAATAAAACTAAAATTAAAATTAAACTTAACAAATAAAATAAAAATATAAAACCAAGAAACAGTAAGAAATAAGAAAGAGTAAGTAAATACCACTTAACTCTTAATTGAAATGCTCAAAAGAAAAACTGATCCGGAACTTTCAAAGTCTCTTGATTCGGAACTTTACTCGGAACCTTCATCTGGAACTTTCTTCGGAAGTTGATTCGGAAATTCACCCGGAACTTTCACCCGGAACTTTGTTCGGAAGATTGATTCGGAAGTTGGTGATCCGGAAGTTGGTTCGGAACTTTTGGCTCGGAAGTTTATTCGGAAGATTTGGAAATAAAACTCATTCGGAACTTTTTGAAAGAAAAACTCATTCGGAACTTAAAAAACAAACATTCATTCGGAACTTTTGGAAATAACATTCATCCGAAACTTTTGTTCATTCGGAAGATTTAAAAGGAAGTTTATTCGGAACTTTTCAAAAACACATTCATTCGGAACTTTAAACTCATCCGGAACTTTCAGTTCATTCGGAAGATTTTGTTCATCCGGAACCTGGGAACACTCAAGAACAGAAACTTCTACCGAAGAACAAGGAAAACGATTTTAATCCAAAATCAAGCTAAATAAGCAAAAAGGTTTTACCAAATTAACCACAAATCATCTACCAACTACAAGGATCGAATCCCAATCACAAAAACACAAATTCAACAACTTTTTAAAATTAAAACTCAACCAAATAAGAACTTAAGAACTTGAAATAAAAGATGATGATGAACAAGATGAAATGGAAAGATTAAACAAGAACTTGTATTGATGATTAATGTTGAACAAAATAAAACAAGGATTAAAATGACAAGATTTGAAAAACAAAGATCAAAACTCACCGAACACCCTAGTGGTGTTGGTGATACCTACGAACAAGAAGAGAGAAAAAGATGGGGAAAAGAAAAAAAACTAAAAAACTGGATGGAAAGTGTGAGGGGATCCCTTTTATATAGGTGTCCCCTTTGGTTGGTGAGTAGGCTTTCTCCCGTTCTTCTTGTCTTCTCGTCTTTTCAGAAAAGTTGACGTTTTCGATTCTGATTCGGGATTTGTCGTCGATTAAATTCAACTCGTCTTTTAATTTCTTCGTTTAATAGACTTGAGTTTCTTCGACTTATGTAAATCTTCCATCTTTGGTCCTTTTCTTCGATAAATCTTCGAATAGGCCCAGTGACTTCAAATCTTTTGCATCTCTTGGACAATAGACTTTATCTTGAGTCCTTTTCTTCGGTAAAACCCGTGCAATCCCATGTTTTCTTCAATAATCATCCGGTTGGCTCTGAAAACACAATAAACACAAAAACCACGCATAATTCCAAACAAATGATATTAAATACGCGTTTTGGTCACGTTTTAGCCATAATTAAGTGGTAAAAGGATGGGTGTTTACACACCTATCAAATCCCCTACACTTAACCATTGCCATGCCCTCATGCAACGCTTAGTGATAAAGCAATTTTACATTTTTCTCATAATTAATCAACCTTGGCCTTATTAAAATACTACTTAAACAAAAATTAAAGTATTTAAAAGAAATTAAACTTTAAAGGAAACAAAAGGATAGAAAACCATTTTCACTTGAAAATAGCTACATGGAAATAACTTGCAAAGAAATCAATGACTTACATTAGGGCTGTGGTGCTGCGAAGATTTATCACCCTCAAGTTTCACGTTCCCCAAACTAAGCTTAAAAACGAGATCATTGTTATTATAAGTTAGTAAATCAAACACTTACACAAATGGCTTAATTATATGCTTAAACTCCCTTATTCCTAGGTGTATCTCTTATATTTTATTTTTGTCTTAGAATGATCATGAAGATGCATTTTTGGGACTTATTTCGATAGTTTATTTAGGCTGAAAGCAAAGTAGAACGATTTGATCAATAGTTAGCTAAAGGACAAAATCTCTTAAAACTGCTTCTCGGGATATCAAAAAGTTCATATCTTGGCATAACTCGGTTCACGATTTGAGACCTTTCTCGGGCCGATATTTGGCATGTACTTCATACTTCATATCTTGAGAGACGTGCTTGAGATAATGGTCTTCTCATCGTTAATAGAGTTTCTTCACTTGGATACTTTTGAGGGGTAATCCAACTTTGTTGACCACGACTTCATGATTATTTCTTCAATCTCTATTTGGGATTTTGAGATACAACGATCCGCCTCCTTTTCGGACTTGGATCTATTTATCCTCATACCTTGTTAGGGTCTCTTCGGACAGACTTCTCCATGATCTTTATGGGAGTTGATTGCTTTTCGTCGTGAGTTTTGATCCTTCATATTGACTTTGGGAATAATGCTTTTCACATCACCTTGGATCTTTAGCAATAAAATGGAATCCTCATGCCTTGTTAGGGCCTTTTCGGACTCGCCAATCTTCGCGCCCCGCTTCATAAGTTATGCCTTGGCTATGAACTCTTATCATTACCGAGCAAATTTTAAACGATCTTGGGCTAGAAGCTAAGTAACTTTTCAAATCGTACGACCTTACTTATTGCAGATAAATTATTAGCAAGTGATGGGAGAATAGGCAAATAATTACACCAAGTGAGCTTGTGCAAGAATACCGACTTATAATTGACTCTATCATTTCTCGTCCTCCACAATTTAAAATCTCAAGTAATGAGACTCGTGGATACTTAGCCTAATAAACCAATTAAGGTCTACATGGTTAAGGATACTAGCTAGAATAAACTTGGATAAGTCTATTCGGGTTGAGTCAAAATAAACGC
Organism: Glebionis coronaria; assembly: GCA_025667525.1. NCBI lineage: Eukaryota > Viridiplantae > Streptophyta > Magnoliopsida > Asterales > Asteraceae > Glebionis > Glebionis coronaria. Next base: position 365,102,556 of record CM046875.1, read on the forward strand.
AACGGGCCTAATATGTCAAAGATTTCTAAACTAGCTACACCACTTTATTAATATTTTGGACTTTATTGCGGGATATATACATATGAAAGCAACGATAAAAATTTAAAAATTACGACTAAATGGCCAAAGTTAATAATTTTTTTTGAAAAATGTTGAAAAATAGGATTTTCTGGTTAAATGAAGGCATTTTCATGGAAAAGTCCACTTAAAACTTCGATAGAAGTCCCCCCTACACTTAAGATAAACATTGTCCTCAATGTTTAAGCATGTGGGAAAAGTCTCCCCTACACTTATGACATTGTGCACGTTGGTTAACTCAAGTTAAGGAAGAGACGACTAACGTGATCAATTTCAAATGTGAGTAAGAAGAAAATTGAATCACGATAGTTGAGAGATAGAACTGGATTTCGGATAACACGGGAGCACGGTTCTTCAGAGATTCCAAGAGTGCACTTATCCCTGTAATCACATCACCACACAAATACAAAGAACCTATAGAGGTCCCCCTACACTTAGGGGGTAAAAACAGAAAAGGATAGATACTCGGGCTGCCTCCCGAGGAGCGCTTGTTTTTGATAACCGAGTCACGAGCCTGACTCGACCCAAAATTAGTCCATGGGGAACGTGGTGAGGGATGAAATCATCTCCTGAGAGGTGTCCTCACCAAATTACAACTTCACTCGTTGGCCATTCACCTTAAAATTAGGTCCATTAGGTTGAGCGAGCTCGAGAGTACCATATGGAAAAATTTAGGCAATGGTGAATGGGCCGGACCAACGAGATTTGAGCTTGCTCGAAAAGATTTTCAACCGAGAGTTAAAGAGTAAAACTTTGTCTCCAACATGGAACTCTCGGTTCTTAATCTTAGAGTCGTGAATGAGCTTAGTCCTTTCCTTATAGATCAAAGAGTTTTCATAAGCCTCATTATGGAGTTCATTGAGCTCATAGAGTTGGATCTTGCGTAGGTCACCGGCTTTGTTGATATCAAAATTAGCCCACTTCAAGGCCCAGTAAGCCTTGTGCTCCAACTCAATGGGGAGGTGGCATGCTTTCCCGTACACGAGACGATATGGTGTACAACCAATCAGAGTCTTGTATGCGGTACGAAAAGCCCACAAAGCATCATCAAGTTTATCAGCCCATGAGGCACGATGCTCTCCCACGGTTCTTTCCAGAATTCGCTTTAATCCTCGGTTGGATATTTCAGCCTGGCCATTAGTTTGTGGGTGGTAGGCTGTGGAAAGACGATGATTTACACCGTACTTAGCCATGACTCTAGCAAATTGGTCATTGCAAAAATGAGTCCCACGATCACTAATAATGGCACGAGGCACACCGAATCTAGCGAATAGAGATTTCAAAAAGTTACAAACCACCCTTGCGTCATTAGTGGGTAAAGCTTTGGCTTCAACCCACTTTGAAACGTAGTCAACGGCTACAAGGATGTATTTGTTTCCTTTAGAAGAAGGGAATGGCCCCATAAAGTCGATACCCCAAACATCAAAGATTTCACATTCTGGAATGAAATTCTGAGGCATCTCGTCTTTATGTGTGATCTTGCCTTGTCTTTGGCAAGCCTCACAGCGTTTAACCATATTGTGAGCATCACGATATATGGAGGGCCAATAAAATCCCGAGTCAAACACTTTTTTGGCGGTGTAGTTGGGACCAAAGTGACCACCGGTGGGTCCTTTGTGGCAAGCGTCAAGGATTTCTAAAGTTGCCGGTCCATCAACACATCGGCGGATAATCAGGTCGGCACATTGTTTGAATAGGTAAGGGTCGTCCCAAAAGTAAGTCTTAATGTCGGTGAAGAACTTTTTCTTTTGTTGGGACGTCAACCCTTCCTTGAGAATTCCACCCGCCAAGTAGTTTGCAAAGTCCGCAAACCACGGGATTTCATCAGAATTCGAATTTATAGACATTAAGGTCTCCAAGGGAAAAGAATCATTGATTTCTTTGTTCGTATGATCCCCTTGGTAAGGATCCTCAAGTCTGCTGAGATGATCCGCGGCTAGGTTTTCAGATCCTTTTTTATCGCGAATTTCGATTTTAAATTCTTGGAGAAGCAAAACCCAGCGAAGAAGTCTTGGTTTGGAATCTTGCTTTGTCAACAAGTACTTCAACGCGGAATGATCGGTATACACGATTGTGGTGGAAAGGACAAGATATGGGCGAAATTTTTCAAAGGCATAGACAACAGCTAAAAGCTCTTTTTCGGTTGTCGTATAATGCAATTGTGCCCCCGTCATTGTCTTGCTAGCGTAATGGATTGGTTGGAAGTGTTTTTCACTCTTTGTCCCAGAACCGCTCCAATAGCAAAATCACTAGCATCGCACATCAACTCAAAGGGAAGCTCCCAATTAGGGGTAACCAAGACGGGTGCCTTAGTTAGCTTATCCTTAAGCGAGTTGAAGGCTTCAAGACACTCTTTGGAAAAGATAAAAGGAGTATCTTTTTCCAAGAGGTGGGTCATCGGGCGAGCGATTTGAGAAAAATCTTTGATGAATCGACGGTAGAAGCCCGCATGACCCAGAAAACTTCTCACACCCTTCACGGTTGAAGGTGGAGGCAACTTAGCGATAACATCGACTTTAGCACGGTCTACTTCAAGACCGGCTTTCGAGATTTTGTGTCCTAGCACGATGCCCTCTTTTACCATGAAATGGCATTTTTCCCAATTTAGAACAAGGCGAGTGTCTTCGCACCGCTTAAGCATCCGTTCTAAATTGGCAAGGCAAGAAGAGAAGGAATCCCCGAAGACCGAGAAATCATCCATGAAGACTTCCATGGTTTGTTCAACCATGTCATGGAAGATAGCTAACATGCACCTTTGGAAAGTCCCGGGGGCATTGCATAAGCCAAAAGGCATCCTTTTGTAAGCAAATGTGCCATAGGGACAAGTGAATGTTGTCTTCTCTTGATCTTGGGGATTGATGGGTATTTGAAAATAACCCGAGAAACCATCAAGAAAGCAGAAATATTCATTACCCGCTAAACGTTCAAGCATTTGGTCCATAAAAGGTAGAGGGAAATGATCCTTTCTCGTGGCATCATTGAGTTTGCGGTAGTCTATACAAACTCTCCACCCAGTAACGAGACGAGTGGAAATCAACTCGTTGTGTTCATTGGGAACAACGGTTATTCCGCCCTTCTTGGGCACACAATGGATTGGACTAACCCATGGTGAATCCGAAATAGGGTAAATCATACCCGCATCAAGAAGTTTGATAACCTCTGTTTTTATGACTTCATGGATTTTTGGATTCACCCTTCGTTGGCTTTGAATTGTGGGCTTAAAGTCGTCCTCCATGAGAATTTTGTGTGTGCAGAAGTGAGGATCAATTCCGTGAATATCAGAGATTTTCCAAGCTATAGCCTTCTTATGATCTTTAAGCACAGCGATGAGGCGAGTTTTCTCTTCATCTTTCAAGTCCTTTGCGATAATGACGGGCGACTTCTTCTCTTCTTCAAGGAACACATACTCGAGATGGGGCGACAACTCCTTAAGTTCTAAATCCGGAGGATTTTCGACGGAAGGCGTATTCAAAGTCGGAGTATCGATAGCAATAACCGTGGGAGATGGTGGAGAAGGGTTGTCTTCATTGAGAAGGTTATCAAAGAAATGCATGTCTTCATCCCCATCGGTGGGAGAATCATCAGTAGCTAAGTTCACATCTCCCATGGTGGCTTCAAGATTGTTCCAAAACAAATCACTTTCTCCAAATAGAGACAGCGATGAATCAATAGAGGAAACGGTTTCAACATTGGGAAGAGAGGGAGGAATACTTTTACAAGCATCTTTGAAGTGTTCTTCACAAGCCTCATCCAGAACGTCAATACAATTAACACTCTCGTATGAATAAGGTTGTTTAGACAACTTTCCCATGTTGAAGACGATTTTATCGTCACCCACTCTCATGATAAGCTCACCGGCTTCAACATCAATGAGAGTGCGACCGGTCCTCAGGAATGGACGACCCACGATCAAGGGAACACGAGGGTCCATCTCGTAGTCGACGACGATGAAATCGGCAGGAAAAGTGAATTTATCGACTCCTACAAAGACGTCTTCGGCTATCCCCACTGGATAAGCAACCGTACGGTTAGCTAATTCCAAAGTCATTTTGGTGGGGACTAGCTCAGGGAGAGATAATTGCTTCCAAACGCTTAAAGGCATTAGATTAATACTGGCACCTAGATCGGCTAGGGCCATGCAATTCTCTACTCCCGGGAAATTACAAGGGATTAAGAAACGACCCGGATCACCAAGCTTGGTTGGCAATTTCCTTAAGAGCACTGCAGAGCAATTCTCATTAAGTTGGGTGTTGGCAATATCAAGAAGCTTTTCCTTGTCGCTCAGAAGATCTTTAAGCATTTTCGCGTACTTAGGCATGTGAGCGAGAGCCTCAGCGAAGGAGATATTAAAATTCAGTTGTTTAAACATTTTAAGAAAGTTTGAAACCTGAATACCGTCGTTGCTTTTAAGCTTCTCTTTCCTCAACCTAGATGGATAAGGTATATTGGAAGAAGAGGAAGGCTTTGGGAGAATAGGATCACTCACATCCATGGGTGGAGGAGGGGTAGAAGGAAGAGGTGGAGAAATTGGGGAAGGAGAAGGATGAGGAATGGGAGCATGTGACTCGTTCTCCTTAGTCACAACCACCGGTGGAGGTATAGGAAGCTCGGGTTCCTTGGTACCTTTGCCACTGCGAGTAGTGATTGCTTTCATCTCCCCTCTTGGATTCGCAACGGTGTTACTCGGAAGAGTACCCAAAGAAGAGGGTTGATTACCTTGGAAGAAACTAGCCATCATGTTCTTCAAGTCATTTGTTTGGCTATCCAACGTGTTTCTCATGTCGGCTCTCAGATCGTTTCCTTGTTTGACCAGGTCTGCTTTCAAGTTGAGCACTTCTCTCTGAATATTTCCCACGATCACATCGTTAGTCCTCATATAAGTTTCCACTTCTTGGTGTAAAGCGTTGGGTTGGTTGGGAGGAACAGTATATGCGGGTGGTTGATAAGCAGGTTGCTGGTAAACTTGGTTGTTTCGTTGAGGTGGTTGTTGCTTTTTGTGAGGTGGGATGTAAGGTGTACGAGGTTGTTGTTGTTGTTGAGTAGGGCGATTGAGGTTTTGTTGTTGGTTTGGGTTGTTTGGAGGAAAACCGGGTGGTGAGAGGTAGTTGTTGGAGCGATAGCTAAGCAAGTTACGGTCACCTTGAGGTCTAGCTTGATAAGCGGGTTGAGGATAGGTGCCATAAGCTGCATTCACATTCTCAGCAGGGTAGTCTTGGGTGGCGGTACAAGTGGTGTAAGAGTGAGGACCCCCGCATATTTCGCATGGTTGGCTAACAGCATTGACTTGAGCGTTTTTAGCGTTGTTGGTGTTGCTGACGGTGTGGGTAACAAGCGATTCAAGAAGCGTAGTGATTTTGTCAACTCGCTTGTCGCTGTCATTAGTACTAGCACTAGCAACATTGGTCCGAACACTCTTGGTTTGCGCACGAGACTTATTCTCAATGATATCCCAAGCAGCATTGGAAGTCTTAGCCAAAAGATTACCCCCGAGGCACTGTTTAGTGAATCTTGGTCACTCATGCTTAAACCATTGTAAAAAGTGTTAATTTGGTGCACTTTGGTAAAACCATGTTGTGGGCATTTTCTTAAAAGATCTTTGAAACGATCCCAAGATTCACTAAACGACTCATCGTACTTTTGTTCAAAATTTATGATTTCATTCCGCAAAGCGGTAGTACGAGAGGATGGGAAAAAGTAATTGATAAAATTGGTCTCTAAATCCGTCCACGAGAGAATACTCTGTGGCGGTTCCTTAGCAAGCCAATGCCGGGCTTGTCCCTCTAAAGAAAAGGGAAAAAGTTGTAGACGGATAACCTCTTGTGGAACACCATTGAACTTGACCGTATTAGTGAGTTGTAAGAATCTCTTTATGTGGTCATGTGGATCATCAATGGTACGCCCCAAGAATGGTTGAGCAGAGACCATCTGGATAAAGCCGGATTTGAGCTCAAAATTGTTGGCTGCAATCGCTGGTATAACAATTGGATCAGTGTTGCCATCTACATGAGCTTGCCGCAATTCAATCATCGGGCGATTATCCGGTTGAGGCTCATTGATGTTGTTATTATTCATGTTGTTGAAAGGTGGGTTGTTGTTATTATTATTGTTGTTTGGAGGTGGTATGTTGTTGTTTTTTACACCGGCCATGTCTAAGTTATCGAGAGGCTCGGGCTCTTGATAAGACGTTGATCGAGTGCGCATACACCTGCAAAAGAACTAACAAGACAAAAACAAAGCAAAAAGATTTTTGGTTTTTTATGTTTTTTTAATTTTTAGGATTTTTGAAAATTTTATATTTTTTTGGATTTTTGAAAAATTTTATGAAAAAAGTAACGTTCACGGGGAACGGATCCCAAAATCCAAGTTCTCACAAAAACTTTTGATCTTAACGAGAAGAGCCGGCAGCGGCGCCATTTGATACTTTTTTTGTATGGGTTCTCTATATTCTCTCGATATCCTCTCGAATTGATCTTGGTTCTAAGTGGAATGATTGTTCTTGGTTACTAACAAGGAGAGTGGTTTTCTATTCTACTGAATGTTTAAATGCATAAAATGTAAACTTAAATTTAAAGGCAATTAATTTAATGACAATTAATAAAACTAAAATTAAAATTAAACTTAACAAATAAAATAAAAATATGAAATGAAGAAACAGTAAGAAACAAGAAACAGTAAGTAAATACCACTTAACTCTTAATTGAAATGCTCAAAAGAAAAACTGATCCGGAACTTTCAAAGTCTCTTGATTCGGAACTTTACTCGGAACCTTCATCCGGAACTTTCTTCGGAAGTTGATTCGGAACTTCACCCGGAACTTTCACCCGGAACTTTGTTCGGAAGATTGATTCGGAAGTTGGTGATCCGGAAGTTGGTTCGGAACTTTTGGCTCGGAAGTTTATTCGGAAGATTTGGAAATAAAACTCATTCGGAACTTTTTTAAAGAAAAACTCATTCGGAACTTAAAAAACAAACATTCATTTGGAACTTTTGGAAATAACATTCATCCGGAACTTTTGTTCATTTGGAAGATTTAAAAGGAAGTTTATTCGGAACTTTTCAAAAACACATTCATTCGGAACTTTAAACTCATCCGGAACTTTCAGTTCATTCGGAAGATTTTGTTCATCCGAAACCTGGGAACACTCAAGAACAGAAACTTCTACCGAAGAACAAGGAAAACGATTTTAATCCAAAATCAAGCTAAATAAGCAAAAAGGTTTTACCAAATTAACCACAAATCATCTACCAACTACAAGGATCAAATCCCAATCACAAAAACACAAATTCAACAACTTTTTAAAATTAAAACTCAACCAAATAAGAACTTAAGAACTTGAAATAAAAGATGATGATGAACAAGATGAAATGGAAAGATTAAACAAGAACTTGTATTGATATTAATGTTGAACAAAATAAAACAAGGATTAAAATTACAAGATTTGAAAAACAAAGATCAAAAATCACCAAACACCCTAGTGGTGTTGGTGATACCTACGAACAAGAAGAGAGAAAAAGATGGGGAAAAGAAAAAAAACTAAAAAACTGGATGGAAAGTGTGAGGGGATCCCTTTATATAGGTGTCCCCTTTGGTTGGTGAGTGGGCTTTCTCCCGTTCTTCTTGTCTTCTCGTCTTTTCAGAAAAGTTGACGTTTTCGATTCTGATTCGGGATTTGTCGTCGATTAAATTCAACTCGTCTTTTAATTTCTTCGTTTAATAGACTTGAGTTTCTTCGACTTATGTAAATCTTCCATCTTTGGTCCTTTTCTTCGATAAATCTTCGAATAGGCCCAGTGACTTCAAATATTTTGCATCTCTTGGACAATAGAATTTATCTTGAGTCCTTTTTTTCGGTAAAACCCGTGCAATCCCATGTTTTCTTCAATAATCATCCGGTTGGCTCTGAAAACACAATAAACACAAAAACCACGCATAATTCCAAACAAATGATATTAAATACGCGTTTTGGTCTCGTTTTAGCCAGAATTAAGTGGTAAAAGGATGGGTGTTTACACACCTATCAGACTACAAACCCGCAATACAATGTCAAAGGAGGGTGAACCCCAAAATTCACGACGTCATAAAAAAGGAAGTCCTTAAACTCTTTGACGCGGTAATGATTTACCCTATTTCCGATAGCCCTTGGGTGAGTCCTATTCATTGTATCCCCTAAGAAGGGAGGAATGACCGTTGTGCCAAACTATGCCAACGAGTTAATTCCAACTCGACTCGTGACCGGTTGGAGGGTGTGTATCGACTATCGTAAGTTGAATGACGCCACTCGTAAAGACCATTTTCCCTTGCCCTTCATGGACCAAATGTTGGAGCGTCTTGTGGGAAACGATTTCTATTGCTTTTTAGATGGTTTTTCTGGTTACTTCCAAATCCACATCGATCCTCGTGATCAAGAAAAAACTACCATTACGTGTCCATATGGAACGTTTGCCTATTGTAGAATGCCATTTGGACTTTGTAATGCACCAGGAACTTTTCAAAGGTGCATGATGGCTATTTTTCATGACATGATCTAGAAGACGATGGAAGTCTTTATGGATGATTTTTCCGTATTTGGTGTTCGTTTACTTCGTGTTTGTCGAATCTTGAGAGAATGTTAAAACGTTGTGAGGAAACCAACCTTGTGCTCAATTGGGAAAAATGTCATTTCATGGTTAAGGAAGGAATCGTCTTAGGGCACAAGGTCTCGAAAGCGGGGATTGAGGTAGACAAAGATAAGGTAGATGTCATCGCCAAATTACCTCATCCCAAAACCGTCAATGGATTTAGGAGTTTCCTAGGCCACGCGGGCTTTTATCGTCTATTCATCAAGGACTTTTCAAAGATTTCTCGACCTATTACATATCTCCTCGAAAAAGATTCTCCTTTTGTCTTTAACGAAGATTGTGTACGAGCCTTTGAAATCCTTAAGAGGAAACTTACCGAAGCTCCCATTCTTGTTCCTCCAAATTGGAACCTCCCCTTTGAGCTCATGTGTGATGCAAGTGATTACGCTATTGGGGTAGTTTTGGGGAAACTTCATGATAAGCACTTCTTGCCTATTCACTATGCTAGCAAGACGATGACTGAGGCTCAACTTAAATACACTACAACGGAAAAGGAATTCCTTGCCGTGGTGTATGCATTTGAGAAATTCTGACCTTACCTCGTCTTGACCCAATGCATAGTGTATACGGATCACTCGGCAATCAAGTATCTCATGGCTAAACAAGATGCAAAGCCGAGATTGCTTCGTTGGATTCTCCTCCTACAAGAATTTGATGTCGAAATCCTTGACAAAAAGGAGCCGAGAATCTAGCGGCCGATCATCTTTCTCGTTTGGAAGATCCTCACCAAAGTATGTACGAGAAAAAGGAAATCACCGAAACATTTCCTCTCGAGACACTTGGTGTAGTGAATTCTAAGCTTGACTCATCTACCCCATGGTTTGCGGACATCACAAATTACCATGCTGTCAACTTTATCATTAAGGGTATGACGACTCAACAAAAATGAGAAGTCTTTCGTGACGTCAAGTTCTACTTTTGGAACGAGCCTTTTCTATTTCGGACTTGTGCGGATCAAATCATTCGATGTTGTGTTTTTGGCACCGAAGCTTCTAACATTCTTAGAGCTTGTCACGGGGGACCCACGGGTGATCACCATGATGCTAATCTCACGGCGAAGAAGGTCTTTGATGCCAGATTCTTTTGGCCTACTATTTACCGAGATGCACATACACTTGTCAAGTCATGTGACACATGCCAACGACAAGGAAAAGCCTCACAAAACGATGAAATGCCATAAAACATCATCCAAGTGTGTGAAATCTTTGACGTTTGGGGAATTGATTTTATGGGGGCGTTCCCATCATCTCGTGGTAATAAGTACATCCTTGTCACCGTTGACTACCTATCTAAGTGGGTGGAAGCTAGGGCTTTGCCCACGAACGTTGCTCGTGTGTTAGTCAAGTTTTTGAAAAGTTTGTTTTCTCGGTTTGGAACCCCTCATGCGATCATAAGCGATCGTGGAACCCATTTTTGTAATGACCAATTCGAAAGGGTCCTAAGGAAATATGGGGTTTCACATCGGCTTTCTACGACTTATCACCCACAAACGAGTGGGCAAGTCAAGGTTTCAAACCGAGCGTTTAAGAGGATCTTGGAGAGATCGATAGGAGAGAACCGACAGTCATGGTCAGATAAGTTAGACGATGCTTTATGGGCCTTTCGTACCGCTCATAAGACGCCCATCGGGTGCACTCCTTACAAGCTTGTGTACGGGAAGAATTGCCACATACCAATTGAACTCGAGTACAAAGCTTATTGGGCCCTAAAGCATTGTAATGATGACATTGAGACCGCGGAAAAACACCAGAAAATGCAACTTAATGAATTGGATGAATTAAGAGATATTGCTTATGAAAATTCATTGATTTAGAAAGAAAAAACTAAAAAGTTTCATGATTCTAAAATTAAAAACCGGGTATTTAACATTGGAGATCAAGTGTTACTTTTTAACTCACGTTTGAAAATCTTTTCCGGCAAGTTGAAATCCCGTTGGTCCAGTCCATTCACCGTTACCAAAGTTTTTCCATATGGGACCATCCAGCTAGCTTAAAATGATGGACCCAATTTCAAGGTGAATGGACATAGGTTGAAGCACCACTTTGGTGGGGAAGTTCCCTCTTTGAACTACCTAGACCAAGTCACCTTCCCGAATGATAATTAGTATTGAGGGGATCGAGTCGAGCTCATGACTCGGTAATCAAAAACGAGGTGCCTCGTGGGGGAGTCACATGCTTATCCATGTACATATTATCGCTTTCTAATGTAGTAACGTGAGGGGATTTATGCCCTTCCAACCTTTGTTCCATGGTTGTTTGTGCATTGTGGTTTTTAGATGATCATGATCTTCATGATTGGAGACTCTCGTGTTTGTTTTATGGGAGCGCTCGATCGTTTGCTTTAAAGAATTTCTCAATATCCACATGATATATCCTTATATGTTCTAACCTTAGGTTTTTAGCACACTTCATAAACGGGTATTGATTTAATGGTTACACCCTTTCCATGCTAGATTAAGCATTCGACTACGTCTCTAGTATGGGGGTGTTTGTACCCTTAGACTCAAAACATTGAGGACAATGTTTAACTTTAGTATACGGGGATGAATAGATACTTGCCTTGCCAAACCTTCATGCTTTCAAAAGTTTATCTTTTTGTTTATCGTTTTGTTGCAAAATAAGGCTAAAAATGGCCAAATTTTCAAATTTTTCTCATGTTTCATAAGTGTTTGAAGACATGAATGTAGATTTTCCGATGGCGAGAATAAGAGTAATTTTTGACTCGACCGTGCGTGTTGAGCACTTAGCTTTGATTCCTTAACTTCACATTAGGCTAACTCTTAAATGAGGACGGGAAATGATAGAATTAAATATAAGTTACTATGCTAAACGTAGAGTACTCGTATTATTTCAAAAACTCATGTTTTCTCATTGTTTGCTTATTCTCCCTTCGCTTTTATATATTTTTTGCTTAATAAGTATTGGCTTAACGGTATAGTCTTGAATGTTGGTTTCTAGTCTTTTCTAGTAGCTTCCATGTAATTAAATTGGAAAAACATTAAGGTATCACCAGCGTTACGGTTTTGATGTATTGGCAACCCAAATAATCGAAAGCTTTACCTAATAATAAGATTTCAAGTGCTCGCCTAAATCAAGCAAACAATTTGAAGCTCACAAGGCCGAAAAATCTATATGAAATTGAAAGTGAATTATGCCTTAATCTTTGAAGCTTTAAAAATCCAAAATTCGCCTTAGCGTGAGGATATACGTCTTTAGCCATAATAAAACCACCGATGAGGAAGATAATAAAAGGCAAGGCAAGACCAAAGTCATAATAAAAGCTTCATGGCGAAGTTGAATAAAAGATGGAGGTAAACCTATGATAATAAGGCCCATACATTAGGGGGCGTATAAAAGTCTTGCTAATAAGTCTCATGTTCAAAACTGTTATAAAACCGTGTTTATCGATCCTTCTTGTTGACTTAATTTTTTGACATCATTGTCTACTAGGGGGGGGGGGGGGGGGTTATTAATTCGATGGTCTTGGTTACAACGTTATGACTCTATTTTTAGACCTAAATCTCTATCATCGCATAAGTCCAAAATGTATCCTCATGACCATTCAAGACAAAAATAAAATATAAGAGATACCACTTAGGAAAATGGGAGAATAAGTACGTGATTAGGGCATATGAGTAGTGTTAGCATTACTAACTTATAATGACAATGATCACGTTGCACGCTTGGCATTGAATTGGGTGAAAATCGACGACGACGAACTTATTTCTAACGAAGCATTCACGTGTTCTTGTTCTATAAAACCTAAACGTCCTATTTTGTGATGAAAATCATACATTATGTCTAAAACGCAAGTAGTAGTAATAGTAGTAGTGTAGCAAGTTTATCATTCAATAAAAGTGCATAAAAATGAATTTTGGAGGTGCTACGATACTTTATTCTAGCATTGCGTGAGGGCACGACAATGGTTTAGTATGGGGGAGTGATGAGACTGCTTTTATACATAGTATCATCGTCCAAAACAGGCTTAAAAATGCATAAAATATCATGAAATATGCCAAATATATGCTTGTGTTTGTTCCATGTGTATTTTTGGTACGAATATTGAGAAAATAGCAAAAGATCACAAGAAACAAGCAAAAACGAACACGGGAAACGAAGCCACACAATGAACCAAGCCCTAGAGTTGATTTTCCAAGAATAACCCTTGAAGAATTGAAGATTGTACAAGAAGGGTCCTCCAATATTGAAGAATTGACACTTTAAACCCTTGTTTATTCATAATTACAAGTTTGGTCCTTAAATTTTGTCAAATTGAAAAAAGGACCCTCCACTTTGAAGAATTGGCAAGAATGGTCCCTCATTTATGAAGACTTGTCATTTTTAGTCCTCCACAAATTCAACCATACAAGTCAAGACCATGAAGAATGAAGAAATACCAAAAACAACCCTTCAAGAATCATCAAATTACAAGAAATACCCCTAAAATTACTTTACAAAACTTTTTGGGGAAAAAGTATGAAAAATGAAACTTCATTTACAAAGGGATTCGGATTATACTTTTTTTAAACTGAAATGAAGAAAGAATAGAAGACAAGGGGTAATACTTGCCAAGACAAAGAAGATACCTAGACCAGTGAGAGGCTGCCATGTGTCCCACTAACCTTTTCTGTAGGATATGTAAATCTTGCTTATGTTTTAGAGAGAAAGAGATAGAAAGATGGTGGATTTCACACAATTCTAGAGAGAGAAACTAATGAGAACTATGTGTAAAAATGAAGAACCACACACTCTCTCCAACTAAGGAGAGGGTTTATATACCCAAGCCCTTGTCATGGGCTTGGGCTTACATTTGGGCCGGCCTACACATGTTGTAGGCTAGGCTTGATCTTGTTTGTTAAATAAAGATAAATAACTAAACTACGAGCTATTACATGGACTATTGTTGGAGTGACCGATCCTTCTTAATACGTAAAACGTATTTCCAACAATCTCCCCCTAAGGGAGGTCACTCCAAAAAAGGGCGTTACCCAAGTTACAATAATAAAATAAACCTAGCATACTATGCTTGTCTTGAGCTCGTAGTCTTCGTCTGTCTTTTTCTTTTTCTTTTCTGGTGAACATGCTGATGTGATCTTTGATATCAATCAAGAGATTTAATCTCTTGCCTTGATCTCGTGCATCCATCACTTGTGATCTTCGCATCTTCGTGACTTCCATGTCCCACATACTTATACCTTCGTAATTCTTGAAAGCTTCAAAGTTTGATACAACGGAAGACTTAACTTTTAGGCTTTCTTGAATTAGATGAGATATTAAGTGCATAAAGTATAAGCATGCGGGGACGACTTCTTCTCGAATTCCACAACGCCACCGTTTTCAAATGCCGCAACATAAGTAGACACGAACGAAATGGCTTTGAACATTTCATTCTAATTCAGTAGCATTTTACCTCCGGTCGGTGAAGACCGCTGGACGATATAAAATATCGTACTTGTGGTAGGTAGATTTAATTAAAAATCTCCTTGACAAGATTTCACGGGTAAACCCGTTCTCTTTACTCGACCGTCCAAAGCTGACTGCGAACGTAAAGAGTGAATCATTCGGTAAAAATTATCCGCATGATTAAAGCCGTCAATTCTGATTCCTGGAACAAGTTTGATTCATTAAAGAATCGCACCATCTTTACTTTCCAGTTGTCACGAGCTTGATTCATGTTGAATCTTGCAAGTTACCTACCAAGTGCTGTTTCAGGTTAACACTAGTAGGATTTCCACTCACCACTGTGAACACTAAGGTATCACTCTGAGTGTTCTGGCAAGATCACTAAGATATTGCGTAGAGGCCTTGAACGTGTTTAAATTCAGTTTAGAATTAAACCACTGTTGCTTTCCAGTTATCACAAGCTTGATTCATTAAAGAATCACACAAGTCACCTGTAACACCCCCACAAATGCTATGCGCAGCGGAACTACAACATTGGGTGCTACACAGTATTCATTGCACACAAGATATATCAAACGACTCTAAAAAGACGTCAACTTAAAACTTGAATTAAAAATTGTTAGATGATACATGTCCACGGTTTTTCCAACCCCACTTGGTACAACAGAGTTTAGCGTTTTCGGTCCCCATGAATCTCGACCCAAGAATTTCAGTTTCACAACAACATAACATTAAAATTAAAATGTTTAAGTAGAAAAAGGGAGGAAAAACAAGCAGACTCCAAGCCATACACACAACATCCATCCCATGCACGCTCCATTCTACACTTTAGCGGTTACCTGAAACACATGCCAAAATTTGGTCAACGAAACGTTGAGTGGAATTCATAGGTTTTACAATTCATTTTGAACGTATATAAAATAAAAACCATTCGTGATCATCCATAGACTTGTCGATCAAACAATCTATATTCAGGATACTGACAATTGTGTTTAAGCTCATGACACTAATCCGTTAACTCAATCACCCGCGTATTAATTACCGGCGTGATTCAGATGAAACCAGTGCCCCTTCTAAAGGCATCAGTTGCAATTATACCTTATCTCTCATACAAGATAATCTACCGCAGAACTTACTCAACATACAGCTTCTCGGCTAGCATTGGGTCGTTAGCCCCGTAGTACTACAAATTGTATAAGCGGCTATTTCCCCCTACTCGAGGGCAGGACAATAGTTAATAGTTCATGAAATTAGGGTCTTTTGCAACTAGGTACTCAACACAATTTCTAAGGCAACATTCGGGTCTAACAATCATTCATGATATACGTTCCTTTTAAAAACTAGCATGCATTTCCCTCGCGGGTAAAACAGTTTGAAATAAATATAAGCGAGGCTATAAATTCACACCTTATATATTAAGTAGTCGGTAGTTCGAGAGATGATCACTGACGACGATACGGATGCCCGGGTAAATCAACACCTATCAACAAATAACGCGTAATGAGTAATCTCATTTTAAATACCTTACGGTACTGTATAAAATACATAGATACTAGTCACTTAGGACAATTATAACTCACGCCAAAACAAAACAACAAGCATTACTCATTTTACACCATTCGTTCTTATTATTTACGTTGTCCATTTTTATCCCTTTTCGTCGGTACTCACCGAAAGTACGGGCTGTTTTACTATACTTAACCATTCTTATAAAATTTGACAAAATTCTCAAAAATACTATAAGACCTGTAGATAACACATTTTTAATCCCAATAAAAGTTTTTACTTCTACGACCCGTTACGCAACGCTTTTCCAAAACTACATTTTCCGGGCTGAAATTGTACTTCGACCAACTTGGACCTCTTTGACCTATTTGAAATGCACCTTTGACTTCTTTGACTCCTAAGTCCAATTATAGACTCAATTACACAGGTTTGTGACCAAAATTTGACCCTTAACCATTTACCAATTCATACTTGTGGTCCTCGGGATTTGACTAAAACTATACATAAATTCGGATTATGAAAGTTCTCGTCTCCCGGTACTCGATCTTTAAAACCTCATAACTTTTAGCTCGTTTTGAGTCACGGGCTCTACCTTATACCAAATTAAAGCTAAGAAGACCCTATATGACTACATTTAGTTATCTAGACCTGTAGGAAAAATTATTTTCACGAAAAGGTCCTAAACATTCTGCCTAAATTTGACCATACCAAAATCACACTTAAGCTCGATTCCAAACCTATTAATCATTATTAGGCTTAATCCTAAGCATTCCCAATCATAACCAAACACAAACTTTCAGTCCTAACCCCTATTGATCAACAACCTCATAATCTAAAATCAAAAAAACAAACATGCAATCACATGTACCCATCTAAAACACCAATAAACATAATGCTAAACATAAACCCAATGCTCAAAATCATCAACCACCATGGCTCCCCAAACACCCCCTTGTGCCGTGGGGTTTGGGTGACCAAATCACCACAACCAAATTAATTTTGGTGGGTTTTATTGGTGATTATACTCACACTATACATGAATTTAACATGCATCAATACAATTAACCTCAAAAACGAATTTGATTGATCTTGAAATTTTTTGGAAAAATTTTGTTAATGCATGTTTAATTTAACCATGGATTAACACTCACCAATGAATTTTAGAAGGTGGTCTAAGGTTAGTTTTTGTTAAAACTCAAAAAAATGGTGGGTGGTGGTGGTTTTTGGTGGGTAGCCGTCGGCTAGAGCAAGAGAGGGAGAGAGTTTGATTTATTTTTTTGTTAAATGTTTGTGTGTGTTGTGTTTGTCTCATTTTGTAAGATGGGAGGGACTAAAGTGTATATTTTTGATTTCTTTTGGCCTTAAACAAAAACGTCACTAAAACATTGCGGGATCGACTCACTAGTCAATTTTGAAAATTTTACGGGAGTCGGAAATCATCCCGAACACTCTAAAATACTTTTGGGATACTTTAAATGTACTCGGAAGGCTATAAAACTCACCCGACTCAACTTAACACGAACCGTAAGTAAAATTCTCGAAAAAATTACATTATCGATAAATCGTCAATAATTATAGAAAATTGGGCATCCATCGGGATCGTAATCGTCATCGTCCTTCTTGAATCATCAATCGTAAAAATTATAACCTCGAACATCGGCTTTAACCAATATACTTATATATATATATATAGAAATTAAAATTTATAAAAAAAATTTCAAAAATTAGCGTAATTTAGGGTAACGTTAATGACCTCGGTTCTAGGGTGTCACATCCACCCCTCCTTAAAGAGAGCGACGTCCCGGCGCTCGCCTCTTCTTGTACTCACATTTCGTTCTGCTGGAACAGATGAGGATACCTTTCCTTGAAAAAGTCCTCCCGTTCCCAAGTGTATTCCGGTCCGCGCTTAGAATTCCATCGAACCTTCACAATAGGAATTCTACTACGCTTCAGCCTCTTGACCTCTCGGTCCATAATTTCCACAGGTTCTTCCACAAAATGCATCTTGTCGTCCAGTCGAATCTCGTCCAAAGGAATCACCAATTCCTTATCCGCCAAACTCTTCTTCAGGTTCGATACATGAAACGTGTCGTGAATAGCACTAAGCTCGCTCGGCAATTCTAACTTGTACGCTACTGGTCCAATTCGTTCAACGATCTTAAATGGTCCAATATACCTCGGACTCAACTTTCCTTTCTTCCCAAAACGAATTACACCCTTCCACGGCGATACCTTGAGCATAACCATATCTCCAACTTCAAACTCCAACGGTTTCCTTCTGTTATCGGCATAACTCTTCTGTCGGCTTCTCGCAGCAAGTAGTCGGTTCTTGATTTGCACAATCTTCTCTGTCGTTTCTAAAACCATTTCGGGTCCAGTCAATTGACTTTCTCCTACTTCACTCCAACACACAGGCGATCTACACTTCCTTCCATACAATGCTTCGAACGGTGCTGCCTTGATACTCGCATGATAACTATTATTATACGAAAACTCCACCAGAGGCAAGTGGCGTTCCCAACTTCCTCCAAAATCAATCACGCATGCTCGGAGCATGTCCTCCATCGTCTGAATAGTTCGTTCACTCTGGCCGTCAGTTTCCGGGTGATAAGCCGTACTTAAACTCAATTCAGTGCCCATCGCACGTTGAAGCGATTTCCAAAATTCCGAAGTAAATCTACTATCGCGATCCGAAATGATCGATAACGGCACTCCATGTCTGCAGACGATCTCTTTCACGTACACACTGGCTAGCTTTTCCATGCTGTCCGTCTTCTTCATAGGTAAGAAATGAGCAGATTTCGTTAATCTATCCACTATTACCCATATCATATCACATCCACTAGGAGTTCTAGGTAAACCCGTCACGAAATCCATAGCGATTTTCTCCCATTTCCATTCTGGGATCTCTGGTTGTACCAACAATCCAGATGGTTTCTTATGTTCTGCTTGAACCTTCGCGCAAGTCAAACACTTACTAACGTAACGAGCAATATCCGCCTTCATATTCGGCCACCAATAAACTTTCTTCAGGTCGTGATACATTTTAACCGATCCAGGATGTATCGAATACTTCGACTTATGAGACTCATTCATAACCAATTCTCGAACTCCAGGCTTTCCTTCCTCAGATGAACACAATGGTAACCAAATCCGATTTTCAAAATATCTCAGTCCGTCTGACCTAATCACAAAAAGAGGTTTCAACATTCGTCCCAAGTTCTCAGCTTCAACATTCCCTTTCATTAGTCCCCTCTCTTGAGCCTTCAGTATAGTTTCGGTTAAGTCAACGCTCTTAGTCATCACCAAAGCTCTGACCCTCAAAGGTTTCTCCCGTTCCTTCCTACTTAGTGCATCCGCTACAACATTCGCCTTGCCAGGGTGGTAGCGAATTTCGCAGTCGTAATCACTCAGTAGTTCAACCCATCGTCTCTGTCGCATATTCAACTCCTTTTGATCTAAAATGTGCTGCAAACTCTTGTGGTCAGTGAATACAACACACTTCGTCCCATATTAATAGTGTCTCCACAACTTCAATGCAAAAACTACAGCTCCTAATTCCAAATCGTGCGTCGTGTAGTTCTCCTCATTCTTCCTCAGTTGCCTCGACGCGTAAGCTATCACCTTTTCACGTTGCATCAATACCGCTCCATAACCCTTACGAGATGCATCACAATACACTACGAAGTCTTCGGTTCCTTCAGGCAATGACAACATCGGTGCGGAACATAACTTGTCCTTGAGCGTTTTGAAAGCAAGTTCTTCCTCATTTCCCCATTCATACACCCTATTCTTTTCGGTAAGCCTTGTCAATGGTTTTGCAATCAACGAAAATCCTTCAATGAACCTTCGATAATACCCAGCTAAACCAAGGAATTGTCGAACTTCAGTCGGCGTTGTCGGTGCCGACCATTCCCTGATCGCTTCGACCTTGGCAGGATCCACACGAACTCCCTTGCTATCAATCACGTGACCTAGGAACTGCACGGATTCTAACCAAAACTCACACTTCGAGAATTTCGCATACAGCTTCTCCTTCCTTAACAACTCCAAAATCTTCCTCAGGTGCTTCTCGTGCTCCTCCTTACTCTTAGAGTAAATAAGTATATCATCGATGAAAACAATAACAAACTTATCTAGATACGGCTTGCACACGCGATTCATAAGGTCCATGAATACAGCAGGCGCGTTTGTCAACCCAAACGGCATCACTCGAAATTCAAAGTGTCCATACCGCGTACGAAAGGCAGTTACAGGAGTATCCTCCTCTCTTACACGCAGTTGATGATACCCTGATCTTAAATCGATCTTTGAGTATACACTGGAACCTTGCAATTGATCAAACAAATCGTCAATCCTCGGCAATGGGTACCGATTCTTAACCGTCAGCTTATTGAGTTCCCTATAGTCAATACACATCCGAAATGAACCATCTTTCTTCTTCACGAACAACACTGGCGCTCCCCAAGGTGATGAGCTCGGCCTAATAAATCCCTTGTCCATCAATTCCTTCAGTTGATCCGATAACTCCTTTAACTCGGATGGTGCTAAGCGATAAGGTGCACGCGCAACCGGCGCAGCTCCTGGCACCAAATCAATTCGAAACTCGACCTCACGGGTGGGTGGTAAACCTGGCAACTCGTCTGGAAAAACTTCCGGATAATCGCAGATAACAGGTACCTCTTCAATCCTCGCCTCTAAATCACCATCACTCGAAACTTGTGCCAAAAACACATCGCATCCGCTCTCTACATACTTCATCATTCTCAAACAGGAAATCACTTTCAAACGAGAAGCGCATTCATCTCCCTTCACCGTCAAGACTTTATTCCTCAACAGAATCTGAACTAATCTCTCGCCACAGACGATCATAGCACTGTACGCCATTAGCCAATCCATTCCCACAATCACGTCAAACGATCCTAGCTCTATAGGCATCAAGTCGATTTTAAAAGCGTAATTTCCTAACTTCAAGGTACACCCTTTCAGTATAGAATTCGTACTAACAATTTTTTCATCGGCTAACTTGACGTTATAACTAGTCGCTAACAACACCGGTTTTCTATCGATATGACGACTAAATTTAACATCTACAAAACTCTTGTCGGAGCCAGAATCAAACAAAATACTAGCATAACAAGCGTCTAGCAAAAACGTACCGGTAACCACGTTAGGACCCTGTGGTTTATCAGCCGTTCCCACTTGATACACAGCAGCCGCATTGTTACCTCCCCGCTTGTTTCCTGCCTTCGGGCAATTCACTTGCACATGGCCTCTCTCTCCACATCCATAACATCCCCTCATTCTGATAGCATTCGCCCCAGTGGCTACTCCTCCCGTTCGACAACCAGATGTCCTGTGACCTGCTTTTCCACATTTGCCGCATGCAGGCGGGCAATTCCCGACATGGTACAAATTGCACCTACCACAATGGGGATTCACTTTTACTCCTCTGGGGTTCGTCACTGCCCTCATCCCTTCATTCCTTCGTTGGTTAAACTGCTGATTGCGGTTCTGACCATGGTTGTTTCGATTTCCACCTCGGTTCTGGCCCTGGGATTGATTGCTTTGTGCCGCTTCCCATTTCCTCTTGTTGCCTTCAGCAATGGAGTTCTGCTTGTCCTGGAGCTTGACGTCCATTAATGCGTGAGCCATCTGGACCGCTTCATCAAACGACCCAGGTTTTGACGAAGTTGTCTCACCTTTGATGTTACTAGATAAACCTTTTATGTACTGCTTCATCTTCTTGGCATCATTGGCAAAAACATCTGGACACAAAAGGCTTAACTCATTAAACCTCCTGGTGTAAGCAGCGATATCATTGTTCTTCAAGGTCAAGTGCCTCAACTCATCTTCCAATTGACCCAATTCCTCTTCCGGGCAGAACTTCTTAGTCAGCAGAGCTTTTGTCGCAGTCCACGTCCTTGCATTCGCTACAGCCAATCCAACAGTGGCTACTTGGGTGTTCCACCAACTTAACGCATCATCAAGAAACGTAGCAGCCGCAAACTTCACCTTGTCCGCTTCTGCACAACCGCTGATTTCGAAAGTACTTTCAACCTTTTCCAACCATCTTCTAAGTTCTAAAGCTCCACCAGTTCCACGAAATTGCGTGGGACCGCATTTCATAAAACTAGAATAGGTACACACTCTAGGGGCTTGCTGTCTCCCCGCGTTTCTACCCTGATCCTGATTTCTCCCGGCTCGGTCCGCTTCCAGCGCATTTGCTATAGCTTCCTGAATCATTGTGTTTACACGATCGGCGGTCAACTTTGGAGGCATGATGTTATCGAATATCTCTTTCTGCAAGACAGGGAAAATAGAAAAACAATGTAAGTATACATATCAAGATTAAGATGGATTTCTCTTTCAAGACATAATATAAATACAACGACACATCACTACAGAGTTACTAATATTCGTCAATTCACATCACAAAAGATCAAATTTAAGACATATCACAGATCATGAAAGGTAACATGGATTGTATTGATAATTAACCAAAATTGTGACAAGTATTGCCACTACAATCGTTCACCATAAAACTTAAGTCCTCAAGTTTCTCGTCATAATGCCATCATACAAAAGTCTAAAACAGTTCTATTACAATGATCAAAGAAAAATACAAGACAAGCAACTAGGCATGTGGTGATCCACACGGCCTCTTGGATGGCGGTTCGTCATCATCTTCCTCGGGTTCCTCATCGCTATCGTCCTCGTCCACATCATCCATTTTTCTCTTTCCTTTATCATTCGGCCCACATTCCGTCTCCTTTTTCGTCCCTGATGTAGACCCACACTCAATCGCTACCTGACTTCCCACAGTAATACAAGCACCTCTAGTAGGCGGCTGAATCATGAAGTCATTAGCCTCCATCTCCAAATCGTCCACGAATCTCCAATCTGGGGGCAATGATGCTCTCACTCGATGCTCCCAACTCTGCATCCTTGACAACCTTGCTTGATCTTCCCTCACACGGTCAAGACTAGCGCTCAAATTTGCAACCATCAATCTTAGACTGTTAATGTCACTTTTGTTTACATTTCCATCATACTCAACTCTTGCAGTCCTTTCCAACAGTCTTTGGTCTGCCCTTTCATTCTCGTCGAATCTACTGATCACCCTTGATTCCACTATGTACCGCATGCACATTGATTCATCCAAACCTCTCACAACACGCCGTACGTCATGATAAACTCTCGGTCCGGGGCAGCAAATTCTGGAGATGCCTTGATGAAGAGAATTTGCGCTCACTGTACCCTCGGCTCTTCTGGGGATACCTGGTGCACCAACCAGATGGGAAGTACGCATAGGCCTGGGGAAAGTAGTTCTCCTTTGGTCGGGGTCCTGGGCTTGCACATCGTTCGTCTCAGCTTGTCCTTCAGCTGCTGTTCCAACACTTCCCCCTTCGCGACCTACGACGTAATCGTTTCCATTATCATTAGGCGGTACCTCGGCCATTCCTGCAATAACAGCGAATTTCGGAGGGTACATAAGTAATTATACAATATTTATAAATACATGCATGCAAATGCAATGCAAAGGTGGTACATATGCCCGAAATGTAATAATATGATGCTCATGCATGATTAATACAAAAATTACGATGTCGGATATTCCACGTATAATCTCAACGTCTACATATAGTAATTTCCATACTTACGTAATAATTACCCACATATATACTTCAACTCAAAAGTATACGTCAAATGCCATGAATACAAAAATAAATCTTACCGGAGCCGTGTAGGATAGTTGTGTGTGCTTGGACCATTTCTTACGACACCAAAAGTTATAGTTTAGGATTTTCAAAAACGACCTAGTTCTCTATAACTCATGGCTCTGATTACCAATCTGTAACACCCCCACAAATGCTATGCGCAGCGGAACTACAACATTGGGTGCTACACAGTATTCATTGCACACAAGATATATCAAACGACTCTAAAAAGACGTCAACTTAAAACTTGAATTAAAAATTGTTAGATGATACATGTCCACGGTTTTTCCAACCCCACTTGGTACAACAGAGTTTAGCGTTTTCGGTCCCCATGAATCTCGACCCAAGAATTTCAGTTTCACAACAACATAACATTAAAATTAAAATGTTTAAGTAGAAAAAGGGAGGAAAAACAAGCAGACTCCAAGCCATACACACAACATCCATCCCATGCACGCTCCATTCTACACTTCAGCGGTTACCTGAAACACATGCCAAAATTTGGTCAACGAAAACGTTGAGTGGAATTCATAGGTTTTACAATTCATTTTGAACGTATATAAAATAAAAACCATTCGTGATCATCCATAGACTTGTCGATCAAACAATCTATATTCAGGATACTGACAATTGTGTTTAAGCTCATGACACTAATCCGTTAACTCAATCACCCGCGTATTAATTACCGGCGTGATTCAGATGAAACCAGTGCCCCTTCTAAAGGCATCAGTTGCAATTATACCTTATCTCTCATACAAGATAATCTACCGCAGAACTTACTCAACGTACAGCTTCTCGGCTAGCATTGGGTCGTTAGCCCCGTAGTACTACAAATTGTATAAGCGGCTATTTCCCCCTACTCGAGGGCAGGACAATAGTTAATAGTTCATGAAATTAGGGTCTTTTGCAACTAGGTACTCAACACAATTTCTAAGGCAACATTCGGGTCTAACAATCATTCATGATATACGTTCCTTTTAAAAACTAGCATGCATTTCCCTCGCGCGTAAAACAGTTTGAAATAAATATAAGCGAGGCTATAAATTCACACCTTATATATTAAGTAGTCGGTAGTTCGAGAGATGATCACTGACGACGATACGGATGCCCGGGTAAATCAACACCTATCAACAAATAACGCGTAATGAGTAATCTCATTTTAAATACCTTACGGTACTGTATAAAATACATAGATACTAGTCACTTAGGACAATTATAACTCACGCCAAAACAAAACAACAAGCATTACTCATTTTACACCATTCGTTCTTATTATTTACGTTGTCCATTTTTATCCCTTTTCGTCGGTACTCACCGAAAGTACGGGCTGTTTTACTATACTTAACCATTCTTATAAAATTTGACAAAATTCTCAAAAATACTATAAGACCTGTAGATAACACATTTTTAATCCCAATAAAAGTTTTTACTTCTACGACCCGTTACACAACGCTTTTCCAAAACTACATTTTCCGGGCTGAAATTGTACTTCGACCAACTTGGACCTCTTTGACCTATTTGAAATGCACCTTTGACTTCTTTGACTCCTAAGTCCAATTATAGACTCAATTACACAGGTTTGTGACCAAAATTTGACCCTTAACCATTTACCAATTCATACTTGTGGTCCTCGGGATTTGACTAAAACTATACATAAATTCGGATTATGAAAGTTCTCGTCTCCCGGTACTCGATCTTTAAAACCTCATAACTTTTAGCTCGTTTTGAGTCACGGGCTCTACCTTATACCAAATTAAAGCTAAGAAGACCCTCTATGACTACATTTAGTTATCTAGACCTGTAGGAAAAATTATTTTCACGAAAAGGTCCTAAACATTCTGCCTAAATTTGACCATACCAAAATCACACTTAAGCTCGATTCCAAACCTATTAATCATTACTAGGCTTCATCCTAAGCATTCCCAATCATAACCAAACACAAATTTTCAGTCCTAACCCCTATTGATCAACAACCTCATAATCTAAAATCAAAAAAACAAACATGCAATCACATGTACCCATCTAAAACACCAATAAACATAATGCTAAACATAAACCCAATGCTCAAAATCATCAACCACCATGGCTCCCCAAACACCCCCTTGTGCCGTGGGGTTTGGGTGACCAAATCACCACAACCAAATTAATTTTGGTGGGTTTTATTGGTGATTATACTCACACTATACATGAATTTAACATGCATCAATACAATTAACCTCAAAAACGAATTTGATTGATCTTGAAAATTTTTGGAAAAATTTTGTTAATGCATGTTTAATTTAACCATGGATTAACACTCACCAATGAATTTTAGAAGGTGGTCTAAGGTTAGTTTTTGTTAAAACTCAAAAAAATGGTGGGTGGTGGTGGTTTTTGGTGGGTAGCCGTCGGCTAGAGCAAGAGAGGGAGAGAGTTTGATTTATTTTTTTGTTAAATGTTTGTGTGTGTTGTGTTTGTCTCATTTTGTAAGATGGGAGGGACTAAAGTGTATATTTTTGATTTCTTTTGGCCTTAAACAAAAACGTCACTAAAACATTGCGGGATCGACTCACTAGTCAATTTTGAAAATTTTACGGGAGTCGGAAATCATCCCGAACACTCTAAAATACTTTTGGGATACTTTAAATGTACTCGGAAGGCTATAAAACTCACCCGACTCAACTTAACACGAACCGTAAGTAAAATTCTCGAAAAAAATTACATTATCGATAAATCGTCAATAATTATAGAAAATTGGGCATCCATCGGGATCGTAATCGTCATCGTCCTTCTTGAATCGTCAATCGTAAAAATTATAACCTCGAACATCGGCTTTAACCAATATACTTATATATATATAGAAATTAAAATTTATAAAAACAATTTCAAAAATTAGCGTAATTTAGGGTAACGTTAATGACCTCGGTTCTAGGGTGTCACATCACCTACCATGAGCTTTTTGATATTCGCTCAAGAAGGATTTCCATCTTCATTGTAAATACTTTCGTATTACTCGGATGTTCAGGAAAGATCATGAAGATTTTGCGTAGGACTCTTTAAGATCTTTCTTACTTTTCACAGTGTGTGAAGAAGCAAGGAAATATGAAAGTGTGTCATAATGAGATATTTGATGATCTCAAATGGCTGTAGACTCGATCGTGCACTTTGGATTTTAGTGATCGGAGGCTGGAGAGGAGTGCCACCTTTTCAATACCAATTTACTCGGAGTGAATAAATCGATGGATAACGTGTTGATCTCCGTGTGATTAAAATAAATATCTTTTGAGAGATATCTGAGTTAGCTGGGATGGGTTGTGCATTGCATCACTAGGTCCATGATGTCTATCTTCAATATCAAGAATCATTAAAAATGATCTCAATAGCATATGTATTGACTCGGTTTCGGCCTAAGGTGTAAGGAGGGCTTCTTTCTTTACACCCTTTATCTTTACAATTCTTTTTCATTCTTCAACCCCTTCAATGCTTACCAATACATCATAACTAGCACCTTGTTGTGATTGTTCCAGTGCTAACTTAAGTACTTGGTCGGCATTCAGCTACGTTCACAATCTTTCTCCATCTTTCCTAAGGACTACTATTTCTAGCTATGGAATGTCCTTGGGAAGATTCCTCCGGTTTAAGAAGAATCATTGGACTTAACCTATCCTACCATCCTTATGTCAACACAATCTTCTTCGTCATGAATTAAATGGGTTTTGGGTAAGTATATGTCACCATGAATATCCATTTTGATATGCAAATCCGTTTTGCTCCCCCTTAACATATGCCACGATATTCGAAAACATTTCGCATATGTCGGGATGAGCCAGCACATTAAGTCAAACAATTTGTGATAATTTCCCATATTAAATCACATTTTCTCCCCTATATTAGAAATATTAACCCAATCGATGTTTTTAATATCAATTGATTTAATGAAGTTTTAACAAAGGTTTTGGGAAGAAAAATGCAAGTCCGTTTAATCTTCATGATACCAAATGTATGAGATATGATACCGACTTGTAACATGATCACATATTCACCATATTAGAAAAAAATTTGACAAGGTTGGACCTGATTGATGAGAACATCATATGATAAGATCAAATGGTTCTTGTCGGCAAATGTTGGTCGCCTCGTCACGTCTGAAGTCATCTCTTGACACCACATGTACGATTGTTATTGTTGTCTTGACACCAATTTTGAACTTGGCACTTTCGGCATCGAAGATTCTGAATGCTTGACAATTTCTCCCCCTCAATTGTTGACCCGTGTTCTACTGAAAGAGATGTAGTCGTCGGTTGAGTAGTCGCATCGTCGAGTATGTAGATACCAATTGTGTAACACCCCCAAATTTACACAATTAAATACAGCGGAAGACTCGTTGGTGTTACGGGATGGCACATTACTCACATCATAGACAACGCTTAAAAATCGCGTCGTTTAATAATAAAGCATTTCCATTCATAAATATCAAATTTACATAGGTCCCAAGTCATAATATTTCATACAAGTTTTACAAAACATTTGAATGAAAAATATTATTTAAATGTGGGCCATGAATTCTTGTTGTCTTCCCGAGAATTACCTTCAAGTACCTGAGATAAAACATGTTAAAAGAAAAGGTCAGCGATAACGCCGTATGAATTCATAGAGTTTAATAAAACCATTAATATATCATCGGTATATAATTATTACCGAAAATCATTTTGTACAAATCTTTGTAATAGTCCATAAAAAAGCCAAAGTCATTTTATACAAATCTTTATCAAAAATCATAATATAGGCTTTTGCCTTCAAAATCATTATACGAGCCATTGTCGTAAAAACATCATACAACACGTTTTATAACGTTGTATAGAGTTAAATAAAAACCGTTATATGAATATGGTTATGAAAAACCAAAACACGAACATAATATCAATAGTAAGACCCCTTTATTGCTAGTCAGGCAATATATCGTAATTTAGTGCGTATAGTAGTATTTCGTTATTTGGATTATTATAAGCCGCATGACATTGTTACCTTACTACAACAAACAACGGGTAGCTAGCCCGAAACTCAATTTCCCATCTAAATTAGCGTGTCGTCACAATAATCACGCTTGTGTAAATCTTCTCATACATAAATTCGCTTACCAATCAATGTGGCACGACGGGGATCAACCCTCAAGGCGCGAACTGGGGTGATCGTCCCCAAATAGTACTATTATATGCATAAGCGTCTACCAAATCCCGGTAGTTCATAATTCATGCTAATGGGACTTTTAGTGACATAACCTAACTTCAATAATCTATTTTATCTCATACATCGGGTCATAAAATTATTCATCGGGTCATACAATCATTCGGGTCCAAATCAATAAACAAGCAATCGGGACAACTAGTGTCCTATTTTATAAAAACTAACATGTTATCTCCCTCGCGGGTTTATAAAACATCTAATAAAAACATTTAAAAGAGTGCGAGGCTATGAACTCACGTTGATGTGGGAAGGCGGTTATCGGCGATTTGGATGTACGGTACGTGCTTCAATCACGGAAACCTAGACAAATAATACTTGTCTTAGACTTTTGTCCAATGACTTCATAAAAATATTAGTTATGTATATGTATGATGATTTTATATATATGATGATGATCAAGTGGGTTTATACATTCTCATTTACTTATTTTAGTGTTATGTATTGGTAATTTTCAAGACTAGTTACACTAGTTCAACTTGTTTAAATTTTAAGGCCCAATGGGCCCATTACAAGCCTAATATATTATATTAGCCAATTATACTTTTATTATCAGTATTACACTTTACATGTTGGGCCCAAATGGGTTATGCCCAATAAGTAAGTTTATAAGTGTTTTACTAACTAGTCGGGTTTATAGTCCAATAAGGCTACTTTGGCCCGTTAATGTCTATATGTTGTAAAGCTCGGGTTTTATCGGTTTTTACTTGTTATATATGTTTGTACATCAGTATGTGAGTTTATAAAAGTTTACATTAGACGGGTCCGACCGCCTAAGTTTTATTTGACAAAAACGTTAATCTTTCGGTACTAGCCAAAAAGACGTAAAATTTAGGTATATAGTTTTATACTTTGGAAAAACATTTATATTTACAATTTATATAACATATCCCATTTTAATATCAATATTTATATAACTCTTTTATCATGATTATTATCAACTAGTGGGTTATATATATATATATATATATATATATTATATAAATTTTGAGTGCTTATATTATATATTATTTATACAAAATTAGTCCTAAAAATCTAGTTTACTAAAATCGTCATATATAGAGTTCTACATGGAGATAGAACCCCAAATTTTTATCACAGAAACTAAATGATATGTGCTTCATTTTATTCCTTAGCTACTGAAGAATCAACATCTAAGTATTTTATTAAATTCGTCCAAAACAGTGTACTCAGATTTGCACTCTAAACTTGTTTTGATCATATCTCACTCATTTTTATGATTCCATTGCATGACCAACTCTCACATGTGTATAACACCTAATAATTACTGTATATTGATTCTACTTTACCATTTTATTAGTTTATCATTTGGTTACTTACTGTTTTTATACAGCCATCTTATTAAGCAAGTTTATCATTTGGTGAACTTTGGATTAACATTGCATGACTGTGTGTGTGTGAGAGAGGCTGGTGGTTTTTGTTGTAAATGGTTTTGATGCAAACTTAGACAAGTGTCTTGCTTTATTGTGTATAGTTGACACCTAATGGTGTGTTGGGGAAGTATTTTGCCGCCCATTTGTGGGGTGAGGCAAGTGTAAACTTGTCTCATCCCACTAATTTACGGGTACTTCTAGATTCTAGTTTCCTCGATTTGCGTGCCCTCGGGTCGTTTATGAAAAACGTTTTTATAAATTATGAATCAACGGCACAAAAAGAATCTAATAAAAATTGTCTCATAAAAAACGGAGTTCAAAAACATAAATACGTAATCCTAAGGGTTCCGGTTTAATCGTAAAGGACGTTAAATTATAATCGTAAGTCCTAATCTCTCCTCGTAAATTTGTGAGTTTATGAACCAACATAAATTTAAAATTCCAAAATAATATTCACGGATAAATTTATTTCCTGAAATGTTGGACTGTCACCAAAACAGTGTATGTAAACGTAAGCACGTAACGTAGAATCCTCCGGTTTAGACGTAGTCGATGCTACTTCAAGACGTAAACCCAAATTTCTTCCCATAAATAAGTGAATTCATATTATAACATTAAAATAATGTTTTAAAATAAATATTGAGAATAAAATATCGACCATAAATTGACGGATTGTCACAGCATTTACCCCTAAACAGGATCTTTGTCCTAAAAGATCATTTTATCTTACTACTCGCCTCTTATAGAGTTAGAGCCACGTGGGTATTTCCTCCACATTCGGTCTTTTCTCACAAGTGTAATCCAGTACAATACGCGAGTTTCATCAAACATAACTACGGGAATACGATCAGGCTTAATGTTGACTTACTTTCTCTATCCATGATGTTCACGGGTTTTTCATGAATGCAACTTTTCGCCGATCTAAACTTTATCAAGAAGAATTCAGATTCTCACTTGATAGACATTTTATCGAGTTCGATATACGAAACATAATTCACGTAGCTCTTGAAGTCCTAGGGTAGATCCAGCTTATATGCCTTTCAAACCAATCTTTTACATCATCTCAATGGTCCCATACAACGGGGACTTATATCCCATGATCTTTCAAATCATCAATTCATTTTTCCATGGTTAAATTTTTTGGCATAACTTCGCTACCCATCTGGCACTTCAAGATCTATATTTCATATTCACATAACCTCCTGCCCACTACCGGCAGTCAATAATCAGATCCTAATTTCAACAATCATTTCAGGTCTCGCGGGTCGAGTATTTTGTAAGGTTAGGTTCGCCATCATAGGAAACCTTAAACCTAAAAGACATGTCCAACTCACAATGGGTGTATGTCGGGTGTCTTCATCCCAACTCCTGCTTACAGATGCTCTAATATATATCCTCACAAGATTCGATCTTGATCCTAATACGATAATTATCAATGATAATCTCTCCAAAGGAAAGCGATTATACGGTTTATTACCAAAGGTCAATAATTCAAACATAAAACAACACTTATAGTATTTTGTATCGTTACTTTACCTCGTCCATTCGATTGGGGTGGTACACAGTATTCTCATCAAGATTCTTTCTCAATGACTTTTGAGCAAATCTCTAGAAATTCGATGCGAAGCGAGGATCTTGATAGAGATGATCGATACATGCACACTATGTTTACACAACTCCTTTAAATACAAAAGAGTCAATTTATTTATCAAGAATCTATCATTAACAGGAATGATATTAGCAGATTTGGTCAGTCTGTCGACGATGACCCAAATCGAATCAAATTCAGATGATGACCTTTGCAATAGCTAGACGTTTACTAATGTATGAAGCAATTTCTGCCTTCATAATTTGCCATTAATACAACTTCTTCAGATAAAGATACATTAGATTAGGATTGATGTAAATAAAATACTTAAACTTATAAGATTCCAACATAACTAAATCTCAAAATCTCCATATTTAGACAACCACAAGTGGTCTTTAAAAGCATTTAACGCTATAGGATTCTCAATTCTAATGGTTCACATTAGCCGTGAACCACTTTTTATTATCTATATTATCTTTTTTACAAGCATCGGCTATATTTTAAATTGCTTGGCAATTTATTTTGCACCGCTATTACTAAGGAACACATCCTAATTGGTTCTTTATATTTTCTACATAATGTGTCAGTAATTACTTTCACCTTTCTTCATATTTTCTAAGTTTCAGTTTCGTTTCAGCTATCATTTTTATCAATTTTGCTTAATCCGACGTTTAAAGCGTCGATAATTATTACAACTAATTAAATAAATATTTAATTTTTATGAAACGAAACGTAAAAATTTTAATTTTCTTAGTTCGACCAATTATGAAAATGTTCAAAATAAATTTGAATTTAATTAACAAGATTTTTGTTGATTTATCGAAAATAATTAAAATAATTAATAAGATCCGTAAATGTTTGAAAAATCTTTGGTTATACTTTGGTCAAAATTTTCTTAGTTGAACAGCGTAAATTATCGTTTCAAATTTCAAGTCATGGTTTAAATGGTTTCCTCAATCCCTCTTAGGTGGTCTTGAGGTATACACGAACATTTACCCCTAAACATGAGTTTAGTTAAATGTTCTGGGTATAAGGGAATAATCCCTCAAAAGTTCTTTTCGATAAAACATTCGTCAAAACACATTTGCACTTTCTTTTTGCTAAAACCCAAAGTCTTAATGGCTCTAATCTTTGAAAAGTCAATATAGATCTCATTATCTTATTAATCACATGGTCAAATCATGTAAAGGATTAAGTCTTAAATCACATGTTAAAATTCAAGGTACATGTTTTTATTGTTCGGCCAATTCAGGGCAATCTATAAATAATTATTAACTCATTCTTATTCTTATAAATAAACAAATAGTCCTTAATGATCACGAGCATGAATTTATCAAATTACAGCCTACACACGTGATTCACCAAATTTATGAATGCTACAGGTGTATTATTCAATCAAAACGACATTATGTGAAACTCATAATGTTCATTACAAAGTCTGGATATAGTGATTGGAACATATAATCTTTTTCCCGGACGCGAAGTTGATGATAACCATGCCGTCGATCAAATCTTTAGAACATACGCTAGAACCTTGTAAATGATCGAACAAATCTATCATCTTGGGTAGTGGATATAGATTTTGATCATCAATTTACCTAGTTCACGGTAATTCAACAAATATAAGGAATGATAACACCATAGCTCTTCATGATGACGAGCTTGGTAGAATAAAAGTCTTCTCATACAACTCTCTCAGTTGTAGGGTAATTCTTTTAATGTAGATGGTGCTGACGTACAGTGCACATGCCACAGGTGCAACACCGGGAATATAATCAATACCAAATTCAACTTGCCTTAATGGCGAAAGTCTATGTAATTCACCAAAAAATACCTCCTAAAGTTTCAGATAACATAAACATCTTTTAATACATTTATTTTAAGTTCTTTCTAGATTATAATATCTATGACTAATTCACAACCATTCATGGTATAATTTCAAGTCTAGGATATGGTCATACATCAAGAATTATTTAAATAACTTTTGATAATCAACATCTTATCTTTTAGGGGAATTCTACTCGATTTCCCACCAACTAAGACAATGTCTTCATGTCATAATCAATCAATCCATTCTAATGGCACTACCAACATTTTTCAGTTTTATTGCCGTCGATAAGATGTGAAGTTCTCAAAAGACTAATAATAACTCATAATCCTTCACAATTCAAGGATGTATGGATACATAACAAACCTTTAAAGAGTAAAGTCAACGCATAATCTACGCGAGAGAATTTCAATTCAGATAAAGACGAAAACATTTAACGAATATGAATGTATCCCATGTTTTCATAATTTGAGTACGCATTCGAAAGCTCCTCAGATCGTTACCCAGGTCTTCAAATGAAATCTAATCAAAAGAAATGATAGGAACGTCGATACATCCAGTCGGGTATCAACACTCGGTAATAAGATACTTTTCCAAAGTATCTTATCATTTACAGAAATGAACCAGAAGGGGATATCAATTGTCAATTAAGACAAATTCCACAGATGAGTAAATTTGATTCAGAATAATAAATAGTACGGGCACATATGTAGGTGTCCCTAACACTATGTCCCTATTTTTCACTTCTTGCAGATCTCATAAAATTTTAACCTTTCATAATCTTCAAAGAAAATGTAGTGTTTATTCATTAGTTTTATGGTGACTACTAATCAACCTTGCATGGTCCATTCCAAATTGTATGTAGGCGCGCAACTATATACAATTTCAAGATTAACAATGCAATACTCAGTTCGTCAAAATTTTATCATCATGTTTATAATAAAAATATATTTTCATGCTTAATTCTTAAATAAGAATAAAAAATAAATTTACAGAGATGTTCTTTGTTATGGAAACAATTAAGTTTTCCAAGGTGTTTTATAAACAACTTCATTTCGATAACGATTATTTATAAGTCTCACTTTAAATAATCCATATGGTGATGAAATTTCAATTTTCCTCAAGTGACACTGTTTTAATTTTATAAAAACAATGAGTGATCTACAAAAGAGTGATGAAAAGTTGTTCACCAAGAACTGACTACAATATGTTAGGAAATGAGCTTTAGCCAAATAATCATGAGGTTCATGACCTCGATGGCGCTCAAAAAGAATAATTCACAACGTAACTCAATTCGAGACGAGTACTTGTTCAACGGTTGCATCACTAATGAGAACATTAGGATGAAGCCAAAAAAGATAGATAATATCGATACATGTAGAATTTAGCAATCCAAGGTAGTCTTTTCGTTAATCACAAACAAGTCAGAATTGTACCGTAATACATTACGTGTCACTATGTCATACAATTCCAAAAACTCATCCTACCAACTGATGTCTCAGTTAAGTTAGGGATTATTTATAAAAGATACCACAATGAATACTAATCTACAAGAGTCATTAGGTGTTCCACATGTCCCAGAAGATCCATCGGTCTCAATTCAGAAGAAGATTTCTTCAATTTATTTCTTGGACACTGGGCATCCTCGTTAGTGGACAATGGCCTAGGAACAACACTTAACACGAATCAAAAATCAATTAAAACCTTATAATTTAATCACAGGACTTAATGACTTCCTCTTACTAATCTCATATTCCATACGGGTTAAATTTTACTTTATTCAAGTTTTAACCAACTTATACTCAATGCGATATCCTACTTCATTTCCCAATACTTTCAACCTTATTTTTAGACCTTAAAAGGGCAATAAAAGCTCAATATGAACAACACTTAATTTCCAATCCTATAGCTCTTACAACAATAGTTATCAAATAAGTCACTAGTATGAAATGACTTCACACCTTTAATTAGACTTCTCGGAAAGGTACTTGTGGCATGAGGCTTTTGGGTAATGGTTCCAATGACAGCCTCAAGTGAAACATTCACCCTTTCGATTTTAATTTTAAGAATTGGGTGACAACAAATCAGATGACACCTTTCCAGGTGGTAACGTTTTGTCAAACTCCACTCTATAAGGAAAGATCGTCATGACATCGATATCAGTTTTAATCTCGCCAATTCTTCTTCAATATCACAATCAACTAATATCTACATTTCTATGAATATCAACCATTTGTTGGGATCATAAATATCCACAACTTGGTTTAGATCTAGAATAGCTAGAATTCCTACGGGAATAGCTTCGATTAATTTGCTAGGGGATTTAGGGTTCCGTGTGACAATCTACGTCGTATAAATACCTCGTATAAATATTAAAATAATCATCAAACAATCATATAATTAAGTTACATCATATATATATATATATATATATATATATATATATATATATATATATATATATATATATATATATATATATATATATATATATATATATATATATATATATATATATATATATATATATATATATATATATATATATATATATATATATATAATCCAAGTTATATATATATTAAAATAACACTTCTCAGTCTGGCCTTGTCGGTAACTCGGGAATTCTTCGGCACCGTTATAGTCAAAAGATTTTTAGATATTTTTAGAAAAATGTTTATAGGTAAAAGATTTTGAAATGTTTTATTCAAAACCTTGGTTTTAAAAATCTTTCGTTCTCTATAACGAGAGCTCTGGTACCAAACTGTAACACCCCCAAATTTACACAATTCAATACAGCGGAAGACTCGTTGGTGTTACGGGATAGCACATTACTCACATCATAGACAACGCTTAAAAATCGCGTCGTTTAATAATAAAGCATTTCCATTCATAAATATCAAATTTACATAGGTCCCAAGTCATAATATTTCATACAAGTTTTACAAAACATTTGAATGGAAATTATTATTTAAGTGCGGGCCATGAATTCTTGTTGTCTTCCCGAGAATTACCTTCAAGTACCTGAGATAAAACATGTTAAAAGAAAAGGTCAGCGATAACGCCGAGTGAATTCATAGAGTTTAATAAAACCATTAATATATCATCGGTATATAATTATTACCGAAAATCATTTTGTACAAATCTTTGTAATAGGCCATAAAATAGCCAAAGTCATTTTATACAAATCTTTAGCAAAAATCATAATATAGGCTTTTGCCTTCAAAATCGTTATACGAGCCATTGTCGTAAAAACATCATACAATGCGTTTTATAACGTTGTATCGAGTTAAATAAAAACCGTTATATGAATATGTTTATGAAAAACCAAAACACGAACATAATATCAATAGTAAGACCCCGTATTGCTAGTCAGACAATATATCGTAATTTAGTGCGTATAGCAGTATTTCGTTATTTGGATTATTATAAGCCGCATGACATTGTTACCTTACTACAACAAACAACGGGTAGCTAGCCCGAAACTCAATTTTCCCATCTAAATTAGCGCGTCGTCACAATAATCACGCTTGTGTAAATCTTCTCATACATAAATTCGCTTACAATCAATGTGGCACGATGGGGATCAACCGTCAAGGCGCGAACTGGGGTGATCGTCCCCAAATAGAACTATTATATGCATAAGCTTCTACCAAATCCCGGTAGTTCACAATTAATGCTAATGGGACTTTTAGTGACATAACCTAACTTTAATAATCCATTTTATCTCATACATCGGGTCATAAAATTATTCATCGGGTCATACAATCATTCGTGTCCAAATCAATAAACAAGCAATCGGGATAACTAGTGTCCTATTTTATAAAAACTAACATGTTATCTCCCTCGCGGGTTTATAAAAATCTCATAAATACATTTAAAAGAGTGCGAGGCTATGAACTCACGTTGATGTGGGAAGGCGGTTATCGGCGATTTGGATGTACGGTACGTGCTTCAATCACGGAAACCTAGACAAATAATACTTGTCTTAGACTTTTATCCAATGACTTCATAAAAATAATATTTATGTATATGTATGATGATTTTATACATATGATGATGATCAAGTGGGTTTATACATTCTCATTTACTTATTTTAGTGTTATGTATTGGTAATTTTCAAGACTAGTTACAATAGTTCAACTTGTTTACATTTTGAGGCCCAATGGGCCCATTACAAGCCCAATATATTATATTAGCCCAATTATACTTTTATTATCAGTATTACACTTTACATGTTGGGCCCAAATGGGTTAAGCCCAATAAGTAAGTTTATAAGTGTTTTACTAACTAGTCGGGTTTATAATCCAATAAGGCTACTTTGGCCCGTTAATGTCTATATGTTGTAAAGCTCGGGTTTTATCGGTTTTCACTTGTTATATATGTTTGTACATCAGTACGTGAGTTTATAAAAGTTTACAGTAGACGGGTCCGACCGCCTAAGTTTTATTTGACAAAAACGTTAATCTTTCGGTAGTAGACGAAAAGACGTAAAATTTAGGTATATAGTTTTATAACTTTGGAAAAACATTTATATTTACAATTTATATAACATATCCCATTTTAATATCAATATTTATATAACTCTTTTATTATGATTATTATCAACTAGTGGGTTTTATATATATATATATATATATTTTATATAAATTTTGAGTGCTTATATTATATATTATTTATACAAAACAGTCCTAAAAATCTAGTTTACTAAAATAGTCATATCTAGAGTTTTACATGGAGATAGAACCCCAAATTTTTATCACAGAAACTAAATGATATGTGCTTCATTTTCATTTATAGCTACTGATGAATCAACTTCTAAGTATTTTATAAAATTCGTCCAAAACAGTGTAGTCAGATTTGCACTCTAAACTTGTTTTGATCATATCTCACTCATTTTTATGATTCCATTGCATGGCCAACTCTCACATGTGTATAACACCTAATACTTACTGTATATGGATTCCACTTTAACATTTTATCAGTTTATCATTTGGTTACTTACTGTTTTTATACAGCCATCTTATTAAACAAGATTTAACCATTTTTACATGTGGTTTTTCCATCTTTTTACCCATTTTTATCAAATCTATCAACACCAAATCCCCACATAATATTTTTAATCATCATTCATCATCATATACATATAAATAAATGAAGAAAATACAAGATTACATAATCAAAATAACAAGAGGATAGGAAGAACAATCTTTATACCACCAAGGTTGTGTAGGTTATGATCAAGGCTTGGATTTTGATGGCAAAACTTGTGATAAACCAATATCATCTTCAAGTCCACCAATCTTCAAGAACTCCTTGTGGAAAATCAGCCCTAAGACTCCATAGAAACTCGTCTTTGGATGTTATAATCACCACCAATCAATAGGGCTTCAAAAGGGCTTCATCATATGTGTGAATAACATATGATTTCATGGTTAATTTTTGATCAAATGGGTGTTTATGGGAGAGGGTTAGACGAAATTAAGAGGGAGGAAGAGAGAGTTTTGGTGAACTTTGGATTAACATTGCATGAGTGTGTGTGTGTGTGTGTGTGTGTGTGTGAGAGGCTAGTGGTTCTTGTTGTAAATGGTTTTGATGCAAACTAAGACAAGTATCTTGCTTTATTGTGTATAGTTGACACCTAATGGTGTGTTGGGGAAGTATTTGGCCGCCCATTTGTGGGGTTAGGCAAGTGTAAACTTGTCTCATCCCACTAATTTACGGGTACTTCTCGATTCTAGTTTCCTCGATTTGCGTGCCCTCGGGTCATTTTACCAAAAATATTTTTATAAATTATGAATCAACGGCACAAAACGAATCTAACAAAAATTGTCTCATCAAAAACGGAGTTCAAAAACGTAAATACGTAATCCTAAGGGTTCCGGTTTAATCGTAAAGGACGTTAAATTATAATCGTATGTCCTAATCTCTTCTCGTAAATTTGTGAGTTTATGAACACAACACAAATTTAAAATTCCAAAATAATATTCACGGATAAATTTATTTTCTGAAATATCAGACTATCACCAAAACGGTGGATGTAAACGTAAGCACGTAAAGTAGAATCCTCCGGTTTAGACGTAGTCGATGCTACTTCAAGACGTAAACCCAAATTTCTTCCCATAAATAAGTGAGTTCATATTATAACATTAAAATAATGTTTTCAAATAAATATTGAGAATAAAATATCGACCATAAATTGACAGATTGTCACAAATTGTAGATTGCTATGGTTGTAGAGATGATAGCTTCATAAAAACAAGAATTCTCTTGTTTTAACAAATAAATGCACTGAAGCGTACATAGGTTTGTGTTAGACCAAGTTATAAAGTAAACTTGATCCCTTACAAGGTTTTAAAGTAAACCTTGCCCGAGAAAATTAATTACCGTTGTGAGCCAAAGCTTTCATAAGAAATACTTGACTTTAATGTGAAAACCGGGTTGTAGTCAGAAATAACTACAAGCCATAAGGGCATGTTTTATGAAATATTTACAAATTTTGTACGAACTCTATTTATGGCGCCGTGTCGATATTAATCAACATTTCTAAGGCCGTAAATATTATCATACCAAAAGACATGCCTTTGAAAAATAAAGTAAAAATATTGTTGGATTTTTCTAGATTTTTCAATTTTTATGGTTTTTATATGGTTTTATATTTTGTATTTTGCTTTTGTGGATAAAAAATATAAACAATATATACAAATGATCACTAAGGATACGGAGAATAGTTTACCACCACTATTCTTTCGCTTCATCTGCTAGTTCCTTAAGAGTCTCAGGAGAGAAGGTTCTCATTCCTAGCTTGTCGGCCAAAAATTCAATTCTAGCGCGATCTAAAGCCTTCGTGAAAATATCCGCCAATTGATACTCAGATTGGACAAAGTAAAGCTCGATCACTCCATTTTCCACTTGCTCCTTGATGAAATGGTAGCGAATGTCAATATGCTTCGACCGGAAGAATTGAACATTGTTGCAGCATAAGGCAATTGCACTTTTGTTGTCGCAGTACATCGGAATTTTGTTGAAACCTAAACCATAGTCGGTTAATTGCGATCTCATCCAAAGAATTTGAGCACAGCAACCGGACATAGCTATGTATTCTGCTTCCGTACTTTAAATTGCAGCGCTTTTCTGCCTTTTCGATGCCCAACTGATTAGTCGATCTTCTAGTAGTTGCAAAGTTCCACTCGTGCTACGCCTTGTGTCTTGACAGCCCGAGTGATCCGCATCAGCATATGCCATAAGTTCAATTGAAGAGTCCTTTGAATACCAAAGTCCCCGATTAATGGTTCCT
Source organism: Glebionis coronaria (assembly GCA_025667525.1). Taxonomy (NCBI): domain Eukaryota; kingdom Viridiplantae; phylum Streptophyta; class Magnoliopsida; order Asterales; family Asteraceae; genus Glebionis; species Glebionis coronaria. The sequence continues at coordinate 365,143,209 of CM046875.1, forward strand.
TTAAGATATCTAAAGATCTGTTTCACAGTGGCCAAGTGTAACTCAGTAGGTCGAGTTTGATACCGAGCACACATACATATAGCAAACTAAAGATCAGGTCGACTAGCTATGATATACAGTAGAGTACCGATCATTCTACGATAAAGTGTCGGATCAACGACAACTCCATATGGATCTACATCAAGCTTAGTTCGTTCCACCATTGGAGTATCCACGGGATCACAAGATTCCATCTTATATTTCTTAAGCGATTCAAGGGCATACTTGGATTGATTGATAAAGATGCCTCTGGGACTCTGAGATATCTGAAGACCTAAGAAGAATGATACCTTGCCCATTATTGACATCTTAAAATTGGAAGACATGAGTATCCCAAACTCATCGGATAAGGTTTGGGTCGAGGCTGCAAATATAATATCATCAACATATATTTTTACCATAATCATATCTTTACCTCGTTTCTGAATGAACAGCGTGGGATCCACCTTGCCTTTAGCGAAGCCTTGCGTAATGAGGAATTGTGACAATAGATCATACCATGCGCGTGGAGCTTGCTTCAACCCATAGAGAGCCTTCTTAAGCTTGCACACATGATTAGGATATTTAGGATTCACAAATCCATCCGGATGTTGAACATAGACCTCTTCCTTGATTTCACCATTAAGAAATGCCGTCTTCACATCCATCTGATAGACGATCATATTCATGTGGGCCGCATAAGCGAGGAAGAGTCTAATAGCTTCCAAACGGGCAACAGGTGCAAAGGATTCCATAAAGTCGATGCCCAATAATTGCTTGTATCCACGAGCTACTAGTCGAGCTTTGTTCTTCAATATTTCGCCTAACTCATCGAGTTTTACCTTGTAAACCCATTTCAAAGTGAGTAATTGCACTTGATCCGGGCATGGGACAAGTTCCCATACTTCAAGACGTATAAATTCATTAATTTCTTCTTGCATAGCTTCTATCCAACATGATTGCGTAAAAGCTTCTTGCCATGTCTTAGGTTTAACTTCAGTGAGAAAAGCATCAAAATGACAAAACATTGCATTTTCTTGTAGCTGACTTCGTGTGGATACCAGACGATTAGGGTCACCAATAATAGAATCTATAGGATGATCCTTTGTCCACTTGCTGTCATGTTAACAAATCCGTGGATTGGAGTAAACTGTAGTAGGATCTTCCTCTGAGGTGGACGACCCGGATTGATTAGGGTCGGGAATTGGTACACCAAAGAATGGAAGTTCACGCATTTGAGCGAATTCCAAATCGTGATGATCATCATCCTATTCATCATCAATAGGCATGACATGGGTAGTTGATTCGTTAGATGGTTGTGAATTACTCGTTGAAGGTATGTCTTGACCAGTGGTAGGTGCACACGTATCTGATTTTGCAACGGTTGCTGGAGCGACAACTTCGGTTACCGGAGCTATTACCTCAAGTTCTGGAGCAATAATACTTGGAGGAGTAAAGAATTCATCAATGAACGGTTGAAACAACGTATCCCATTCAGTCCTAGAAGGTGGTGTAAATGATGATGAAGTAGGGTTGTTTGGGACAAGACCAGAACTAATGTTACTGGGTCCCATTTCATGAAGTGCGGGTTCAGAGCTGCTTTTCTCAGAAGCCATTGCTGCCAGCTCTTCAAAATCAACATTCATAGTTTCGAGGATCTTACGAGACTTACGATTATAGATTCGGTATGCCTTCTTTGCGGGTGCCTAACCAATGAAAATACCAATATCAGCCTTTGGTTGAAGTTTTCCCAAATTGTGACCATCATTATTCGGATAGCAAAGAGAACCAAATACATGAAGATATGATAAATCTGGTACTTTACCATGGAGAAGCTCATAAGGTGTTTTACCATGGCGTTTACGATTTAGTGACCGGTTTTGGGTGTACACTGCTGTAGATACTGCTTCTGCCCATAAAAACAATGGAGCCTTTGCGTAAATTAACATCGTTCGAGCAGCTTCCATAAGTGTGTGATTTCGCCTTTCAACGACATCGTTTTGTTGTGGAGTGCGTGCAACAGATGTTTCATGAGATATGCTAACTTCTTCATAATAATCACGCAAGATTTGATTCACAAATTCGGTTCCATTATCTGTACGAATGCGTCAGACAGTAGTATTGAGACGCACTTGAATCATCTTGAGAAATCCGATGATGAATTTAGGTGCCTCATTTTTTGTTGTAAGAAATTTCACCCATGTAAACCTAGAGTAATCATCGACAGTTACGAGGATGTACTTTTTGCCACTAAGACTTTCAACACGCATTGGCCCACAAAGATCCATATGCAACAGATAAAGTTTCTCTTGGTTGGTGTCTTCCGTCTTGGGTTTGTAAGATTTCTTAGTGCTTTTCCCCATTGTACACGCGGAACACAAATGATCCTTGTGAAATGAAAGTTTAGGAAGACCACGAACAAGTTCGTTTTTCGCCAAATGGTTAATAGCGTCAAAGTTAAGATGAACCATGACTTAGTCTTTGATGCTTTGGAGAGAAGACATACGGGAGAAGCGGACATCATGTCTTGTAGAGACAAAGTATACAAATTATTCCCTCGAGTACCTTTCAATAAATCAACCCCTTTTAAATTACGTATGAAGCAGGTATGCTCTCGAAAAGCAACTTCTAGGTTTGCATCACAAAATTGTCCCACAGAAAATAAGTTGTGACCGAGACCTTCCACATAATACACTCTTGAAATTATAACATTCCCAATATGATATTCACCATAACTCATTATCTTTGCAATATGATCATTTCCAAATCGAACTGTACCAAGAAACTTGCTGACGAAATTTATGAGCTGAGAGCGATCTCCGGTCATATGCTTGTAGCAACCAGAGTCCAAATACCAGAGAACAATTTGGACCACCTGTTTTCAATAACAACAGTAGACAATGCATTGGAAACTATTGGTTCTGGAGTGTTAGCAGATACAGATATAAGATTATCAAAATTGCTAACATTTGTGTGACCCTTAGATTTCTTGCATTTTCTAATGTGAGTTTTAGCACTAACAGGTTTTACTGTTCCAACTTTCTTAGGTTTTCGATTATTCGCGGGCACTACAGTGGGAGTAGACCTATTTAAAGGGCACTTGGTTCCTACAGTAGTGTCGGTGTTCCTAGTTAAAGGACACGCTTGTGTTTTGGTAGCCTTGGTACTCCTAGTTAAAGGGCACGCTTTCTTCGCTGTAGTGGGAGTGATCCTAGTCAAAGGGCACATATTTCCTACTATAGTGAAAGTTCTACCAGTGGGACGCCACATCCAACCAACTTGGGTTAACACTTTCCCAGTCGGTTTCCATTCTAATCTATTTTCCGGGCATACATGTCATTCACATGGTCAATAAGGCAAGAATCATGACGACTAGAAAACATACATTCATTGCAATTCTAACATTTCAAATTATAATTCACACTAGGCTTAGAACGCTGCACAACCGTAGAGCCTTTAGGTTTAGCTACATGATTCTTTTTATTCAAAACAGAAATAACATTCCTAGGATGGGCTTCTACTTTCTTCTTCACTTGACTACTAGATGGGGGCAAGACCCTATCATTCTTCTTGTTTCTTTTAAGCTTAGATCTTTGAGCCTTAGTAGTGGTGCTTACTCATGTAGAAGGCAACACGGGAATATTAGAAGCTGGTTTTGATTCCGCCTTATCTTTAGTGACCAAAGTTTGAGATGGTTTAGTCCTAGGGCCCTTATTAAATGGTGTGACGGCTATAAGGTTCCTTTTGATTGCACTAGAGGACGATGCTGAGACAGTGGCTGCATTATCCACAACATTCTTACCTTTTAGAGTACGAAGTGTTTCCTTTAACTCAGCCAAGACCAGATTTTTATCATAAATTTGTTCCCTCAAATCAGATATTTCCACCGAATTTTGATTCAATTGTTCAATCAAGGATTGATTTTGTGTAGTGTTATCAACACATGCAGGCTTTACTGAATCGAAGAGTCGTGTATCTTTCTGTTTTAAGTTATCAACTTTGGACAAAATCTTGGAAACTCGATTATCTAGATCAAGTTTAAAATTCTCAGCGGCCTCAAGTACGTTCACCCTATTAAGCTCCTTAGATTTCTCTATGTCTATCGACAAAGATTTAGCAACTTTGTCACTTGGCTGACGCTGTTTTGATTGTAAATTCAATTGAAAATTCTTTTCAAAGTTTGCATAATCGATATTAACAACTTCGAATGACGTTTCAAAGATTTCTTGAATAAATTGTTACTTGCATTCAAGCGAAATACAATGTGTTTGAATCTCATCAAAACGTTTTGAAAGCGAAGAATATGAATCTTGAAGCTTTAAAAATTCAGCGTCAGATTCGTGACAAGTACTATCTACCATACTATCCACAGATTCAACATTATGCACAATAGAATCACTATCAACACTTTATTCACACAGACGGAAACTATATCATGAGACATCACTTGCTTCAGAAGCTGATCATTTTGGCGTGAAACCCGTTCTATTTCAAGTAAACTGTTTTCATAAGCATCATCCATTTCATTGAAAACACGTCTAACTTCTTCTATTTCCAAATACAAATCTTGATCAAGATTACTAAGGAAAGCTTTAACATTCTTTACAAACGGAACAATTTCGTCTCGGAACGCAGCTTTAGTGTGCTCAAAGTTCCATTCACCTTCCGTTATGGCCGAAGCCGTCGTACGTTCCAAAATGACTTTGTCAAAATCGGCTAAGTGTTGGTGTACCGCATTTAAGTTAACGGACGCCTTACTTACCGGTGGAATTAACTTCGTTAAATCTGTTTTGACAAGTGTAGGAGACGTACTAGGAGAGTTTTCATTTGACAAACTTGGGGGCACAAGAACTGTTAGTTCAGCTAATTCCTTTTGTAAGCGAATGCGTGTTTTTTTAGAAAGTTGATCTTTATTATGCTTATCATAATCAATTCTGTGGAAGTTTGAAGACATTTTAGAATGAGTTTCTTCCGTAAGTGACTGTGTTTCCTCAGAACTACGAACATAAGGTGCTTCTTTCGATTTGCCAATTATGGTCATATCATAAAGACCGGGAATATATTCCTGAGCTTGTTTTGCATAACCGAGATTAGGTGGTAAATTTTGAAGACGCTTAAGTTCGAGTTCTTTAAATGATTTAGTTAAAAGAAAAACCTTTTCTGTGGAAGCGTATTGTTTTAAAAGCTGTTGTTCCTTGAATTTAAGAAGTTTGGTAGCATTAATTTCTGATTCAACCTTTTTAGACTCAAGAGTTTCGAAATCTATTTTAAGTTTCTGAAAATCATTGACAAGCGACTCTTTTTCTTTTAATTCATTGGAAAGTTTAGCTTTTAATGATTCTATTTCTTTCAAGTGTTCAATCTTTTCAAAACGAAATTGGTCAAATTCAGAACATGTTATTTTCTCTGCTTGAGGGACCACTTCAAAAGTTTTGACCTTTTCTTTATGCAACGCAAGCTCAGTAGTTAGGGTGGAATTCGTATCTACGGATTGTCTGAGTGCCATATGCATTTGATCAATAATATGTTTAGGCACCATGACCAAATCATGTTGAGCATAAGATTTCATACCCGTCGTAGCATTTGGTTGAGGTTCACTCAAATGTGTTGGATTGGATACCACATCATTTGAGTTACTAGTTCCCGAATGCTGTTCGAGGTTTTCATTTTCATGCCCAACTTGATGTTGGTTAGCATCATTACCAAGATTGGTTGTGGTGGGTACCTCACTGATGACATCAGAACCGTAGTGAGAGAGATAAGCAACGAGAGCAGCTTGGGCAGAGTGAATGTCATCACAATCCGAATCATATGCGTCAAGATCATCTGCTTGATAAGCTGCATTAGAAGTGGAAACGACTGCAATGCCTTCAATATCTGATGCCCCTGGGTATGCAAGAAATGCTAACTCCTCTGAATCCAAAATCTTTCCCTTTGAATGAGCATCGACCAAATACATCTTCTCACGAAACCATGCATCATCCCTCCTCCTTTTCGGCTGAGTGCATTCCCTAGCCATATGACCTTGTCCTCGGCAATTGTAGCAAGTCACAACCTTTTTAGGACCAATGGGGCTTCCATTTCCATTAGCTTGAGAATTCACAGCTTGAGCATTCACAGTTCTTGTAGGAGGTCCATATGAATTTTGCCTTCCCTGAATAGGTTGCACTGTTACTTGACCATCTTGAACAATAGCTTATTGTCGAGAATTTGAAGAGGTGCGGAGCTGATTGTTTGTTGGTGGAAATCCTTTAGTTGCAACAAGTTTTGACAAGTAGGCAGTGAGATGATTTAGTACATCAGCTGGCGTATCATTTGGAGTAAAGACTGGTGCTTGGATTGGTGGAAGTTAATTAGAGTAGAAAGCTTGTGCTGGTTGTGCTTCTATTGGAAAATATCCTTGCTGAGGAGTATAGCCCATTGGAGAAGTGTTGGCTTGTGATGGTGATGTCTGATATGGTGGTTGCTGTGGAAAAGATTGTTGATGAACACTTTGTTGAAATGCTTGTTGTGGCATCATTGGTGGTTGATAAGATGGTTGCTGTGGTTGCTGATAGGTGTGTGGTGGTGGCTTCTGCAAGTATGATAGTTGTTGATAAGTATAAGCCATGTTCTGTTGAGAAGCATACATGGCAAGTGGATCATGAACTTGAGGTGTAGACAACTGAGCCTCAATCACATGGCATTCGTGTTGTTGAAGAAAAGCTTGAAGTTGATCCACATTGGTGTTATGCAAGTCCTTAGCCAATTTAACATCCGTCATGTACTTTTTCCATTCTGAAGGAAGAGTGTTCAAATACTTGGTGTTCAACTGAAAGGTAGGAATTGCCATGCCATAGATATTGAGCTCATTCAACAATAGGGTAAATCTCAGATAGTAATCATTGAGAGTCTCCCCTGGCACATAGGCAAACTTATCAAAAGTATCATAAAGCTTACACTCTCGTTCTTGTTTAGTTAACGAGGTGCCTTGCATGAGAACACGAATTCTATCCCATAACTCTTTGGCAACTTTATGTTTGTTGACGAGTTTGTAGACATCTAGAGGAAGGGATTGGAGAATGATATTAGTAGCTTGTTTATCACACTTGTCTTGTATCTTAGCATCTCCAGTTAGTTCACCCGTAGTGCGAGGACGAGTAACAACACCTTCCGTCACAGTACCATATACCAATGGTCCATTGAGCACCGATGCCCAAATTAGATGTCCATTTTCCTTGTTCAACATATAAAGTTCCATTCGGGAAGCCCATTCCTCATACATAGTCTTCACCAACATTGGTGGACGATTATCCGTACCCGAGAGGATGGACTTATCCGTAAGAGATGTGTACTCCATTTCAATAAGTTAAGATGAACTTGCAGTTTGTTAAAAATTTTCAAAAACACGTTTTTGAAAAATCTTGGAATACTTGTTGCCCTATCGCAATGCCTAAAAGGAATGCTGTCGCAATGTCCAATCGCAATAAATCCTATCGAAATAATCCAATCGCAATAAATCCTATCGCAATGTTCCAATCGCAATAAGTCCTATCGCAATAATCCAATCGCAATACCCTGTCGGAATATCCTGTCGCAATACCCTGTCGCAATATGGATCGCAATAACAAGAACTCCAATCGCAATCCAATCGTAATAACAGAAAACACTGCAATCACAATCCCAATCGCAATATGGATCGCAATGTTAAAACCCTAGATATTGCGATGGGAGCTGTCGCAATAGTACAAACAGTGCACAAATTTTCCACTTTTCTCGGACAAAACACACCTAATTCGAGATTTTAAGCCAAAAATTGATCCAAACACCCAAAAAGTTTGTGTTTTTAGCCAAAGAAACAATACCAAATCACTACCACAACTATGTAGATGATTTGTATCAAGAAAAAACCATAAAAAACACAAAAAAATAATTTGGACGTATGTTTATATAGATAAAAAAGCTACAAAAATCAAGAACACGAACACATAAACAATACAATCATCCCATGGCTCTTGATACCATTTGTAGGATATGTAAATCTTGCTTATGTTTTAGAGAGAGAAAGAGATAGAAAGATGGTGGATTTCACACAATTCTAGAGAGAGAAACTAATGAGAACTATGTGTAAAAATGAAGAACCACACACCCTCTCCAACTAAGGAGAGGGTTTATATACCCAAGCCCTTGTCATGGGCTTGGGCTTACATTTGGGCCGGCCTACACATGTTGTAGGCTAGGCTTGATCTTGTTTGTTAAATAAAGATAAATAACTAAACTACGAGCTATTACATGGACTATTGTTGGAGTGACCGATCCTTCTTAATACGTAAAACGTATTTCCAACATTTTCCACTAATCAAAACCCTCCCTTTTGCCACATCACACTCCACTCACATCAGATTTTTAACTAATCTTAATTAGTTAATAAATATGACGCTTAACATGTTTTCAAAACATAATATGGATCAAACCCCATGTTCTTGGTGTTCTTCACAAAATTGGGTTTTTTCTTAAATACATGAAATTAACCCTTAATCTTTTCCAGATTTAAGATTAAGGTGGTTATAAACATAACCCAACTCTTAAATCCCATGCCACATCATCCCTCAGCTCACATGTTAAACCCTTGCTACATACTTTTGGGGAAACGGCCAAAACATGCTAGAGAATCAACCATCCATATACAAGCTTACATTTTAAACTTCATGTGAGCCCTTTGATCAAATTCCACCAGCTCACAAGTCCACAAACGTCCAAGACAACTTCACATGAGTTCAAAATATTCAAACTTCAAAGGGGCATTTCTAGAAGAACAATGCTTAGGGTTTCTAGTTATTAGCTTATGTAGACTATGTACACCCTCTATATAAAGGGTATAGGGTCTTACTTTACAAATTGCTCTTGGTTTTTCCTTGTTCACTTTTCTGTAAATCCTACTTTCAGTTTAATGAAATAGATTCTGATTGTTGAAGAAATCCAAGTGCCATTCTTATTATATGCTTGTTATTGGTTAATGTGTGTGATTGTTAAGTTTCAAAACGTGTTTTCAAATCTTATGCAAGAAATTGCAAGTTTTTCAAAAATATGATATTTTGCTAAGTTCTTTGGTACATCCTTGGAATTTTTGGATTACAAGTGATCATAGCACCCTGATAAGAAGATTATCAAGGTGTTGTGAGCTTGTGGTTTGGGGATAATCAAGGAGTGGGTACAAAGGTTGCATTAATCAGCTTTGTTTTTCAATTTTCAGTTTTATATATTGCTTGTTCTAACCTTGTCACTCTTAGCAGCTTTGTGGAAGCTTGTGCCTTGTTAAGCTAGGCACATAAGCTCAAAAATTTGTGACTGTGGATGTACATTCATGAGGTTTGAGCCTTCTTACCCAAAATCTGTTAAAAATACTTGATTTAAGTGATTTGGTGTACTGCTGGTGTATGTGTTGTTTTTTATACTTGAATCTTGTTGATTATGCATGAGAATGATGTTATGATGCATATCTAAGCTTGGATTGACCTGAAATAGACATTTGCTTTGTTAAATTTTGATTTAAAAAGTTTAAGGGGTGTTTGGGTTTACTTGTTTATGCTTTGAATGCTATTTTGAGTTATTGTTTAGGGTTGTTTAGTGTTGGTACCTGCTTATTACTTGGTTGTGTGCTATTATCTGCAAGTTTTCAACTCTTAAACATCAAATCCTATATTGTTCTATAACTCACTTGATTTTGCATATTTTGAACTAAGATTTTGGAAACACCTAGAGTGTATGCATGTTTAGGACTAACAAGTGTTAAATCAAAGTTTGTGTATCCTGTTTAGGAGATTTGAGTGTTTGAAATTTGATTTGTAGTCAAGTATATTAGCAAAGTGCATTTTCTGTTTGTTCTTTGTTCATTAGTAACATATTTTAGCTTGAATCTTGTTCTAAACTTTGAATCAGTGCATGAAACTAGTTGATTTATGTTCATTTGAATTTATCTAAGCTGTTGTGTGCATTTGGTTCAATTTGGTTGGCTTATTCTTGCTAAAACTGCTTATCTTGTTCATAACTGCTTATGTTCATGTCTGTGTCATATCTGGTGATGTTTTGATTAAACTCTATCATTTGGCTGTTAGTATTTATGTTTATTTGATTGTGATTGACTCCTTATAATCCACTGGTTATAAGGGTGCCTTTGTGTGCCTTGAATCCAACAAAAATCCACAAAAGACAAAAAGTCAAACAAGTCAAGCAGTGGAAACTTTTCCCACTGCTGGACACCCAAAACTAGCCACTGCTAGTGTTAATTACCAAACAGCTTATTCATAAGCTATTCTAGCTAATCCAGACTTGCAACAACTTTGATTTTGTGATCAATCTTCATCATTTGACCCATTTGACTAATTTGGAGCATATTAGGGTTTGACTTTTAGGTTTGACTAGGAAACCAATTGACTTGACTTTTTCATAAGTGTTTATTTGCTTATTCCAGCTTACTCTTTGTGCTTATTTGAAAACGTTTTGTTGATTTTGCTTAATTAAGTCATTTAAAACCTTTTGCAACAAGAATCAGCCCTTGAAGTGGTCTAGAACTCAAAAACGACTATTTTTTCGTTTTATGTAGAGAGCTTTTGCTTATTTCAGGCTTATTTATTGGTCTTATTCAAAAATTATTTTTACAAACAGCTTAATTAGGCCAAGAGAAGGTTGTGTGTCAAATTTCAGCTTATGACATCAGCTTATAGCTTAATGGGCCAAAAAGCCCATTAAGAATAAGCTGCTTTGAAATAAGCTGTGATAAGCTCACTTTCAGCTTTTGGGCCTTTAAAATTTTGTGTTTAAAATTGAATTTTGAGTCAGATAGGAGATTTTGGGCTTATTTGGACAACTTTTTGCTTATTGGGCCAAAAAGCCCAATTATGTGGACTGTTTTTCATTTCAGCCCATTTGGAAGCTCATTGGGGGTATTTTGGTACTTTCAAGTTTATTTTTGAGTTAATTAGGTTAAAATAAACTAGTTTGCAACTACTTAGAATTTTTTATAAATTTTGGATTTTTATTAATATTTTATTATATTTTATTATTAAAAATTAAATTTTGGATTTTTTCAAGTTTTTCATTTTCCTTAGCTTAAAAACATTAAGTTAGGAATTTTAAAATTTTTATATTAATTTTAGTGTCATTTAATTAGTTTTTAGAATTATTTTAAGATTTTATAGTTTTAAATCATTTCTAAATAGTTTTAATTAATTTTAAAATTTTCAAAAATAGTTTTTAATTTATTAAGTTATTTTAGAGGTTTACAAAGTGAAAAATCTCATTTTGTGCTTCTTATTTATTAAATTGATTTTTTGGGCTTTAATTAGCATTAAAAAATTATTATTCAATTAAATAAAAGGTTTGAGTGAATTTTGCTTTTTTATAAACTCTAATTACATTTTTTAGGATTTATTGCAATTTTCTAGGAATTTTTTGGGTAATTTTTAAATTTAGTCACTTTTTACGGTTTTACGTGCATGACTTTCGTCTTAGTTTAATTTAGAATCGTAACCGTCATCCTTTTCTATTTTCTTTTCTTTTTTCTTTCTTGATAATCATAATCTCAAAGATTAATCATCTCTTTACACAACACACTAGCCTCCTTAAGAACGAACTCCCCTTTTGGGTCATTTGTGCACGGTTTTCCTAAACCGTCGTACTTACCCTAATTATGTTCTTTTTCCTATCAGAAGGCGTGAAGATTTAGCAAGGCAAGTATCTATTCACCCCCCATACTAAAGATAAACATTGTCCTCAATGTTTCGAGTCTAAGGGTAAAATACCCCCATACTGGAGACGAAGTCGAATGCTTAATCTAGCATGGAAATGGTGGAACCATTAAATCTATAGCCGTTTATGAAGTTTGCTAAAAGACCTAAGGTTAGAACATTAAAGAATATATCATTTGGATATCGAGAAATTCTTCAAAGCAAACGGTCGAAGCTCGAGTAAAACGAACACGAGAGGTTCCAATCGTGAAGATGATGATCTAAATAACCACAATTCACAAACAACCACAGAACAAAGGTTGGAAGGGCACAAATCCCCTCACATAAGCTACATTAGAAAGCAATAATATGTACATGGATAAGCATGGGATCTCCCCCACAAGGAACCTCGTTTTTGATTACCGAGTCATGAGCTCGACTCGAATCCCCATAAATGTGATCATTTAGGGATTATCATGGTTCGGTCATCTTTCATGGGACATACATGTAATCAAGGCCCAAAAGACACCGATAATAAAGGGAAAGCCTCTATACCAGGATCAAAGATTGTATCCTCAGATTTTATTGAAAATAAAATACGTAAAGCCGGAGGATATGTCTTGTAAGGAACAAAACTCCTTACAGCGTACTTATAGTACGTTTCGTCATCAAATCCGAGGGTAGGTTCACTTTGAAATATGGGTGAACGAGAATTACTCAAAATAGGAGTTTCAAAATTTCCCCTAGATCGAAGGCAAAAGCCTCACTAAAATCCTCACTCTCATCGAGAGGCGGTCCATCGGTGTACCCCTCGAGAATGGAGGCATCACAAGTCAAAAGATAAGGCTCATCCAAATGAGACTTAGGGAGGGTGACTAGTAAATCTGGCTCATCGAGTATAGGACCCAAAGAATCCTCACTCTCGATGTCCTCGAACATCTCATCAAAGAGAGGATTTACGTCACCAAAAACGAACGCGTCATCAAATTCAAAAAGGGGATTCGAGTAGATTTTAAATTCGTCGACACGAACTTCCTCATCGAGTAGTGACTCGTCGTTGCTAGTGGAAAAATAATCATCGAAAAGCGGGTTCGAAAAAGTCAATGATTCTTTACCCGAAGTGTCAATGGGAGAGACATCATCACAAGAAGTAGAATCACACTCACTATCGTGATTTTCCTCGTTAGAATCTTTGTGGAAAAATTTATCGAGAACAAAATCACTTACCTCATCTTCGGAGAAAAACGTAGGCTCACTTTGGATTAGAATAGGGATCTCGACACTAGGATTAGTGCTAAGATTCGTCTCCCCCATGCTTAGTAAGGCATCGGTTTCCGTAGTGGGTATAGGAGTAAAAGGCTCTTCATTTGAATATTTTTCCTTAGTAGTTTCGACATCGGCGTCGAAAAACGTATCGATGTGAGCAATGCCATTGGTGGACTTCTCACATGATAAATCCACAATCTCACACGGTGTTGGATTAGGAGTAAAAGGCTCGTCACGAGACGTTCTAGCCTTGATGGTTTCAAATTGGTCCTTCGGAGGGAGCGAATGCGGGTTCTCAAATGACGTAGAAATAGTAGTAACGCATCCCTCCGGAATTAAATTTTTATAAGCTTCGAAAATTGAGGGGTCAACAATTTTCCTTAAAACCTTATAAAATTCTTCTTTTTGAAAATCACTTAACAGAATTTCTTCGTCAAAATTTGGTGTAGTTTGATTTAAAAAATATTCGATAATTTCATCTTCATTAGAAAAATTAGGTTCCAAAGGTTTAACATTGATCGTTCCAATGCGTGCTACGAGTTTTTCTTGTTGTTTATTTTCGATTACATTTCAAAAACCTCGTTCGTTGACGCCCTCATTTCCTTATCTTCGATGCTCTTTTCAACTTCTTCAACAATTGGGTTATTTATTCCTTCCATAATTAGTTGATAGAGCATTTCATTTCGTTCCTTGATACGATTAGTTTCTTCGGCAATGCGAGACTCGTCGATGCGGCAAGAACCGAGATCATTATCGAAAACATGTTGTGGAGGTGATTGGTCAAATCCGTTGAATTGATTGTCGAAAGACGTATTTTGGTTCATCGGTTGACAATCATATCCATGATGAGGTTCGTTTCCACAATTCTCACATGAATATGACAGTGGGTATTGCGAAGATTGGTCATAGAAATTAGGATTCGGTTCGTGGTCATTATAGTTATTCGTACAACTAAATCCGAAATCATGCTCCAAACCGCAAAAATCGCATGAATAAGACGAAGGCGGTTATAGAGTATGGTCATATGATTGGAATTCGTAACCATAGGCGTTTTGATTTGTTTCATCATCTTGATTATTAACACAATAATAAAATGAATCATTCGACGAATAAAACGAAGACAATTGGTGAACTTGGTCGTAGGATTGAAATCCGTCACCATTGTCATTTTAAGGGGAGTCGTAGATATAACCCTCCCTTCCTCCTAAAATCTCGCAATTATAACAATTACCACCATCGGGCGGTCCTCCACAATATGGACACGAATAGTAACCATCATTCGACATGATGTAACGCGGAAATCGTAATGAGAATTAAACAATTTAGAGGTTGAAGAAGAGAATTATGAAAATAGAAGGAAAGTAGAAGATTTTTTTTTTTGGCTTTTCAATTTTTTTGGAATTTTTGTGTATTACCTAGAAATTAATCTACAAAAACTATCCACTAATCAAAGGTCTCGATTAATGAATCCAAAGGGAGTGAAGGTAATTACGTGAATTAAAAAACTTCGTTCGACTTTGAAACGTTGGCGGAACGTCAAAAAGTTTCGAGGGTTCAATAAATAAAACTCATAAAAATAGATTAATAATACCTGATTTGGCAAACCCCTAATTAATCGTCACTTTTAAAATGCGCACAAGCGAGCGGAGAAAACGAGGCGGCGCGAAGCACTTAAGAGCCTTTTTTCTTTAGGTCGTGAAATACAACCGCCTTATACCCACCTTATAGTTTGTATTTATCGAGATTAAATCAATTAAGTGTATTTATCTATTTTTCCTTTGATTTCGTTTGAATTCGATATACTTAATAATGACCGGAAAGCCTACTCTTAAGGTGCGATTTCTCGCGTATTTGGATAATTATTGTGCGTTAATTATTATACGTAAATACAATATATTATGCACAAGAAAACGAGAAAACGGTTTTGTGTTAATAGAGATCTATTTAACACTATTTATTTGTATGGCTAATAGTATAGAAAAATAAAAAGAAGTATTTACGATAAAAAACATAAACACTCAAACGAACACGAGTAATAAATATGGCTAAACATACCTCTCCGGCAGCGGCGCCAAAATTGAAGTAGCTAAATCTATACCCTTTTATGAAAAAGGAATATAAAGCGCGCAAGTATTAAGTTCTATGATTTAGGAAAACCGTAAAACCGATAAATGCGAGTTCGTTCTCGAAGGAGGTGTGTGTGTGTGTGCCAATACGTATAAAACAATGTTTGGATTAGTGTCGTTTTTGGGTTTAAAGAGAGAAAAATTAAGGACGAGTTACACTACGATTACACTACGACGTAAAACGTAAAACGATGACGTAATTACGTAAAACGCGACGAAATTAAAAATTTTAAACTAAAAACAAATTAAAAATTAAAACTAAGCTTAAAATAATATAAATAAGAATAAAAATTCAATAAATAAATTAAAGCCTTTTATTAATTAAATATTCAATTTTAAATGCTAATTAAAAGCCTAAAATTAAATATAATTAACAACAAGCCTAAAATACTATTTTATCAAACAAATATCTTACTTATAATAATTAAACACTAAAAAGTATTTTTCGTAAAATTTTAAAACTATTTTTCAATTTTTTAATTGCTAAAAACACTTTTTAAATTAAAATAATGACAAAAAATAATAAATTAATGCTAAAAATAATTTACTTTTTGAAAAATCCTAATTTACTTAGTTAAATAGTAGAAAAATGAAAAAAATTGAAAACAAAACTTTTTACCCTAATAAGACAAAAACAGTTTGAATTAAAACCTAATTAAACATAAATTAATTTTTAAAAAATAATAAATAAAGTGAACAGTGAACTTTCTATTTTAAAAACCTTAATTTATATTATTTTAACTATGAAAAATTTTGAAACTGAAAAATACAACTTTTTTTACTAAAAGACAAAAATAGTTTTAAATTAAACTAATTAAATCTTAAATTAAATCTAAAAATATTAAAATGAAAAGTAAAATAAAAATAAACTTTATGAAAAATCATAAAATAAATAAACAAAACTGAGAAAAATAGAAAATCTGAAAAAGGGTGAAAATTTGCCACTAAAGACAAAAATAAACAAATCTGAAAGTGACACTTGGGTCACTTTTGTCCACTAGTATAGCAGTGGGAACAAACACACTAGCAGTGGGAACTTTTTCCCACTACTTGGTCACATTAACACGATTTTGTTGATTTTTAAGCTATTTTGTTGGAGTTTTTTTGGAACCAAGGGCACCCCCAGACTCAGTGGAGTGTGGTGAGTCAGTCTAAGCACAAGAATCAACAAGTTAAACACAAAAATCACACAACAGTATGCAAATGCAGTCACTGATGTAAAAGGTAAGGTCTGGTGGAGTACTTGCTGGTTCGATTGGTAACTGGACGAATTTCAACAACCAAGAACTTGATCAATTTACCACCAATTCACAAATAAACTAACAACAATCTTAAACTAATACTTACACTAACAAATTTCCATATTTTAACTTGAAAAACACTAAAACCACCTTGTTAAAGGCCTCCTGAATTTTTATGCTATTTTCACCAATTTTAAAACATGCAAACTCCTTTTTCTATAATCAAACTTAAAGCAACCTACTGAATATCTAACAAATGCCTATTTGGGGCATGTTGATGTAGTAAAATCATACACGTTTTAGGAAAAACGCGTATGAGCGGCAAGTATTAAGTTCGACGATTTAGGAAAACCGTAAAACCGAATAAGTGCGAGTTCGTTCTCGGCAGAGTTGTGTGATTTATGTGCCAATTGTATAAAATCAAAGTTTGTATTAGTGTCGTTTTTGGATTTGTAGAGAGAAAATTATAAGACGAGCTACAACTACAATTACACTACGACGTATGACGTATAACGCGAACGTAAATACGTAAAACGTGCCAAAAATAAAAATTAAAGCTAAAAATTAATTAAAAATTAAAACTATGTTTAAAATAATATAAATAAGAATAAAAGTTCAATAAATAAATTTTAAAACCTTTTATTAATTAAATATTCAATTTTAAATGCTAATTAAAGCCCTAAAATTAAATATAATTAAGAAAAAGCAGAAAATATTATTTTATTAAACAAATACCTCACTTATATTATTTAAACACTAAATAGTATTTTCCTAATTTTTAAAAGCTATTTTTCTATTATTAAAACACTAATAACAGTTTTTAAACTAAAGTAATGATTAAAAATAATAAAATAATGCTAAAAATAAACTTACTGTTTCAAAAATCCTATTTTATATTACATAGTAGAAAAATAGAAAATGTTGAAAAAAGTAATTTTTTCACTAAAAGACAAGACAGTTTTGATTAAAACCTAATTAAACTTAAATTAAATCTAAAAAATAATTAAAAAGAGTGAAAAGTGAAACTTTTAAAACTAAAAATCTTAAAACAACATTCTTAATCTAAGAAAAAATTTAAATCTGAAAAACCAAACTATTTTGCAATAAATGACAAAAACAGTATTTAAATAAACTAATTAAAATTGAATTAATTCTAAAAAATGCAAAATAAACAGTAAAATAAAAATAAATTTAATGAAAAATTATAAAATAAAATAACAAACATAAGAAAATTAAAAACATTAAAAAAGCTTAAAACAAGCCACAAAAGATAAAAAGTATAAAATCTGATGTTGACAGGTCTATATCCCTTGTCTTGTAGTGTAGCAGTGCGAAGGTTTAGCTTAGCAGTGGGAACTTTTTCCCACTGCTCTCAACAGAAAAATGGGTCTGGGCACAAATTGGTAGTTTTGAGCTTGTTTTTTGGTTTCTTTGGAATAAAAAAGGCACCCCTACACTCAGTGGAGTGTAGGGAGTCAAGTTAAACAAGAAATCACACAGGTACAATGCAAGAAAATCACAAAAAAGCTAAGATATGATACTATGATGAAAAACTATGGGTCTTTGAACAGTTTGCTGGTGTGTTGTGCACTTTTGTGAGTTTCAAACCTCCCAAACTCACACAAAATTTACCCAAACTATAAACAACAATATCCAAATCCTAGTTTATCATAAATTCTACTGATGAGCAATATTAGAAATCAAATAACACTAAAACAAGCTAGATCAAGCTTACTAATTAAATAGCTATTTTTACCCAATATAGAACATGCAAAATTTACTTCTTGTTATCTAAATCAAAACAAAACACCAATATTAACCTATTACTAGCAACATGGGTATGTTTAACTGGTATACTTTGATTTTGTTTCACCCAATGTCAAGCAGACCATAAAACCAAACACCCCTTAATAAACTGAGATCAAAGATTTGCAAAGGTTTCTTAACCAAAACTCTGCCAAATTAATTCTAAGCTATCAATAACAAGAATCTACCCAAACTTAAGCATAATGAAACATTAAACTAATCACACCAACATATTTACCCAAAACTCATGAGCATCAAATTCAAGAAATTAGGAGGGTTCAAGCCTAGGATTTACCTTGTGGGACTTACAATCCAGTCCCCACTATGGCTGATATGCCATCTCCATCAAGCCAAGTTTGAGCTTTTGGGATTAATGAGGTTGCTATTGAGAATGATGATTTGACTAAAGCAGTCACACCCAATATGTCTTCTAAAATGAGATGACAAAGAAAAAAGGATTGTGGAACCTACTAAGAAAACAAAGAAAAGGTGCAAGCTTATATAAGCTAGCTCATAAGCTAGAGTCAAGTAGATTATGAGTTGGCTTATATAACCAGTGAGTTCAAGCTAATAATGAAAAACTAGTTTTCTTGAAAAATACCTTTTGAAGCATAAACTTTTTGAAACAAGCAAATGGTAATCCAAACTGAAACTTAACAAAAGCTTATAAACTTATTAGCTTTTGGCTTGTCAGGCAAAAAGCTTATGGGTTTATGAGCTTTGGATCTCAAAATGATTTTTTTGCCAACAATTCTCTTGACAAAGAATACGTTTTGATAAACAAGATAAATAAAATTCTTTAAACTAAGAAAACTGAATAAATGGAACACAAAAGTCTCAAATGCAAGGTTAAAAATAAACTTTAACTATTTTTTATTTTAAAGTTTACAAATGAAAAATCTGGAACAAAAGAAAATACTACCCACATACGGGTGTATTTATACAGGCTCATGGAAGATACTAGAAACTGAATAAAAAAATACAATGAAGGTAAACCCTAACATCTAAAGTTCCAGAATTGCCCCTTTGGTCTTGGTCAAAATTTGATCATGTGAAGTGTGTGAAGATGTCAGGCTGCTTTGCTTTGATCTTGGACGTATATCTCAACCTTTGGGACCAAGGGAAACGCCTTGGTCGTTGGATTTCTACAAGGTTCTCTTTTTGCTATTTTGAGTGAAGCAGGGGAGCATGAGGGGTCCACATGTGGTCACGGGGAGGGAATTTGGTGGAATGGGTTTGGATGAGAGGGTTGTTAATCACCAATCTGGAGTTAATCAAACAATAACCCCTTAAACTGTACTTAATACAATTTAGGGTTTTTGTGGGTAACAGGGATGTTTTTGATGTGGATTAGGGGTTAATTAATTTTGAAAACGTGTTTCCCTCAAATTTAATAAGTATAAACAGGTTTTAAAATCTGTTATAAAGAAAAGAGTTGAGTGGATGGTGACGTGGGTGAGAGGAGAGGTTTGATTGGTGGATGATTGTAGTGGGGTGACGTGTCAAGTGCAGGTTGGTGGGTTTTAAGTTTCTTGTCTGGACACAACCAGCCCCTAGTATTCCATTTTATCTTCATTTCAACTTTGTACAACCATACTTTACAATCCCTTTATAACCAAGTTTCTTTTTTCATAATTTGTCCACAATAAGTTTTGAAAAGGTATTTCAAGGACCATATGTGCAATTAATGCATACTTCAAGGGCCATTCTTGTATAATCTCATCATTTTAGGGAACCAAGTGTAATATTTGAGTTTTAAAAGGGTTTAAAATGACATGTCTTCCAAAGTTGAGGGACCAATCCTGACAAATCTTCAAACTTCAAGGACTTCAATGAAAATTCATGATTTGGGTCCGGTTCTTTGTGCGGCTTCGTTTCCCGTGTTCGTTTTTGCTTGATTCTTGTGACCTTTTGTTGATTTTACGATATCCCTACCTAAAATACACAATGAACAAAAACAGGCATATTTTGGGGTATTTTAATGATATTTTAAGCGTTTTAAGCCCAATTTGGACAATGAGACTATGTATAATTGTAGTCTTATCACTCCCCCATACTAAACCATTGCCGTGTCCCCACGAAATTCTAGAATTAAGTATCGTATCATTTCCAATATTCATTTTTATGTGACATTTATTAAAGACATAAACTTAAATAAACTACTACACGTGTTTTAGACATAATGTATTGTTTTCATCACGATTAAGTGACTTTTAGGGTCAAAGAATAAGAACACGTGAATACCTCATAGAGATAAGTTCGTCATCCTTGATTTTCACCTAATTCCATGCTAAGCGTGTAACGAGATCATTGTTATTATAAGTTAGCAACACAAACATTACTCACGAGTGTTAATTACACACTTAGACTCCCTTATTCCTAATTGGTATCTCTTATATTTTATTTTTTTCTTAATGATCATGAGGATACATTTTTGACTTTTGTATCATGAGTGTTAATAAAGTAGCACGATTTAATCGATAATTAGCCGAAGGACACGATCTTTTAAAACGGCTTCTCGTAATCTCCTTGAGTTCATATCTTCGCATAACTCGTTTCACGATTTGAGACCTTTCTCGCATCGATATTTGGATGTGTTTCAAACTTCAAATCTTGGAAGACTTTCTTGAAATAATGGTCTTCTCTTCATATATGAAATTTCTACATTTGACATACAACGATCTGCCTCCTTTTAGGAGTTGGATATATTTATTCTCATATCTTGTTAGGGTCTTTTTGGATAGAATTCTCTATGATCTTTAGGGGAGTATATTGCTTCTCTTCGTGTGTCTCAATCCTTCATATTGATTTTGGAATAATGATACTTCACATCATCTTAGATCTTTAGCAACAAAATGGAGTTCCTCATGCCTTGTGAGGGCCTTTTTGGAAATTGCCAATCTTCGCATCCCGCTTCAATAAGTTATGCATTGGATATGAACTCTATTCGAATATGAGCAACTTTTAAACGATCTTGGGCTAGAAGCTAAGTAACCTTTTTAATCGTACGATCTTACTTATTACATTTATTTAAACAAAAGCGTGGGGAGAATAAGCTAATAATTACTACACATGAGATTGTGAAAGATTACGAGACTTATAATTAACACTATCATTTCTCGTCCTCATTTAAGATACTTAGCCTAAAAAGTTAAGGGAATCGAAGCTAAGTGCTCAACACGCACGGTCGAGTCAAAAATTACTCTTATTCTCACCATCAGAAAACCTACATTCGTGTCTTAAACACTTATGAAAAACAAGAAACATTTTAAAATTTGGCCATTTTTAGCCTTATTTTGCAACAAAACGATAATAAAAAGATGAAAATTGGATTGTGTGTTGACGTGAGCAAGGTGAAGTATCTACTCATCCCCCCATACTAAAACTAAACATTGTCCTTAATGTTTCGAGTCTTGGGGTGAAACACCCCCATACTAGAGACGAAGTCGAATGCTTAATCTCGAGCATGGAAAGGGTAAAACGAATAACCTAAAAGCCATTTATGAATTATGCTTATAAGATAAACGTTAGAACATAAAAGGATATCATCGGATATCGGAACCTCCAAAGGTAACGATCGAAGCTCGAGTGATCCGTAAAACGAACACGCGAGGCTTCAATGATGACGATGAACCTAATGAATCACAATCACAAAAAACCACGGAACAAAGGTTGGAAGAGCACAAGTCCCCTCGTTACACTATTAGAAAGAAAAAATATTTACAAGGATAAGCATGAGAATCCTCCACGAGGCACCTTATTTTTGATAACCGAGTCAAAAGCTCGAATCGAATCCCCATAAATGTGAACATTTAGGGATAATAATGGTATGGTCATTTTTAGTGGGTCTTACATGATAAACAATGCCCAAAAGCAACCGGTACTAAGGAGTAAGTCCTTCGATGATGCAAAATACCGGGATCGAAGATGGCATCTTTGTTTTCATGGGATAAACGAACCAACGCCACTTCAACACATGCTAAATTCTCAAAGAGGTAAAAGAAAATAGATGAGAAATAGAAGGGCGGGACAATGGGTGGGGCACTTAAATCATGAGCTACTCGAGGTAGACTCACACCAAGAAAATGAATAAGATGTCCATTTATTGCATCGGTGGAAGACCGAGATTTCCCTTTACAAGCAATTTCTGGATCGAATATCTCGTCCTCGGTGGTAAAATGTGAAGAAACATAAGGGGCTTCCCCCACACTAAAACCACACCAACCGTCGTCAAAAGGAGTAGACGAGGTGGTTGCACTCAAACAACGATGTGATGACGGAGTTAAACATGTAGAAAAATCTTTTAATTCATTTTTAAAATCTTTTCCTTTTTCATCGTATAAAAACTCTTTATGAAAACCTGATTTGATTATGTCGTAAATATTTGGCGTTTCAAACTCAAGATTAATCACGCTAAAAATCTTCACATTTAAGTCGCGGTTAGGGGGTTGTGGATTGTATAAATTCTCAAAACGTTTGTCAACAAAGAACACCGCCCCCTCGGGGTCAACATATTCATCATCCTCATGAACGTGCATCTCATCGATTTCTTCATCATAGATGGGTTTGTCAAACCAAGGTTTTTCATTCCCTCATGTAAGATTTTAGAAACTCTCTCGAAGAGATCACGATCAAGCATAAAACCATCATTCCTTTGTGGGGTCGTTGATAAGTTAGATCCTCACGAATGTGGTAAACGTCATTCTCAAATGAGGAGTGTTGATTAGGTAACTCCTCGAGAATGGGATATTTGGTGGTCATATGAGTTGGTTTGTCATTGAAAATAAGACGTTCCAACTCATTAAGTTCATCCTCGATTTTGGAAAGATCTACCTCACTTATAGGTGGAAGTGGAGGCAAAAGAGCGAGCTCTCATTAAATGATTTCCTCAATCTCGAGATCAAACTCATAATCATCGTACATCACATGAGAAGAGGTCTTTTTAGAAGAATCCTCAAAAATGGCATGTGGATTTTGAAGTACGTGATCAATCTCGGCAAAATCGCCATCGTCATCATCAAAGAAAGAGTCGATGTGAGCACTCACAACCATGGTCTTACAAGTCGAATGACTATGCTTAGGTGACTTTTCTGAAACAAGAGGATCGATGTCGATGAAACCTTTAGCCTCAACGGGTGTTGGGCTAGGAAATGGAGGCACTTCGATGGAGTTAGAAGTTGAAGCCTCAAAGACGTGGTCCTTCGAAGGTGGTGAAGACGAGTCCATATTTGTTATTGTCGTGATGGCACTAACGTCACCCTTCGGAATTTGTTGTTCACTTGTTTCGCCAAATACATCCCAAAGTGATTTTTCATCCATAAATCTACAAATACCCTTTTGAATTAGGTATACGTATTCTTTATCATTAAAATCATCATCTTTAAAACCGTTCTTTTTAATTCTTTCAAAACATGCATTAAGCCTCATATTTTCCGCTAAAGTTAAAATTTTGAAATCATTAGAATTTGAAACATCGGGTTTTGCAACCTCGGTTTTATCATGATCATTTGAAACTTGAGATTTATTTGCGAAAAGTCCATTTTATCATCCCTATATCTCATAGGAACTCTCCCCTTGTGGATGTCGATTACGGTTCGAGTCGTTGATAAAAATGGTCGACCTAAAATAATGGGACATTTAGGGTCACACTCGTAATCGAATATGACGAAATCCGCGGGAAAAACAAACTTTCCAACTTTAACATAGACATCCTCGGCTATTCCAATTGGAATAAGTGGTGTACAATTTTCTAGCTCGATAGTCATGTTCGTGGGGGTAAGTGAAGGCAATCTCATCAATTTCCAAAGAAAATGAGGCATAAGATTGATGCTAGCACCTAAATCGGCAAGGGATAAACATCCCTATATCTCGGAAAAATCACAAGGTAATAGAAATTGGCCCGGATCCTCTTCCTTTTTTGGCATTTTCCTTTTGGGTTTTTTAAGAAGGATCGATGCACAAGTTTCTTCAAGGGTTACTTGGGTAAGGTTGATAAAACTCTCTTTTTAACCGTGGATGGAATTTGAGGTACACGAGGGTGTGCAATCTTTTCCTTTGTCACCACGTTCACCCCATCGACTTTAGAGCATGAAGGCGTCTTAGAAGTCGAGGGTTGAGAAGAAGGAACAACTCTAAATCCATCAAGGGTAGGGGTAATCACACGACTTTTATCACGAGACGAGGCGGCTTTACATTGTTCCTTCGGATTAGCAACGGTGTCACTAGGTAACGAACTCAATGACGCACCCGAGGCTTTGTTCATAATGGCCGAAAACATCTTTTTAATATCAATTTGTCCTTGCTCAATCTTCGTGTTTTGATTTTTCAAAGTATTGGAAAAGTCGTTTTTCAAAGTACCAATTTGTCCCTCTAAACGTTTCATATTAGCCATTTGTATTCATATATTCTTGAAAACCATTTGAAGAATTATTTTGATTAACATTAAAGTTCCCTTGGTTTTGATTGTTTCTTTGAAAATTTCCTTGATTACCATTTGAAAAATTGTTACCTTGATTGTTGTTGTTTTGAAAACTCGAGTTTTGGTTGTTGTTGTTATCTCGGTTTTTCCAATTTAAATTACGACCTTGATTATAACCTCCTTGATTCGATAAATTTCCTTTTTGATTTTTTCCTTGAAAATTGTTTCGGTTTTGATTAAAATTGTTTCCTTGATAATTTCCTTGTGATGGACCCGCATTGTTTTGATTTTGAAAATTGTTGTTTAACGTGTTAACACTCGATGTTTGGTCATCCGTAGCCGTACACTCGTAATATCTGTCTTTTTAGTTCGTTTTCTCGGTATCTTAACGAATTGATATACAATTTTAAGCTCAACTTGATTGTTTTTGGTATTAAAAATTGAATGGTAATCTAGTTCTATTTGGCACAAAGCATGTAGAAATGTAAAAATAGCTATATTACGTAATATGTACTATTCTAAAACATTTAGCATTTACCACAATTAAATGCACACAAATCTATAAAAACGTAAAAGACACATTTTAATTACAAATGAAAATATAAATTTCAAAATTTAAAATAAAAATATAAAACAACTTCTATAAAACTATAATTGCAAATTTAATAAAACTACAATTTGAAAATACGTTTATATTAGGCTAAAACAAAATGTTGCAAATCAAACATGTAATCGGGCCCAAAAATGAAACTTAGCCCAAAAGTACAAAACCAAACGCAACCTTACTAAATTCTATTTAACAAAAAACTACTGCAGCCTTCTAATCCATTACGCAAGAAATGCAAACAAGCAGAAAGATCAGGGACTAGTTTGCAATTTTCGACGAGTAAAAATAAAAAAACGGCTTTATGACTTTTACAGACTAACTTTTTGGGCTGGTAATTGGTTACTAGTAGCTAACAAATGAGATTAAAAAAATGCTTAACTAAAACTCAGTTAACACTTCTAAAATGAACTGATCCAAATTCAACAATATAAAAGAACTAAATCCAAACACCCTATAACATGCAGAGAACAAACATCAGAAAGGTTAAAGAATTGAGATCGAGAACTAAACTAGAACATATAGTAAACTTATTATCAGCTAGCAATTAAAGTAGAAATCAACAAGAATTACACTAAACTACATCAAACTAGCAGATTACACTATAACTGGCAGAATGTAAAACGAGCTAAACCAAGAATTATTAAGGCCTCCGTTGAGGAGAAGCGGAGCGCTGAGCTCGCTTAAAACCAATCACACCTTCACTTCGAACCTTCTGCTATCTTACTCCTTGCTGAATGTAGTCCTGCAAAACTGAATATCGAAACAAAGAAAACTCGGAATCGACAAATACAATCTTACAAATCTTTGGAATACTTTCTGAATCGAAACTCTTCAACCTATCACTAATCAATAACAGAAAACCTGTTACCTCAGCTCATGAAACCTCACTATCTTAAAAACATTTACTTTCGAAAAATCTACAAAAAACTTATTATCAGATTTGATAAAATCGAAAAGCTGTTAAAATTTTGACTACTGAAATCTCACCAAAAATGAACAGTCTAACTTGTTCAAACTTAAAAACAGAATGAGAAACAATTAACTAACGTGTTCAACTGATTATGAACGCATAAAGCAGAAAAATCAGAAACAGACTGATGCACTCAATCCACAGGATTAAAATACTTTCAAAAGCTACTCTTTAAAACAGAACAATATACCAACTTGTAGAAGTTTTAGAGAGCCAAAGTCAAAACCTCATAATGAGTAAAGACATGGTAATCAACACTTATGGTAAACTCATTGGAACTCATGAACTAAAAGCTGAAAATCAGACTTCTTTACTAACAGTTTTGAACAAACTCGTAACAGATAACTCTTGAAACTAAACAAATCAACTCTCTAGTTCTTTGAAACTTAATAGAAACTCAAACACAAATTTTAACAACTCATAAACTTCAGAGAAAGAGTATGTAACAGTAAGGATGAAAAAGATATTAAGAAATGAGAAGATTTTATTAATGGTGAAAAAAGTGGTTACAACAGATTTGAACTAATAACAGAAAGTGTAACTGAACATCTAACTATCTTGATTGAGTAAAAATCTAAAACTTAACTACTCCTATTCTACACCTACACTATGTGTGAATCTACTCCTAAGCTAACCGATTGAAATGAGAGCTTCGTCTTCTTTTTATAGCCGTCGAGAGGAGTGGAGTAGAGGTCTTGATGACGTGTTTCATCAAATCACTTGATGACACGTGTAAAATACGAGGATAAATCGAACTCGTTCTTCATCATCTTCCAATTTTGGGCGTTTCTTTATCTTCGTGTCTTGATCTAATTGTCTTATACCATCATGTAGAGAAGAGGAAGGTGATCATTTTTGCTGTTGAAGGCTTCGGCTGAATCTTTGTAGATCGTCCTTTATTCTCGATTTACAGGTTTGAGGTGGATGAAGTTGGTTTTTTCGTTTCTTTCTCTCTCTTCACAATGGAGAAGAAAGTGAAACGTATATTGTTTTTGTGTGTTGACTGGTCTTGGTCCATTTGACCAAGTAGTTATAACTTTCCACAACTTTGCCTTTTAGTCCTTTGTCTTTTTACTTTCTTGCAAAAGTTGTATAAACTTTTTTAAATCAATCTCTTTTCATCCTCCATTCTTTAGAAAATGCAACTTAAGCCCTCGATCTTTGAAGTTATGCCAAGTAAAGTCCTTGAATCATCTTTTCGTCTTTTTCTTCGTCTTTTGTGATATAAATTCCTTGAAAACGCGTCTTTGTTCCAAAATGTATCTTTCTTACCTGAAAACACATAAAACACAAATACACGCATAATTCTGATATTTTAAAGTTAAAATAATGTATTTGACTGTGTTTTGAGTGGTTTTTGGATCATTATTGATGAGTGTTTTCACACTTATAAACTCCCCTCCACTCGACCATTGCCATGTCCTCATGCAAAACAACATTTTAAAGCTCTAAAGTTACACTTTTCTCATAATTAACCAACCTTGGCCATTTTATGATTTAATAAACTATACTATGCTATATGATGAATGATTTTGAATATTTACAATGCAATGCAAAGAAAACAATTTTATTTATATATTTTTGATTTTTATTGAAATGGTTTTGATGGAAATAACTCATAAAGAAATCAATGACTTAGATTAGGGCTTTGGTACCATGGACACTTATCACCCTCAAGTTTCACTTTCCCCATACCAAGCTTAAAAATAGGATCATTGTATTCACAAGTGAAAAGTGCATCAACTTATTCATGACAATTAAATGTGGAACCGATTATTAATTGAGCAAATTGCTTGTGGGCAAATTTGTCATTATTTGAAGCGTGAAATATAAGAAATGTAAAATCCAAAAATAAGGAAGCACGGTTTTAATCCTAAGTAATCCTCTCATCCATTACTTGAAAAACCGCTCACAATTAATATAAGTCCGTTTCAAGAATAATAAGTCATTCGCCTTATGTGTAAAATCCTCATGTCATGCTTTCATAAGTAGCTACACACTCGCTAAGGAAAGAAAAATAAAACTCACGCAATAATTTACATCCGCCATCTTTTTGAGACTTTGGATCTTCAACCCCGCAACCCGTCAAGGTAATATTGGATTGGAGCAATCTATTGAATCCCCGCAACCCGTCAAGGTAATATTGGAACTCAATAGTCACTATAATTAACACCACACTGCCCCTCTTGGGAGTCTTGTATAATTATTTTTTTTTCTTTTCTTTTTCTTTTTCTTTTTCTAGCCACTCATTTTTTTCATAAGCCGCTCTTATTTTTCTTTATTCCTCACAAAGAAATTTGAAAAGAATAAAAGGAAAAACACCCGCTAAATATTGAGCATGACATAAGTCTAACAGACATAAAACGTTCTAACTTAGAATCTTAAAACGTACTTATATCAACCATGAATGATTAGACAAAAATGCATAAGAGATTACAAATCAATTAAAACCGTTCTTGATTATTTATTAACAATTATATACATGCAAAGAAAATAGAGGTTAAGAAGAGAAGGGTTTAGCCACAAGTAATTATCATGAAGTTTATCTAGCCCTTTTATACTTGCTTCAACTCTATCATTTCCCATTATCCACAAATTTAAAATTTCAAATAATGAAATTGGTGGATTCTTAGCCTAATTGTCCAATGAAGGACTACATGGTTAAGGGTACTAGCTAGAGAGTGCTAAGATAAGCAAACTCGGGTTGAGTCAAAATATCCATGGCGGGCCTAATATGTCAAAGAAATCTAAATTTGTTAAACCATGTTTTATTATATTTTTTCTTTATATATTTTTGATGAAAGATTAAAGAAGAAATATATACAATGCAAATGTGTTATGCAAAATGAAAAATGATTGATGCAAAAATTATGAATGCATGTTTTTGGTGGCCAAAGTAGATCAAAAATTTGAAAAATGTTGAAAAATCAATTTTCCATGTTATCATGCAAGACAATGACAAGTTCTAGGTAAGGTCACTTCGATAGAAGACCCCCCTACACTTAAGCTAAACATTGTCCTCAATGTTTAAGAGCATGGAAGTATAAAAACTTCCCCTACACTTATGACAATGAACAGACTTTGCTTAACCCAAGTTAAGGAAAGGACAACTATTAGTGAAATCATGTTTAAGCACAAGGTGTCAATGAAAAATCACTATAGTAACGAAGTGAACCGGATACAAGGGCCTCCTCCATAAGCTCCAAAGCATGAGATGAGTGAGCAACCCTACAAACAATCATGAAGACAAAAGAAGGTCTCCCCTACACTTATCTCCAAGTCTATACCTTTATTTCTAACCTACAACACTCTAAACCTAGTTATACGATGCTTGAGTTAATGAGTCTCTAGCTCGACTCGTCCCTCAATGAATTAATTCATGGGGAAAATGGGGATCTCTTGGACCATTTCAACGGAAATGTCCTCCCCAAAGTAATGCTTAACACGGTGACCATTCACTTTAAAGTTTGGACCATCGGGTTGTGACAACTCAAGAGTTCCATATGGAAACACTTGAGCAATAGTGAATGGACCGGACCATCTCGACTTAAGCTTGCCTGCAAAAAGTTTCAATCTTGAGTTGAAAAGGAGAACCGGCTCTCCAACTTTGAACTCACGATTCTTGATCTTAGCATCATGCAATTTCTTAGTCTTTTCCTTGTAAAGCAAAGAATTTTCATAGGCATTGGCTCTCAATTCATCCATCTCATTGAGTTGATCTTTCCTATGTGAACCGGCTTGGTTTAAATCAAAGTTAGCCCACTTGAGAACCCAAGATGCCTTATGTTCTAGCTCGAATGGGAGGTGGCACGCTTTTCCATAGACAAGCCTATAAGGCGTACAACCAATTGGTGTTTTAAAAGCCGTCCTAAACGCCCACAAAGCATCATCAAGCTTATCCGACCAAGAAGCTCGATGCTCGCCCACCGTTCTCTCTAAAATTCTCTTTAAACCACGATTTGTGACCTCGGTTTGACCATTTGTTTGAGGGTGATACGCGGTAGAAAGTCTATGATTCACTCCATATTTCTTCATAACTCTCGTGAATTGATCATTACAAAAGTGCGTACCACGATCACTTATGATGGCCCGAGGTACACCAAATCTAGCAAAAAATTGTTTCAAAAATTTCACAACAACTCTAGCATCATTGGTAGGTAAGGCTTTAGCCTCCACCCATTTGGACACATAATCCACCGCCACAAGTATATACTTGTTTCCCTTAGAGGATGGAAAAGGTCCCATGAAATCAATGCCCCACACATCAAATATCTCACACTCTTGGATAAAATTTTGTGGCATCTCATCACGTTGTGTAATTTTTCCTTGTCTTTGACAAACATCACAAAATTTCACCATTTCATGGGCATCTTTGTAAATGGAAGGCCAATAGTAACCCGAATCAAAGACTTTCTTGGCGGTGTAGTTAGGCCCAAAATGTCCACCCGTAGGTCCTTTATGACACGCCTCTAAGATCTTAAATGCCTCGGGCCCGTCTACACACCGTCTAATGATTTGGTCCGCACATTGCCTAAAAAGATATGGATCATCCCAAAAGTAATACTTAACTTCCTTTAGAAACTTCTTCTTTTGTTGATAAGTAAGACCCGCAATAAGCACATTGCCCACAAGATAGTTTGCGATATCCGCAAACCAAGGTGTGGCATCCTCTTGGGAAGAGATAGACATGAGCTCCTCTAATGGAAAGGATTCATTGATTTCTTGGTGTGGTAAATCTCCTTGAAAAGGATGCTCAAGTCTACTCAAGTGATCCGCCGCTAAATTCTCGGCCCCTTTTTTTTATCACGAATCTCTATCTTAAACTCTTGAAGCAACAAAACCCATCTCAAAAGCCTAGGCTTAGCATCTTGTTTGGTCATAAGATACTTGAGAGCGGAATGATCCGTATACACTATGGTTTTGGAAAGCACAAGATATGGTCTAAACTTCTCAAAAGCATATACTATAGCAAGCAACTCTTTTTCCGTGGTAGTGTAATGAATTTGTGCACCAGTCATGGTTTTACTAGCATAGTGTATAGGTTTAAAATGCTTATTAACTCGTTGTCCTAAGACGACCCCCACCGCATAATCACTAGCGTCGCACATAAGCTCAAAAGGTAATTCCCAATTTGGAGAAACCAAAACGGGAGCCTTAGTCAATTTTTCCTTAAGAGTCTCAAAAGAGTCTAAACAATCTTGGTTAAAAATGAAAGGAGCCTCTTTCTCCAAGAGGTGAGTCATCGGTCTAGGTATCTTAGAAAAATCTTGTATAAAGCGCCTATAAAATCCCGCATGACCTAAGAAACTCCTCACACCTTTAACCGAGGTGGGTGGGGGAAGCTTAACAATCACATCAATTTTAGCTCGATCAACTTCTAATCCCTTGTTGGATATCTTGTGTCCTAAAATAATCCCCTCTTTCACCATAAATTGACATTTCTCCCAATTAAGCACCAAACGTGTTTCCTCACAACGCTTAATCATTCGTTCAAGATTGGTGAGACATGAGCTAAATGAATTTCCAAAGACGGAAAAGTCATCCATAAAAACCTCCATGGTTTGCTCTATCATGTCATGGAAAATCGCCATCATGCACCTTTGAAACGTCTCCGGTGCATTAGATAAGCCAAAAGGCATCCTCTTGTAAGCAAATGTACCGTAGGGACAAGTGAATGTGGTCTTTTCTTGATCCTTAGGGTCAATGAGTATTTGGAAATAACCCGAAAACCCATCAAGAAAACAATAGTACTCATTTCCCGCTAAGCGTTCAAGCATTTGATCCATAAAGGGAAGCGGGAAATGGTCTTTCCTAGTTGCCTCATTGAGTTTTCTATAATCAATGCAAACTCTCCAACCGGTCACAAGTCTCGTGGGAATAAGCTCATTGTTCTCATTAGGCACCACGGTGATTCCACCCTTCTTTGGAACACAATGAACCGGGCTAACCCATGGAGAGTCGGAAATGGGATAAATCATACCCGCATCTAATAGTTTAATCACTTCCTTCTTAATAACCTCATGGATTTTTGGGTTAACTCTCCTTTGGTTTTGAATAGCGGGTTTATAGTTATCCTCCAAAAGGATTTTGTGTGTACAAAAATGTGGATCAATTCCCCTTATGTCGGATATTTTCCATGCTAAGGCTTTCTTGTGTTTCTTAAGAACTTCAATAAGTTGCTCCTTCTCATCCTCTTTCAACTCTTTAGCAATGATCACCGGTGATTGGTCTTTGCCCTCTAAGAAAGCATACTCTAAGTGGGATGGAAGGTCCTTAAGTTCAATGGGAAGTGGACTTTCTATGGAAGGTTTTACTATGGAAGGTTCCTCAATGGTAGTCTCTTGTGGAATAGGAAAAGGAATAGGGTCCTCATTGAGAAACTTTTGGATTGTAAGAATATCTTCTTCCCAATTGATGGGAGAATCATCATCACCAAGAAAGTTTGACTCAAATTCCTCCAAGAGGAAATCACTCTCTCCAAAAGGTGTTAAAGAGGGAGCAATTGAGGCCACGGTTTCAACATGGGGCATCTCATCACTAGTACTCTTACAAGCATCATGAAAGTGTTCATTACACACTTCATCTAGCACATCAACAATGTTAATAGTCTCACAAGGTCTAGACTCCTTAACCTCTTTCCTATCACAAACCTTCCCTAACTTAAACACCACTCTCTCATCTTCTACTCTCATAATTAATTCTCCTTCCGCCACATCTATCAAGGTACGACCCGTTCTCAAAAACGGTCGACCAACAATCAATGGCACTCTAGGATCCATGTCATAATCAACCACTACAAAGTCGGCCGGAAAGGTAAACTTATCCACACCTACAAACACATATTCCGCTATACCTACGGGGTGAGCTATGGTTCGTTTAGCTAGTTCAAGAGTCATCCTAGTGGGAGTGAGCTCGGGAAGAGATAGTTGTTTCCAAACCGATAAAGGCATGAGGTTTATTCTCGCCCCTAGATCCGCCAAAGCCATGCAATTTTCAACACCGGGAAAATTACAAGGTATCAAGAATCGCCCCGGATCTCCAAGTTTTGTTGGTAAGGTTTTAATTAACACCGCGGAACAATTTTCATTAAGGGATGTGTTGGGCAAATCAACCAATTTTTCTTTGTTTGAGAGCAAATCCTTGAACATCTTAGCAAATTTTGGCATATAAGCAAGAGCTTCCGCAAAGGATATATTGATGTTGAGTTGCTTGAACATCCTTAAGAAATTGGAGACTTGGATGTCATCCTTGTTCTTTAACTTGTCCTTTTTCAACCTTGAAGGATATGGAAGAGTAGGTTTTGGTGTAGGTGGAATAGGTGTTGTAGTGGAAGATTTGTCTTTGTGAGCTTCTTCATTGGGAAGTGTGGAAGGTAAAGGAGAAGTATGAATAGGTTGAGAAGGTGTGTTTGAGTGAATATGAGCATTTTGAGGAGGTGAAGTAGAAGTAGAAGGCTTGTCATAAGTAGGAGCACAAGTGGGTTGAACAATAGTAGGTTTTTGAGGTGAAGGATCCTTTGTTGTTGTTCCACTCCTTGTTGTAATGGCATTGACATTGGCCCTAGGATTTGTTTGTGTGTTGGAAGGTAAAGCCCCTTGTGGTCTTTGATTTAATGCCACTAAAACCCTATTGATTTGGTCATTCATTTTCTTCTCCATAGCTTGGAACTTCCTTTCATTCTCTTGATTCATTTTTTGCAAGAGATCCATTGTGTTATAAACTTGTGGCACATAACCTTGAAAACCTTGAGGTTGGAAAGGTAAAGGTTGGGCATTAAATCCTTTGTTTGGTGGATAAAAGGTATTTGCTTGAGGTTGAAATTGATTTGGTGCCTTGTAGTTATTTCCTTGATAAGGTGGTCTTTGCCCTTGATTCTTTGGTAAAATTTGAGGTGGATTTTGTTAAATTTGGGTGGGTTGTTGGGGTGGGAATCCGGGTGGAGTAAGGTAGTTTTGGGACTTGTAAGAAAGGTTATTTGGATTGATATTTGGCTTGAAGTGTTCACGATGTTCCTCTTGGTAAGCATAACATTCCCCTTGATACACTTGCACCTTATCACATTGTTCATAAGAATGGGGACCTCCACAAGTAACACAAGAAAGAGTAATGGCATTCACATTATTTGAAGAATTGTTCAATGACATGGTCTTAAAAGCTTGAAGCATTTCTTGTTGTACTTTCAAATTCCTCTCACTATCTCTATCCATCCTTTGAAAAATCTCTTGTTGAAACTTGAGGAGTTGGTTGTCACAAGAAGTTTGAGAATTAATTTGGATAACATGAACCCTTTCTTCAAATTGATTTTTTGTTTGAACAATTGCTTTAGTCTCAATGATGTCCAAAGCCTCTTGGTAGGTTTTAAGAAGAATATTCCCTCCCGCGGAAGCATTGAGTGAATCTTGGTGGTGAGATTTAAGGCCATTATAGAAGATATTGATTTGGTGAACATGATCCAATCCATGATTAGGGCATCTCCTTAATAACTCACTATACTCTTCCCAAGCATCACTAAAGGATTGACTAGGTTTTTGTTGAAAGCCTATAATTAAAGTCCTCAAAGCCATAGTCTTATGTGGAGGAAAGAACTTGTTCAAAAACTTAGTGGTGAAACCATCCCATGTGGTGATACTATCGGGTGGTTGGGTGCCTAACCAATTCTTAGCAAGTCCCTCTAGGGAAAATGATACTAACATCATCCTAATAACCTCATGTGGAACTCCATTATGCTTAATGGTATTGCAAAGAGAAAGGAATCTCTTAAGGTGAGCATGAGGATCCTCATTCTTGTTACCAAAGAAAGGTGATTGTGAAACCATAGTGATCATAGATGTGTGTAGCTCAAATGTGTTTGCGGGAAAGTCGGGAATCTTAATGGCACTAGCATATCCATGAATATTGGTTTGCATACGTTCCAACAAAGATCGATTATCAATAGCCATGTCTTCTTGTGGTGGAGGAGTCAAAGCACGATTCTCGTGATCGGCTTGATGGACGATGGTGGTCTTACTCTTTCTCTTTTTCTTCCTTTTCGGAGGAAGAGGTTGTACACCAATCGGTATTTGTGCACGCCCGCGAGTGAGCATGCAACTCAATACGAGGAATGAGAGAGAAGCTCTCGTGTGACTTTGAAGAGAAATGGATTATCCTCTTCGAGTTTCAATATTAAATATCCACAAGAAAATAACAATATACTTATGTACTACTTGGGTGCAAGACCCTTAATGAAGCCTTCCCTCTTAGAATACTTACAAGTGAACGGGGGGTTAGGTGGCGCGAGGCACTTAAGTACCTATTGACCCTTAGATGGCATTTTATAGCACATCGCCTTTCTATTCACTTAAATGTTCGTATTCTTCGAATTGTTGCTTATTGAGAGTATTTATCTATTCTTGCTTTATTGTGTTTGATCGATACACGTGTCGAGGACCGGAACGCCCCTCAACACGGTGTATTGCCTCGGCAATACTTATGGAGAATATGTACGTTGGTTGTTCTTATACGTATACGTATTTACTTATAATAATATATGGAAAATATTTTTGTATTTATGAGTTTTTTTAAGAGAAAATACTATATGTACATAAAAACCGAGAGAATCCAATAATATATATTTTTGGGTGCAATCTCTTAGGAAAAAGATTGCTTTTTGGATTTTTTAATTTTTTTTGGTCAATTCTTTAGGAAAAGAATTGTTTTGTTAATTTTTTAGTTTTTATATATTTTTATATTTTTGATTTTTTTATTTGTTTTTGATTTATGATACGTAAAAATAACGTTCACAAGGTGATCGGATCCCAAAAGCCAATAAAAACCGTCAATCGATAGTCTCTCGTAAAGTCAAAGAACCGGCAGCGGCGCCATTTAATATCTGTCTTTTTAGTTCGTTTTTCTCGGTATCTTAACGAATTGATATAACAATTTTAAGCTCAACTTGATTGTTTTTGGTATTAAAAATTGAATGGTAATCTAGTTCTATTTGGCACAAAGCATGTAGAAATGTAAAAATAGCTATATTACGTATTATGTACTATTCTAAAACATTTAGCATTTACCACAATTAAATGCACACAAATCTATAAAAACGTAAAAGACACATTTTAATTACAAATGAAAATACAAATTTCAAAATTTAAAATAAAAATATAAAACAACTTCTATAAAACTATAATTGCAAATTTAATAAAACTACAATTTGAAAATACGTTTATATTAGGCTAAAACAAAATGTTGCAAATCAAACATGTAATCGGGCCCAAAAATGAAACATAGCCCAAAAGTACAAAACCAAACGCAACCTTACTAAATTCTATTTAACAAAAAACTACTGCGGCCTTCTAATCCATTACGCAAGAAATGCAAACAAGCAGAAAGATCAGGGACTAGTTTGCAATTTTTGACAAGTAAAAATAAAAAAACGGCTTTATGACTTTTACAGACTAACTTTTTGGGCTGGTAATTGGTTACTAGTAGCTAACAAATGAGATTAAACAAAATGCTTAACTAAAACTCAGTTAACACTTCTAAAATGAACTGATCCAAATTCAACAATATAAAAGAACTAAATCCAAACACCCTATAACATGCAGAGAACAAACATCAGAAAGGTTAAAGAATTGAGATCGAGAACTAAACTATAACATATAGTAAACATATTATCAGCTAGCAATTAAAGTAGAAATCAACAAGAATTACACTAAACTACATCAAACTAGCAGATTACACTATAACTGGCAGAATGTAAAACGCGCTAAACCAAGAATTATTAAGGCCTCCGTTGAGGAGAAGTGGAGCACTGAGCTCGCTTAAAACCAATCACACCTTCACTTCGAACCTTCTGCTATCTTACTCCTTGCTGAATGTAGTCCTGCAAAACTGAATATCGAAACAAAGAAAACTCGGAATCGACAAATACAATCTTACAAATCTTTGGAATACTTTCTAAATCGAAACTCTTCAACCTATCACTAATCAATAACAGAAAACCTGTTACCTCAGCTCATGAAACCTCACTATCTTAAAAACATTTACTTTCGAAAAATCTACAAAAAACTTATTATCAGATTTGATAAAATCGAAAAGCTGTTAAACTTTTGACTACTGAAATCTCACCAAAAATGAACAGTCTAACTTGTTCAAACTTAAAAACTGAATGAGAAACAATTAACTAACGTGTTCAACTGATTATGAACGCATAAAGCAGAAAAATCAGAAACAGACTGATGCACTCAATCCACAGGATTAAAAGACTTTCATAAGCTACTCTTTAAAACAGAACAATATACCAACTTGTAGAAGTTTTAGAGAGCCAAAGTCAAAACCTCATAATGAGTAAAGACATGGTAATCAACACTTATTGTAAACTCATTGGAACTCATGAACTAAAACCTGAAAATCAGACTTCTTTACTAACAGTTTGGAACAAACTCGTAACAGATAACTCTTGAAACTAAACAAATCAACTCTCTAGTTCTTTGAAACTTAATAGAAACTCAAACACAAATTTTAACAACTCATAAACTTCGGAGAAAGAGTATGTAACAGTAAGGATGAAAAAGATATTAAGAAATGAGAAGATTTTATTAATGGTGAAAAAAGTGGTTACAACAGATTTGAACTAATAACAGAAAGTGTAACTAAACATCTAACTATCTTGATTGAGTAAAAATCTAAAACTTAACTACTCCTATTCTACACCTACACTATGTGTGAATCTACTCCTAAGCTAACCGATTGAAATGAGAGCTTCGTCTTCTTTTTATAGCCGTCGAGAGGAGTGGAGTAGAGGTCTTGATGACGTGTTTCATCAAATCACTTGATGACACGTGTAAAATACGAGGATAAATCGAACTCGTTCTTCATCATCTTCCAATTTTGGGCGTTTCTTTATCTTCGAGTCTTGATCTAATTGTCTTATACCATCATGTAGAGAAGATGAAGGTGATCATTTTTGCTGTTGAAGGCTTCGGCTGAATCTTTGTAGATCGTCCTTTATTCTCGATTTACAGGTTTGAGGTGGATGAAGTTGGTTTTTTCGTTTCTTTCTCTCTCTTCACAATGGAGAAGAAAGTGAAACGTATATTGTTTTTGTGTGTTGACTGGTCTTGGTCCATTTGACCAAGTAGTTATAACTTTCCACAACTTTGCCTTTTAGTCCTTTGTCTTTTTACTTTCTTGCAAAAGTTGTATAAACTTTTTTAAATCAATCTCTTTTCATCCTCCATTCTTTAGAAAATGCAACTTAAGCCCTCGATCTTTGAAGTTATGCCAAGTAAAGTCCTTGAATCATCTTTTCGTCTTTTTCTTCGTCTTTTATGATACAAATCCCTTGAAAACGCGTCTTTGTTCCAAAATGTATCTTTCTTACCTGAAAAACACATAAAACACAAATACACGCATAATTCTGATATTTTAAAGTTAAAATAATGTATTTGACTGTGTTTTGAGTGGTTTTTGGATCATTATTGATGAGTGTTTTCACACTTATCAACTCATAATAATTATGAGGTACACCACACAATGTACACGAAGCCTCAACCGCTTTCACCATAGCGGGAGCGTCTTTCTTTTGCATTTCAATGAGAAAAGACGTGAACACATTCGTTAGCTTGTCGAATTTCGCATCAACCCTCTCAATGTCGCGATTAGAATTACTAACATTGGCGACTTTGGAAACACTCGGTGCGTTGCGGAGTTGGTAAACCTTGGATCGATTCTCGATATTCATTAAAGCGTCTTTCGGAGTTTTACACAAAAAGTTGCCACCGGCGGCGGAATTCAACGAATCTTGTTCTTGAAAACTAAGACCGTTCTAAAACGTATCGCTTTGGTGCAACTCGGGAAAATCCATGGTGAGGAAATTGCCTAATAAATTCATTAAAACGATCCCACGCGTCTCAAAAAGATTAATTTGGTTTTTGCTCAAATCTCGTAATCTCGCTTTTGAAAAACATCATCTTAGACGGTGGGAAAAAATGATTAACGAACTTGGAAACGAGATCCTTCCATGTAATTATGGAATTAGGTGGCTCATTCTCTTACCAATCCTTGGCGGCACCATCGAGCGAGTACGGAAAAAGCATAAGCTTGACGACATCGGTGTCGACGTTCTTAAACTTGCTCGTGGCTAAAAGACGATCAAAGTTCCGAATATGATCGTGAGGATTATCCGCCTCACGACCTCGAAACTTCGTAGCTTGTATAACGAAAGCATTCCGCTCTTAATCTCAAAATTCTCCGCTTCGATAGGGCGAATTACGATCACGTCTCTATAACCCTCGGTGGGTGCTTGGAGCAATTCCATCATCGAACGATTGTCGGCCATCTCGTCTACGGTCTCTTCAACAACGATATTAGGAACATCGGTTTCTAAATCTCGTCTACATCGTGGATTCCTTCAATTACGATTGCGTCGATTCGAAGCGTCACGAGAATTAGAATAATCCTTCGATCGAGTGCGCATGCACTAAGTGTAGAATGCGGGTAGCAAAGAAGATTATTTTTGTGGTTTTTTGATTTTTCAATTTTTTTTGTTTTTGAAATTTTTTATAATTTTTTTGGACTTTTTGTGTATTACGTAGACTCAAATCTACAAATCTCTCCTTGAATCTATTTATCGATTAAAGGAGCCTCAAGGAATGAAAACGATCACGTGGAGTTAACGCCTTCGATGACTTTAGAACGCTGGTGGAAAACCAAAACGTTCAAGAGGGTTTAATCTTGAAAACAATCAAATATAGTATACGTAGATAATACTTGTGCGACAAACCCTCGATTAGCCCTCTCTCTCAAAACACGCACAAGCAAGCGGGGGAAACGAGGCGGCGCTAAGCACTTAAGAGCCTTTTTCCCTTAGGTCGTTAAATACAACCGCCTCATACCCACCTTATAGTTTGTGTTAATCAAAATTAAGCCTCACGAAAGTATTTATCTATTTTTCCTTTAAAATTTTGCTTTGGATTCGAATTCAATAATTGAGTGATGAAATCCCAATTAAGGTTGCGTTTTCACGCTTTCGGAGATATTGTATATTTATTATGATATGTAGATACAATATATTAATAATATTCATAAGAAAACGAAAACCAATTTATCTACAATATAGTAAATGATTGGTTTGTGTTTAATTTAGGAAAACTAAACACGATTTATTTGGATATTATAGTATAATAGAGAAAAATAACAAAAATGAGTATGTACGATATTTACGCTTTCCAAAAATTGAAAAGCAAAAACGTACTACTCACACAAACACGTTAATAATAATGGCAACAAACACCCTCCCCGATAGCGGGGCCAAAATTGATGTAGTAAAATCGTACACGTTTTAGGAAAAACGCGTATGAGCGACAAGTATTAAGTTCGACGATTTAGGAAAACCGTAAAACCGAATAAGTGCGAGTTCGTTCTCGACGGAGGTATGTGATTTGTGTGCCAATTGTATAAAATCAAAGTTTGGATTAGTGTTGTTTTTGGGTTTGTAAAGAGAAAATTAAAAGACTAGCTACAACTACGATTACACTACGACGTATGACGTAAAACGCGAATGTAAATACGTAAAACGTGACAAAATTAAAAATTAAAGCTAAAAATTAATTAAAAATTAAAACTAAGTTTAAAATAATATAAATAAGAATAAAAACTTCAATAATGAATTTTAAAACATTTTATTAATTAAATATTTAATTTTAAATGCTAATTAAAGCCCTAAAATTAAATATAATTAAGAAAAAGCCCAAAATATTATTTTATTCAACAAATACCTCACTTATATTATTTAAACACTAAATAGTATTTTTAATAATTTTTAAAAGCTATTTATCTATTTCTAAAACACTAAAAACATTTTTTAAACTAAAATAATGATTAAAAATAATAAAATAATGATAAAAACAAAACTTAGTGTTTCAAAAATCCTATTTTATATTACTAGATAGTAGAAAAATAGAAAATGTTGAAAAAAGTAATTTTTTTCACTAAAAGACAAAACAGTTTTGATTGAAACATAATTAAACTTAAATTAAATCTAAAAAATAATT
The DNA here is from genome assembly GCA_025667525.1 of Glebionis coronaria. Taxonomy (NCBI): domain Eukaryota; kingdom Viridiplantae; phylum Streptophyta; class Magnoliopsida; order Asterales; family Asteraceae; genus Glebionis; species Glebionis coronaria. The sequence continues at coordinate 365,184,401 of CM046875.1, forward strand.
AAAAAGAGTGAACAGTGAAACTTTTTAAAACTAAAAATCTTAAAACCATATTCTTAATCTAAGAAAAAATTTAAATCTGAAAAACCGAACTTTTTTGCACTAAATGACAAAAACAGTATTTAAATAAATGAATTAAAATTGAATTAATTCTAAAAATGAAAAATGAACAGTAAAATAAAAATAAATTTAATGAAAATCATAAAATAAAATAACAAACACAGGAAAATTAAAAACACTGGAAAAAGCTTAAAACAAGCCACTAAAGACAAAAAATCTAAAATATGATGTTGACAGGTCTGTATCCCTTGTCTTGTAGTGTAGCAGTGGGAAGGTTTAGCTTAGCACTGGGAACTTTTTCCCACTGCTCTCAACAGAAAAACGGGTTTGTTGATCCCAAACTTAGATCGATTTAGCTTTTGTAAACGAGATTAGATCAAGTTATACACGTAGAGAAACTTTGTTTATGTATAAAGTAATATAAGTGTAATGCGGAATTAACACTTAAACAAGAACACACAAAGATGTAAAACAAACTTTCACTTGATTGATAATAACGAATTTGCTTACAATGAAAGTGTTTAACGTATGAAAACGTATTATGAAACATAACCTAAAGGTCTTCTTTTATAGACATAAAAAGCCTTGTACAAGAGTCTACGTATCAACTATTCTAGGTAAAGATAATTATAGAAAATACAATGTTGATCCTATCCTTACTAGAAACAAACTAGAAACATAATACGCGTAGACCATATCTTTCTATCAATGTTTGTCTTCAACCTATCAACGCTCGACTTCTTCTTGTCAACGCTTGATCTGTCAGCGTTTGTTTTCTTCTTATCAACGCTTGTTTTCCTCTTTTCAGCGCTCAAGTGGACTGGCTACATTTTATTCCCAACAATCCTCCCCTAAACTTGATATCCACTCTAGTAATCAAGTTTCTGAATAAAAATTAAGAACCAGGAGGAATCTTACAAATCTTATCATATTGGTAATAAACATGCCTAATCAAATCTTTGGCCACGTCACTTGAATAGTCAATCTCCAGCTGTGTTGTCTTCATCTTCTCCAAAACTTCTTTGGACATGGAATACTGACCATCTACAAGAAGATACTCAACAAACTTTGTAGAGCTCAAGTAGTACACACCAGCAGCTGAATACAAACGCCATTGAAGACCATTGAGATCATCCTCAAGATCCTTCCAAACAACAGGATCTTCTTCTTTTGGTCCACACATTCTCTTGAATGTTGACCAAAGTTTTATTCCATTGACTGAAGTAGGAGCTTCAGTCTCATACTTGGCTTCCAACAACCTCTAAAGGTCTACCAAGTCTTCTCTATCCACACTTGCACAGAGAGACACAAGAGTAGTAAATGTGTGTACCTCTTTCCCATACCTGCCAATCTTCCAAAACCCACTTGCATCTTCTTCATAGCTTATGATAGGGTTTCTGGCATCAAGAGGTAACACTTGTACCATATTTGAAGCTTCCATGGGTGAGAGCTTGATGCTCCTTCTTATAACAGCTTCACTGGGCTTCAATCTATCCATATCTATAGGAAACTCAAGAGGAACTCCCTTCTTCAAAGGTCTTGGAACAATCATTGCCTTCTTAAGCTCCATCTCTTCTGCAAGTTCTTCTTTCCTTTCATCTGAAAGAAGTCTGATAGTATTCATTTCCTGCACTTTTTCCCAAATGGGATAAGCCTTATACTCCAATTCTTCAAAGGATAATCCCAAAAATTTCTTATAGGTCCATCCTGTTCCATGACATATGAGTAGCATGTAGTAAAGCTCCCTTCTATCCCTCTTCAGTAGTGAGAGAACATTGCTAGCTTTGTGTTTCAGAATTACCTTGCAGTCTTTTTGAACTCTTAGAAGAATCTCCAAACCCCAAATTTGGTCTGAAATAGTCAAATCTGGATTCTCTATACACCTATTCTCCCAAGCATGGTACATCCGGACAACTTCTGGCATATCAAAATCTACTTGCAATTTAAACTCTCTAAGCTTCTCTCTTGCCAAATCATCACCATCATCACACTTGAATCTGAACTTGCTTCATCACTTCCTTCTTGTTCCTCTGAAGTGACAACAAATGTTGATTCACCAACCTTCTTCCTTTCTTGTTCCATAAGTTGTGCAGCCAACCTTGAATCAAACTCTACTTGTGCTGCATTCTTAGGAACTTCTACTTCTACCATGATTCCTTTACCCTTATTGTTAGAAATACGTTTTAACGTATTTTAGAAGTATCGGTCAATCCACAATAGTATTAATGTTGTAATAGCTCGTAGTTAATGTGTGCTTATTAAGTTAAGTAAGAAACCGACCCATGGGCTTGTCATGGGTCGGCCCAAGCCCAATAGTGGCTTGGATATAAATACCCCTTTCCACCATGGAAAGGGGTTGGTTGTTGATTATTCATTTTATCATTTTAATGAAAAACACATAGTTCTCTCTCACTTTCTCTCACTAGTTTCTCTCTCTAGAAATCTTCAACCCACTTCATAGATTAACAAGATTATCAATATTCTACATTTGGTATAAGAGCTATGGGGTGATTTAAGGTAATGATTTGTGTTGTTATTTAGTTTTTTATTGTATTAGTGTTCTTTAAGAAGATCTATCTTGATTCTTGTAGTTTTTGGTGATTTTACTGATTGGGATTAGTAGATAAGTATTGGGTTTTACTTATTTTAGTAGAAATCACAAAACTTTTTGGGTTATTTGGTAAAAATCTGTGTTTGTTTCTTCTTTAATTTGATCGACTGTTACACGAACAAGTTTCTGTTTCCCAGTAAAGTTCCGAACCAAAAGTTACGGATCAAAAAGTTCCGGATCAAAAAGTTCCGGATCAAGGAAAGTTCCGGATCAAAAAGTTCCGAACCAAAAGTTCCGGATCAAAAAGTTCCGGATCAAGGAAAGTTCCGAATCAAATCTTCCGAACCAAAAGTTCCGGATCAAGAAAAGTTCCGGATCAAGTCTTCCGAACCAAAAGTTCCGGATCAAGGAAAGTTCCGGATCAAATCTTCCGAACCAAAAGTTCCAAATCAAGGTAAGTTCCGAATCAATTCTTCCTAATCAAAAGTTCCGGATCAAATCTTCCGAACCAAAAGTTCCGGATCAAGGAGTTCCGAGCCAAAATCTTCCGAATCAACAATTGTTCCGGATCAAGGATTTTTTAGAGGATTTAATCTTGGTTTCTTACACAAAAACTCGACACAACTCACAAACTTTACTTCACTGCTCGATCAACCGATAATCTTTGTCTCTTTGAAGTGATCAAAATGAATCCGAATTCATTAATGCCTCAAATGACATCACTTACGGATATTTCCGTCATTACGGGAACGGATAATCGCCCTCCAATGCTCATTAAAGAAGTCTTTGAAGCATGGCAAGGCCGTATGATGTCATACATTAAGGGAAAACCGACATATGGGAGGCTTATGGTCAAGTCAATTCTAAATGGTCCACTTGATTATGGTACCATCGTGGTTAACAATGTGACTCGACCACGGGATTTTGAAGAACTTACACCAGCTCAACAACTTGTTGCCGATGCAGACGAAAAGGCTCTTCAAACCATTCTCCATGCTCTTCCACATGACATCTATCGAATGGTCAGTCAATATACGGTTGCAAAGGATTTATGGGAACGTCTTAAGGTGTTGCTACAAGGTACGTCTCTTACCAAACAGGAAAGGGAATGTCAGTTATATGATCTGTTTGATAGATTCACGTACAGCCCAGGGGAAACGCTTCACGACTACTACTTCAGATTCACTACTCTCATGAATGATCTGAATGTATATAATCTCGTGATTGCTCTATTCCAGGTTAACACCAAGTTTTTGAATACTTTACCTCAAGCTGAATGGGGTGAGTATATTACCGATGTTAAGTTAACCAGGGATTTGCATAAGTGCAATTTGGATCAACTCTATGCTTTTCTTCAGCAGCATGAGAAACATGTGATCATGCACCGTTCGCCTCGAGGTATGTACCCTGATTCTTTAGCTTTGATGGCGAATCAACCAAGCTTGTCATACAACAAAACTCCTTATATCATGGGACACCAAGCCTATCATCCATCACCGTACCTGACTCCAAGCTTCCCCCAATATTCGATTCTACAGCAACCACCCACCTCACATCAGCAACAATAATGGTTTAATGCACCTTCATCACAATATGCTTCACAACCTCACCCAGCAAGCATTTCACCTTATGCTCAGTTTTCATATTCTTCTTATCAAGAGAATGCATCATATCCATCAAGCTACTCTGACCACATGAGTATTCCTTCTAGTTCTTATGCAGCTCAACAAGACTAAGCACTGTATTGTGATAATGATGAAGTCCCCATTCCTGAATTCAAACAAGGAACTGACCCAGTTGAAGTGTTAGACACTATGTCTGCTTATCTCACAAGGACTTTAAGCAAACGAGGATTTAGAGGACCAGCTCCTACTAACAATCAGCTGAAGAATTCATCCAATTCTCGCCAACAAGCTACTATTGAGAATGGCAGTGTAATGGTTAACCTATTCAACCTTATCAGGGGACCTACTACATCAACTACCAATGCACGCACGGTCAATCCTACTCCAATGGTCAACACTCCTCTACGGGCTAATTCCACAGGCAAGTTGAGAATGATTAGATGCTACAACTGTAAGGAAGAAGGTCACATGTACAGGGATTGCAAAAAACCCAAGAGGAGAAGGGATGGTCAATGGTTTGCAAAGAAGATTTATCTGGTGAACGCTCAGGCACAAGGAAGGGAACTTGATGAAGAGGAGCTTGCATTTCTTTCTGATCCAGGGATTGCTGAACAAGACGTTGTCACCACACAGAATGCAGCATACCAAGCAGATGATCTTGATGCTTATGATTCAGACTGTGATGAACTTCAATCTGCACATGTAGCTCTTATGGAAACTATCTCTAGCTAGGGCCAGAAAAAATATATGAGGTACTTACTAATACCACTGATAATACCACTGATACTAGTATTCAACCACATCAAGTTGGGCAAGAGGGTGTTGATTCGAATGAGTCTTTGGTGGTGAGTATTTCAAATAAGGAGACAATAAATGATAGTAATATCAATGTGAGTCCCCAGACTTTGAGTGAATCACAACCGGGAGCCATTTCGCATACGCATATTCCTGCTCAACAAGATTTGGTCATGGTTCCTGCTACATTACTTAGCCAAATGAATATTGCACTCTTAGAAACCCTAGCTAAGAATAAGAATTTGTCTGCTGAGATTGCTTTGTGCAACAAAAATGTTCAAACTTTGGAATTAGTTCCTTCGTCCACTGTTCTAACAAATCCCGAATATGATCATTTTCGAAAAAAACAAATGAGTCATTTGCAAGAAATTGAAACCTTAAGAGCAGATCTTTCTAACGAACTTAAAGAAAAAGAGTTAGTGGTCACTAATTTTCACAAACTTCAAACGGATTTTGAGTTACTCGAGTCTAAGAAGAATGAAATGGAAATTAATGCGGCTAATAAGATTAGAAGTTTAGATTATTTGCTTTTAAGACAATACGCTGCCTCTCAACTAGTGCACTTATTTGATGCTTCGTTTAGAGAATTTAACTTATCACGTCAAAAAGGCCTTCCCCCTAACCCACGGTATGCAAAACAAGCCTTTATCCATAGTCCAAGACTTTATAATGCAACCCAATTAGGATTGGTCTTAGACTCGATTGTTATTTTCGATGATCGCATAAATAAGGATCTAGTTGATGAGAATCGGTCATACAACTTTGCAAAATATCCCGAGTGTGATTATTTTAAAATGAATCAGGAGCTTGCAAAAACGGATTTTAGAATTCGCTTCCATATGGATAAAGATCTCATCACAACACCAACCTACATGTTAAATGAAGAAAACCCTAGTACACTTCCTACACTTGTCAAAATTGAAGGACCTAAGGAAATTCCAAAGGATCTTCCACCTGTTAGCACTGTATGGTTAAACTTGCAAGAGATTAATCAATACTTTGCTAGTTTTGACAAGGTCATTTTGGAATGTACGACTTCAAATGGCCTAAACGCCGGAGAATGGTCTTTCAAACACATGAACGAGGTGTTTGAGAATGAGATCAATCCGTTTATCGAAAGTCTAAAAGGAAGTTTTGCATCTCTTTCGGAAAATCTTGAGTTTGGAATTACAGAAGTTCAAAAAGTGTTTTATGAAATGGACACCGCTTACGAACTACAATTAATTGAAAAGGAAAAGATTTTATCCGAATATGACCGATTCTTGTCCCAAGTAATTTCGTGTGATGTGCTTACTACTGTGAATGTTAATTATTCGAATGAGCTTACATCCGCTATGATTAAATGTGATGCTGTGAATATATGTGATGATGTGTGTGATCTATCTGTAAATGTTGCTGATACTGTAAATGAGGTAGATAATCATTCTTGTCACGAATCTAACGCTGAATTTTTAAAGCTTCAAGATTCTTACAATTTACTTTCAAAACGCTTTAATCAACTTGAACAACATTGTGTATCTTTAGAATTAAAACAACAAACTCAAAATGAGGATCTTTTGATAACAAATGGTTGTGAAAACAGTGTTGAGACGAGTGACAAGATGATTGCAATAGTTAAGGCATTAGAGGAAGAGATTATGAGATTAAAGAGAGATGTGTCATCAAATGAAACACTAAAATTGGAACTAGGGCTGCAGAGTCTAAAAACCAGGACTTAGAAATTAGACTTTCGTCTATTCTAGGGGAGATGGATCGTGCAAGACAGGGAATGTCCAAACTTTATGGTTCACTAGAAGAACGCTTCGCTTTTAATGCGGCACAGCAACAATCTTATGTTGAACAATTGAACCAAAAATGTGAGGAAATCTCTGACTTAAATATCCAGCTCATTGATAAAAACATGGTTTTGGCCGAGTTAAAGGAGACATTTCTTCTCACCCGACAAGAAGCTGTTAATAACTTAGCTACCAACTCTGCACCGTCCTCTAGTGCTCCAACAACCAAGTCAGTAGTGCTTTATAAGAACCCGCTCCATAAGAAAAACCCGGTTACCTACGATGATTATATGAGGAATGCAATTAAGCATGTAGATCTTGTTAGGGATATTTTAGATGATTTATATGCGTTAGATCCCTCAAGCAGTTACTTTTATTCAGCTCATGAATATATTAAGCGAGTTCAATATTGCTTAGCATATTTGCAATACATAGGTAAACCGGGTTCTGCACTACTCACTAATCGACCCATTGTTGTAATTCCATTCAATAAGACCCAGGATCAAAACCGTCATTGGCACCATCAAGTAAGGCACCTTTAAAATCTGTTGCTAATGTTCCCACTTTGCCTTCTACAGGATTAAAAGAGTCTACTAAGGCTAAAGGATCGCCACTCAAGAAAGATAAGATCAAGCCCTCCACTAGTAGTACCAACAAGAAGAAAGTAGAAGCTCACCATAGGAATGTTATGTCAGATTTAAATAAAAAGAATCATGTTGCTAAGACTAAAAGCTCTGCGCCTGTGCAGAAGCCTAAACCATTTGTGAATTCTAATTTGAATTGTTGGAATTGTAATGAGTGCATGTTTTCCTAACGTCATGATTTGTGTCTTATTGATCATGTGAATGAAATGAATGCCATTAGGAATAATCTTGAATGGAAGCCCACTAGGAGAACTCGTACCCAAGTTGGATGGCAATGGCGTCCCACTGGTAGGACCTTTACATTAGATGAAAAAATATGCCCTTTAACTAGGAATGCATCCATTGAGGTTAGGTCTCAGCGTCCTTTAGTTAGGAACAATAGCACTAAAGTATGGAAACAGCGCCCTTTAATTAGGTCAGCCCCCACTATAGTGCCTATCAGTGAAGAAATACCTCAGGATTTAAGCCAACTAGAATCTACACCACCAACTAGGAAGAAGGCTAGGAAATCTAAGAAACCTAAAGTTAGCAAATCTAAGATTATTAAATCTGTACCTGCTAATAACAAGGAACATTCAGATTCCGAAACCTATACATTGTCCTCGTCTGGTGATATTTTCAGGTGGTCCAAATCATCCTCTGGTATTTGGACTCCGGTTGTTCAAAGCATATGACCGGAGATCGCTCGATGCTCCGAAATTTCGTCAGCAAGTTTCTTAGAACGGTTAAATTCGGTAATGATCATATTGCAAAGATAATGGGGTATGGTGAATACCAGATTGGAAACGTTACGATTTCAAGGGTATACTATGTAGAAGGTCTTGGTCATAATTTATTTTCAGTAGGACAGTTTTGTGATTCCAACCTAGAGGTTGCTTTTCGACAACATACTTGTTTCATCCGCAACTTAGAAGGAAAAGATTTGTTGAAGGGGTCTCGTGGTGCAAATCTTTATACTTTGTCCTTACAAGACATGATGGCCGCCTCTCTAGTATGTCTTCTCTCTAAAGCATCTAAGACCAAGTCATGGTTATGGCATCGCATATTATCTCATCTAAACTTTGATGCTATTAATCATCTGGCTAAAAACGAATTAGTTCGTGGTCTTCCAAAGCTCAAATTTCACAAGGATCATTTATGTTCCGCGTGTTCAAGGGAGAAAAGTACCAAGAAATCATACAAGCCCAAAGCTGAAGACACTAATCAAGAAAAACTTCATCTTTTGCATATGGATCATTGTGGGCCAATGAGGACCGAAAGTGTGAGCGGTAAGAAATTCATCCTTGTTATTGTGGATGATTTCTCTAGGTTTACATGGGTTAGATTTCTACGTACAAAGGATGAAGCACCGAAGGCTATCATCACTTTTCTGAAATTCATTCAGGTACGTTTAAATACAACTATCCGCCGTATTCGTACAGATAATGGAACAGAGTTCGTCAACCAGACTCTTCGTGCTTAGTATGAAGAAGTTGGTATCTCACATGAAACATCCGCTGCACGTTCTCCACAACAAAACGGTGTCGTTGAAAGACGGAATCGTACGCTTATGGAAGCTGCTAGGACAATGCTGATTTATGCGAACGCTCCATTATTCTTGTGGGCAGAAGCTATATCTACTGCATGTTTCACCCAAAACCGTTCTATCATTCGGAAACGCCATGGAAAAACACCTTACGAGCTTCTACATGATCGTAAACCCGATGTTTCATTTTTTCATGTGTTTGGGGCTCTTTGTTATCCAAACATTAATAGTGAGAACTTGGGCAAGCTTCAACCGAAAGCCGATATAGGTATTTTCATTGGTTACTCACCCTCCAAGAAAGCATACTGAATTTACAACCGTCGTCTTGGTAAGATTGTAGAAACTATGGACGCAGATTTTGATGAGCTGACAGCGATGGCTTCTGAGCAACGCAGCTCTGAACCCGCGCTTCATGAGATGGGAACCGGTGCTATTAGTTCCGGATTAGTTCCCAATAATCCTACTTTTACATCATTTTTACCACCTACAAGGCCCGAGTGGGATAAACTATTTCAACCATTGTTTGATGAATTCTTTGATCCCCCAAATGATGAAGTTCCAGCACCTGTAGTGATAGCTCCAATCCCTGAAGCTGTTGCTCAAGCTAATGAAGCTTTATCAAATGCATCTTCAATTAACATTGAACCGGATGCACCTCTACCAAGTGATTCTCAAACTACACCTGAATCGTCACCCTTACTTGTGCCTAATGATGTTGAAGAGGACTCTATTGATCACGATTTGGAATATGCTCACCTACAAGAGCTTCCTTTCTTTGGTGTACCGATACTTGAAAACCCTTCAGCCACGTCTACCTCAGAAGAAGCTTCTTCAATTGTTCATTCCAGACCACCACGGATTGAAAAACATAGCACCAAATGGACAAAAGATCACCCAATTAGGAATGTCATTGAAAGTCTCGATTGACCAGTCTCTACATGCCATCAATTACAAGAGAGTGCACTCTATTGCTATTTTGATGCATTTCTCTCCGAAGTTGAACCTTAAAATTGGCGACAGGCTATGACTCAATCATCTTGGATTGAAGCCATGCAGGAGGAACTAAATGAATTCCAAAGACTTGAAGTATGGGAATTAGTTCCTCTCTCTGACAAGGTTAACATCCTTACTTTGTTGTGGGTTTATAAGGTTAAACTCGATGAGATGGGTGCAGTCTTGAAGAATAAGGCTAGATTGGTTGCTAGAGGATACAAACAAGCTTTGGGTATCGACTTTGAAGAATCTTTTGCTCCTGTTGCAAGATTGGAGGCTATTAGACTATTCCTTGCGTATGATGCTCATATGAACATGATCTTCTATCAAATGGATGTGAAGACGACATTTTTGAATGGTGAACTAAGGGAAGAAGTCTATGTTAGTCAGCCGGATGGGTTCGTTAGCACGGAGTTTCCTAACCATGTGTACAAGCTTAAGAAGGCTCTCTATGGGTTGAAACAAGCTTCAGGCGCGTGGTATGATCTCCTTTCAACATATCTCATCTCGGAAGGCTTCTCCAAAGGCAAGGTGGACCCCACTCTATTCACTCTCAAGGAGGACAACGACATGATACTGGTACAAATTTATGTTGATGATATAATATTTGCTGCCTCTAACATAGAATTGTCAAAACGCTTTGAGAAGATAATGTCCACATGCTTTCAGATGTCAATGATGGGAAAATTTTCATTTTTCTTAGGATTACAAATTTCTCAGAATCCCAGAGGCATCTTTATTAATCAATCCAAATATGCTCTAGAATCTCTAAAGAAATATAACTTTAAAAATTGTGACCCCGTGGACACTCCAATGGTGGAGAAATCCAAGTTAGGTGAAGATAGGAATGGGATTATTGTCGATCCAAAACTTTACCGTGGGATGATCGGCACTCTTCTCTATCTGACTGCTAGCAGGCCTGATTTGCAATTTGCCGTATGCATGTGTGCCCGGTATCAGGCTCGGCCTACCGAAAAGCACCTACATGTTGTTAAAAGGATCTTTCGGTATCTCAAAGGAACACTTCATCGTGGTCTATGGTATCCGAAAGATTCCTCCGTTGCTTTAATATCATACGCAGATGCCGATCATGCTGGGTGTCAAGACACGAGGCGTAGCACTTCTGGATCTGTGCAACTCCTTGGAGACAGATTGATTAGTTGGTCTTCAAAAAGGCAGAAAAGCGCTGCAATTTCTAGCACGGAGGCTGAATACATCGCCATGTCCGGTTGTTGTGCTCAAGTCCTTTGGATGAGATCACAACTAACTGACTACGGTTTGGGATTCAACAAAATCCCGATGTATTGTGACAACAAGAGCGCCATTGCCCTTTGCTGCAACTACGTTCAACACTCCCGGGCCAAGAACATAGACATTCGCTACCATTTCATTAAAGAGCAGGTGGAGAATGGAGTGATCGAGCTATTTTGTCACCACTGAGTATCAGCTGGCAGATATGTTCACCAAAGCCTTGGATCGAGGACGAATCGAGTTTTTGATCGACAAGCTTGGCATGAAATCATTCACTCTAGTGACTCTCAAAGAATTGGCAGAAGAATCAGCTGAATAGTGGTGGTAAACTATTCAGGCGTATCCTTTGTTCGTGATCATATATATTATCGTATATATATAAACCACAAAAAGAAAAATACAAAAATATAAAACCAAGAAAAACCATAAAAAATATAAAACCTACAAAAACCATAAAAATTATAAAATCAAGAAAAACCAAAAACATTTTTCGTTTTTTAAAACGGGCATGTCTTTTAGTACGGTATTATTTACGGCTTTAAAAATGTCGATCAATATTCACATGGCGCCATAAATAGAGTCCGTATAAAAGTTGTACATTTTTAAAACATGCCCATTATGGCGTGTAGTTATTTCAGACTGCAACCCGTTTTTCGCATTAAAGTCATGTATTTCCTTGGAAAACGTTGGCTCACAACGGGAATTAATTTTCTCGGGCATGATTTACAAGCCAAATCATGCAAAGGGATCAAGTTTACTTTACAACTTGGTCTAACACGAGTTAGTGTACGTTTCAGTGCATTAATTTGTCTAAATAAGAGAAATCTTATTGCCACCACGAATCAATCTTTTAAAGACATTAATTGGAAATGTTTTCATCAATATTTGACTCTTTAAACAATGACTACAGCTCTTTAAATAGAAAACAGGTCATCGTTTAAGGGGGAGAAAATATTAAATCATCTTCGTCATCAAAACGATTTTCAAAAGTGCTTGTGGAAAATTAATTGGCTAAATGGTTTATGAGTGGTCTTGCTTTAGAATACGACTTGTGCTCGTTCAATGAGATAGGACTTGCTTTAGATCTCAGAGTTTTGCTAATAGGATGCGTTGCTTAAGTTGTGTGAGGGTTAGAATAGTTATTACAATGAGATAGACTAACGATTGTTAAGTGATTAAACGGATGTTAGCCTAAACAAAGTTATTAACTAAAAAGGAAAAGAAAAGTAAAGTATATGGTTAATTGTGACAAGGGGTGAATTTTTTGAAAAATTTGACTTAGTCAAATCCCCTCCCCCGTTTTTCTTTTTCTAGTTTCTATCTTCTTTCTTTCTGGCCGCCATTGACACACACAAAAACACACTCAAGCTCACAAAACTCTCGTTTTAATCACTCAATCCGTTTCATTCGATCAAAAAGGTACAAGCATCGATTCTTTGATTTCTAAATTCGCCTAATTCATTCTTTAATCCAGTTAATTGACTCGATTTAATTAATTTATCAAGATTAGGGTTTGTGTTTAATTAAGGGTTAATTGATTAGGGGTTTTTGCTGGGTTTTGGATCGGATTAGGATTAGAACACTATGGTTGCCTTAGAATGCCTTAAAACTCACTATCGCGCTTAGAATAATCTTTCATAGGGGACGGTTTAGGACTTCCGGATGAACAAGGCTAGCATACTTCCGAATGAAGTTCTGAACAAACTTCCGAATGAAGTTCTGAACAAACTTCCGAATGAAGTTCTGAACAAACATCCGAATGAAGTTTTGAACAAACTTCCGAATGAAGTTCTGAACAAACTTCCGAATGAAGTTCTGAACAAACTTCAGAATGAAGTTTTGAACAAACTTCCGAATGAAGTTCTGAACAAACTTCCGAATGAAGTTCTGAACAAACTTCCGAATGAAGGAGTTCCGGATGAACTTCCGAATGAAGGAGTTCCGGACGAACTTCCGAATGAAGGAGTTCCGAACGAACTTCCGAATGAAGGAGTTCCGAACGAACTTCCGAATGAAGGAGTTCCGAACGAACTTCCGAATGAAGGAGTTCCGAACGAACTTCCGAATGAAGAGTTCCAAACGAACTTCCGAATGAAGAGTTCCGAATGAACTTCCGAATGAAGAGTTCCGAACGAACTTCCGAATGAAGAGTTCCGAATGAAGGACTTCCGGATGAAGAGTTCCGAATGAAGGACTTTCGGATGAAGAGTTCCGAATGAAGGAGTTCCGGATGAAGAGTTCCGAATGAAGAGTTCCAAATGAAGAGTTGTTGGGTTGATAGTTGTTTGCCTGTTATAATTACTTGTTGAAATGTGTTATGCTTAGAAGTCATAATGATATATATCTATATATTTTTTTTGTGCATCAACCTTTTATGTCTTATCTTAAGCAGACACGATGACTAATCCAACAGTACAAGAACTCCAAGATGCTAGAGCGGCCGCAATTGCGGATGCAAGAGCCCTCAAGTTTATACCAAACAATTACCGGCTGAAGCAAGTTTCAAAATCCACTCACCATGGATTCAAAGTCGCCATAGCAATCCTTGATCACTCTCACTTCAAGAATGCTTTAAGGAGTATTGCTTCGGTGCCATATGATTACATGTATGAATTCTGGGCCACCAAGGAAAGTACTTCAAACAAGATCACCTTCTCTCTCGAAAACAAGCAACAGACACTCACCGTCTCAGACTTCCGTAAGATATTTGGAATACGGGATACACCCAAAGGTATGTCATTTTCCAGGGATCCTACTAAAGACGAACTCTTGGAGATGTTCGATGCTCTTGGATGTCCTGACCTACGAGTTGTGTCCGATTTTACCACCGCTAAAGTAGGTCAACCTTGGAGAGCAATCTTGGGTATTCTCAGTAGATGTCTTACACCTAAAACAAGTGGGCATGATGCTGTGCGTGGTACAATTATGAACATCTTCTATGGAATGTACAAAGGCTCAAATGCAGATTATGCATTATTGATGTGGGAAGAATTCAACTTTCAACTCTTCCAAAACAAGAAGCTGAAGGCTAATTTCTTTCCTTACCCTCGGTTTATCAAGCTAATAATTCAGTATTTTATGAAGAATGATGTCTCTATTGATAAGCGTGCAGCAAGTCGTCATCACACTGAAGAGGCTGATCACATTGTGGACCTAAGGCATGAAGGACCATCTGGTGTTGTTATTCCTGGTCCTATTCCCGATTATCTTCTGACGGATAAAATTAAAGCTTCTGCTGATTACAAACTACTGCTACTAGAAATCAAGAAGCTAAAAGAAAGCCGTCAGACAGGAGAAGACTCGTCTACTACGGTCAAGAGTAAAGGTAAACGCAAGAAACCAACTGTTTTATCTGAACCCGAAACCAAGAAGAAGAAGACTGAGGCTAAGAAGGGAAATAGCACGGCTGATGAGTTCGTTCTTCACGACGAAGAAGATGTTGATGTCGATCCTACTCTTGACAAGACTGAGAGAAAATTAATTAAGATAGCTATTGAAAAGAGTAGGAGAGACACGGGCGGTAGTGGTTCGGGTGCACATATGAATATTGAAGAAGAGTACCAGGAGCCAGATGATATTGATGAGTTTGGATCACCTGAACGGTATTCTACTTCGAAGGAGACATCCATTGCTGTTTCAGCAAGTATTGAAAAGGAGTCCGGTGCCCCTACAATCATGGTACCTACCCAGCCTTTAGTAACTCAACCTCCACCAATTCAGCCCTTACCAACCCGACCGGTACCAACACCATTCCTTCCACCTCCAATAACTCCCATCCTCAGTACTGTAGTCACAAACGAGCCTCTTCAACCAACCCAGAGTAGCTCTGCATCATCTTCAATGGCTGCATTTGTAATGGCAGAACTCTTGGATAAACACACGGATAATCAAATAAAAGAGATGGATAATCTTCGCCAAGAGCTACTTAGACGAGTTCAAAGTGAAGAAGCATCCAAGAAAGCCCAAGAACAGATGCTTGCTAAGTTCGCTGCAGAGATGGAGTTGACACGTAAAGCTCATGCAGAAGAACTAGCTCAGGTCAAGCAGGCTGAAGCTGATAAGTATGCAACACGAATCACGAGACTTCAAGCTATGAAGGATAAATACAAGGAGCAGAAAGAAACACTTGAAGCTTCTATTGAAGAGAGAGTGAAAGAATCCGTTGAGTCCCTTATGCCAAAACTGCGTGATGAGATGAAGAAACTCGCGGCTGATAATTTGATGATTAAGTCGTCCAATCCTTCCGAATCCGCCTACAAAATTGCATATGACTTGACGGATTTTGAATTAAAGAAGATCCTCAAAGCTCGCATGAGGGAACTTGGATCTTTTGATAAATCTAAAGTTCAACGGACACTCTACAAATCATTGAATGAAGCTATCATGGAGGATGATCGGTTGTTCAAAATGTTTGGAAGTGTGGTACCTTACCACATTCTGCCTGAAGAGGAAAAGGAAAATAGTGAACAAGAAGAGGGTGACGGGGAAGAAGAAGAAGAAGAAGAAGAAGAAGAAGGAGATGATGATGATGGTGACGATGATGGTGATGATGATGAGGATGATGATGATGATGGTGGTGATGGTGGTGATCGAAATGAGGAAAGTGCTAAGGGAAGCAACGAGGATGACGATGAGGATGATGATGGTAAACAGCCTGAAACGGGGGACAAGGTTGCCAACACAAAATAACCATCTAAGTATGGTACCAAGTCTCAGAAGGATGCTGCGCAAAAGGAAAAATCCACCTCAACGGAATCAAGACGATCCAAGTGGCGCCATGATGTGAATGCTACTACGGCGTCATCGATTCCCGGTACATCTGTTGCTGTTTCTATACCTGTTACCACTAATCCTGTAAGTTCTTTTGTTGCTCCTGTGATTGCAGAATCAGTAACTGAACCTGAATCTGCACAACACTCGCCTGTTCATGACACCGCCGAGATGCCTGAATCAGAACCAGCATATGTTCATGTCTCTACTCCTCTGCAACAAGAACCACAATCTACTGTTCCCGAGTCAAGCACACGGGACTGGGCGGACACATTGGAGATTGATGAAACTGCACCGCCACAAGCTTGGATCACGACAGCTGCTAAATATGATCCAATCACAGACGCTGACAGAGATATCCTATATCTTCGTATCCGTAGTCCGACTAACTTGTGTGCATTTCTGGCTCATGAGTATAAATCTTCGGTCACTCCGTCTTTGGTGAAGAGAGCGCTAAAGGATAAGAGAATTCGCGCCAAAACCAGGTTAAGCCGCATGGAGTACGAGTATTATGCTGACGAGGTCCTGAAAGCTCTTAACACCGTTCAAAGGCCAGGCCTCCATGAATCAGAAAGAGCTCCACCTCCACTTGATCCTTCTCAAGATAATCAAATTGCTCTCGACTTCTTCGTTACCTATGATCTTGATTATCTCCTCAAGGGTTCATCAAAGTACGCAACCTCCCTGACCTTGCTGAAAGCTGCTAACTGGGGGACAATACCCTGGATCGAGGAAAAGGTAAACCGACTCTAGGTCCCAAAGGTAACTCGTAATTATGATATGTATGCTGTTATAGGTGCATCTCGTTGGGACGAACGAGTCCGAAGGGCGTACAGAGGTTGCTGCGTAGCCAATTCAGGAAGCAACGTTAGATCCGATATTCGCATCTCCAGCATTTTGGGACTGAAAACTGAAGCCAAGAATGGCTATCATCATGTGACGGAGATTCGTCTAAAAAGGGAGGATGACAGAGAATACATCATACAGCAGGGAGATTTTTCTATCATTCTCCTTGAAGATATCGAAGACATGTTGCTTATGATGACCCGTGATCAACTCACCCATCTTACTCGTGAAGAAATCATTGCCTTGAATACAGCACTTCGTATGTTCACACGAAGCGTTGTTATCAAGAAACGAGTTGAAGATCTTCAATTGGGAGTTGAAAGCTACCAAAGGAAGCTTAACCTAACCCATCCAATGAATCAAGTTCTACCTCAACATGTTCCAAGATGTCCCTATACCGGCATTACTGTTCCGAGTTACGGGATTTTCTACTTGAACAGTCGAGGGATAATGAAGTTTATGAGGGTAGGTGAGCTTTATAAGTACAGTGATGGGACTCTCATATACGTCAGAGGAAAATTGAAGCATCTTAATTCGGGTGGGTGTTTACCAGAGATGACCGAGGACTGGCATCAGGGTTATCAGCAAATGGCAAAATATGTGATCAACAAGATTGATCAAAAGCTCCGTGAACGTAGATTGATGAGGAGCTTAGAAAGATTCGTTGGTGGTAGACCATATGGAGTGCACCACAAGTTACTGCAACGATCCATCTAATGGTTCGTACATTTCAGGTCTACTCTATATTGGTTTTTAATTGTAAATATGTAAATTTGTGAATATTGTGCTTTTACGGCTTGATGTAGTGTTACGGTATGATAATTTTTCAAGAATTTCTCACGAGATTCTAAATCTTTCAAAATATATCATACTAAAGCACTACAACTATCCTTTATTAATTTAAGGGGGAGCATTAACATGTTCTATGGCCAAACATCGATTTCATTTTTACCCAAAGACCGGTTAATCCATTCAATATCCCAAATATTAATGGTTAACATTTTGGATAAGGGGAGAAAATGGGATTAAGGAGACTTAAATGATACTTGGCTAAAAGATGAAAAAGACTTAACGATAATCCAACTTAATATGTGTAAAGCACGTGTTAAGGGGGAGCGTTTTTTATGAACAAAACACCTAAGGTACAAAACTTTTGATTTCAATATCACAAGTACCTTAAGTGATTTTCAAGGATTTTTCATGGTGTCTATACTTTCCCAAAACACGCTTAATTCACGACGAATGTGGTGACAAAAGGGTGGTAGGAATAGGTTTAGTCCAATGATTCATCAGAGCCGATGGAATCTTCCCAAGGACAATTCCCTAGATAGAATTAGAAGTCCTAGGAAAGTTGGAGAAAGATTGTGAACGTAGCTGAATGCCGACCAAGTACTTAAGCTAGCACTGGAACAATCACAACAAGGTGCTAGTTATGACGTATTGGTAAGCATTGAAGGGGTTGAAGAATGAAAAAGAATTGTAAAGATAAAGGGTGTAAAGAAAGAAGCCCTCCTTACAACTTTAGGCAGAAACCGGGTCAATACATATGCTATTGAGATCATTGATTAATGATTCTCGATATTGAAGAAAGACATCATGGACCCAGTGATGCAATGCACAACCCTTCCCAGCTAACTCAAATCTCTCTCAAAAGGTATTTGTTTTAATCACACGGAGATCAACACATTATCTATTGGTTTATTCACTCTGAATAGACTGATATTGAAAAGGTGGCACTCCTCTCCAGCCATCGCTCACTAAATCAAAACGCACTATCGAGTCTAGAGCCACGAGATCATCAAAAGTCTCATTAGGACACTTTCCATTTATTCCTTGCTTTCTCACACACTGTGAAAAGTAAGAGATTTTTATGAGTCCTACGCAGTATTCTTGTAATATTGCCAGAACATCCGAGTAATACGCAAGTATTACAATGAAGATGGAAATCCTGCTTGAGCCAACATCAAACAATCTCATGGTAGGTTACACGTGCGGTTCTTTAAGAACCAATCTTGTGAAAAACTGGAAAGAAACAGTAGTTTAATTCTTAATTGAACTTAAACTCGTTCCAGGCCTCTACGCATATCATATGATCTTGCCAGAACACTCAGAGTGACTCTTTATTGATCACAGTGACGAGTGGAAATCCTTCTAGTGTTAACATCAAATAGCACTTGGTAGGTGACGTGCAAGATTCTTTATGAATTAAGCTCGTGATAACTGGAAAGCAACGATGGTGGAAATCTTAACTGAAATTCACTTGTTCCAGGTTTCATGAATTGACGGCTTCAATCACAAGGATAATTTATCCAAGTGATTCACTCTTTATGGTCGCAGTCAAGCTTAGTGATCGTCGAATAAAGAGAACGGGTTTACCCGCGAAATCCTGTCAGGAAGTTACTTAATTGAAATATCCGTCACAGGTACGATATCTAATATCCTCCAACGGTCTTCACCGACCGGAGGTAAAACGCTACCGATTTAGAATGAAATGTTCTAAGCCATTTTATTCGTGTCTTATCATGTTGCTGCGAAGACGGTGGCGTTGCGGTGTACCAGCTGAAGTCGCTCCCACATGCTTATGTTTTTCTGCATCAAAGTTCAGCAAAATTCAAGAAAGTGCAAAATGAAGTCTTCCGCTGTACCAAACTCTGAAGCTTTCGAGAATTCAACAAAAAGACATAAGTGTGTGGAACATGGGGTCACGAGGAGGCAAGATTCACAAGAAGGCAAAGATCGCACGTGATTGGTCAAAAGAACAATGCTCTCAAGCCAAAGCCTAAAAGATCAAATAAACATATTCACAACAAAAAGAAAGAAGAAAAGACTACGAGCTGAAGAACGAAGACTTAGTATAGTATGCTAGGTTTAGAATTTTGTAACGTGGAGTGACCTCCCTTAGGGGGAGATTGTTAGAAATACGTTTTAACGTATTTTATAAGTATCGGTCAATCCACAATAGTATTAATGTTGTAATAGCTCGTAGTTAATGTGTGCTTATTAAGTTAAGTAAGAAACCGACCCATGGGCTTGTCATGGGTCGGCCCAAGCCCAATAGTGGCTTGGATATAAATACCCCTTTCCACCATGGAAAGGGGTTGGTTGTTGATTATTCATTTTATCATTTTAATGAAAAACACATAGTTCTCTCTCACTTTCTCTCACTAGTTTCTCTCTCTAGAAATCGTCAACCCACTTCATAGATTAACAAGATTATCAATATTCTACACTTATCTAATGGATCAATGATGGGTAAGAATGATGGTAATACCTGTGAAGATACTTCTTTGATGATAGCTGATGACTGGAATACATCAACCTCATCTACAGGTCTGTCAACGCTCAAATTCCTTGTGTCAGCGCCCAATTTGCTCATGTCAGCGCTTGGTGTGTCAGCGTTCAAATTTTGCTTGTCAACGCCCAAATTACTTGTCTCAGCTCCTCTTGTAAATTGCTCCAACATAGCTGTAAAAGACAAGTTTAAATTGGTAGGAGTTACCAGAGATCTATCAAAACCTGGTTGCTTCTTCAGTTCAGTTAGGGCCTCAGCAATACCCAAAGATTCTCCATCATGTGAGCCTTTGTCACTCACATTAATCTGCTCATCCTCCCCTTTGGAAGATTCCTCCATCCTATGCCTTATGCTAGCATTCTCCAAAATGACAATCCTCTCCCTCAATTGCTTGAGTTCAAGACCTTGTGTACTGACAATTTGTACCAAGTCGGCATTTTTCTTTTGCAAGCGAATGCAAACAGACGTCAATTCCATTAATGTGTATGGTTCCAATCTGCCCTCCTCTAAAATGGGTATTTGACCTCCCAAGTTAGATTCATGGGGCATGGATGAGGTCTTAAAGATGTTAGGACTGTCTTGACCTGCATCTAAGCCAGAACCAATAGTCTTAGCCTCATCCATAGCACCAACCACACTTATGGTGATGGTTCTCTCTGCTACATGGCAAGGACCACTAGAGGAGAACACTCCAGTAGTCCTTTGGTTTTTTTGCAACCTATATTGTGGTGGGATAGAAGATGATGTGGATTGGGTGGATGTGGGAAGGTTAAGGAGTGTTTGGGTCTGTGAAGGAAAGGTGTCAACGTCTGGATTACTTGTGTCAACGCTAACACTTAAGGTGTCAGCGTTGAAGGGTTATTGGTCAATTTCCATGTGTTGAGGTGAAGGCAAAGGGTCTGGTATTGGGTCAAGTTGTGGTTGTGGGTCTGGTTGGGGTTGTGCTGCTGCAATAACAGCAAGCATAGTTGGGGTGAGGGGTAACTCACGGTAAGGGGGTGAATTCATCTTGGTAAAAATATCTTTCTTTTGCACAGGGATCTCACAAAAATCATCATGATCCCTTGTGCAGTAGTTTTGCACATCAAAAACCATTTGCAAAAATCTGGGATAAGCCAAAGTCATCTTATTCCCTTTGTTTTTACACATTCCATCAAAAATCATTTTAGAATAATTAAACTTTTGCCCATTTGCAATGCACACAATTGTACTAGCAAGTGATCTATTAATTTCATTGGGCGTAGTACATTTGGGACTCAAACATTGGAGGATGACATGTATGAGGTACTTCCAGGCTGGGGGAAACTCTTCTTTATGATATTTGTTTAAAGTGCCCTCATCAGGGAAAGGATACCCAAAGCCCTTAGTCCTTGTTCTATTTCATTAATGGGAAGGGTGGTTATACCATCAGCATCATCAAGATGCAAAGCCTAGCAAACCAAGGCTTCAGTAACCACCCATGTACGCCCATGAACAATAGCTGATAATGTAGTCACATTATTAACTGTTGAGGAACTAACAGTGTTCCAAAACTGTTTAATATGCGTGACAGAGATGAGAGGAGCATGAGAAAGAGCATACCTAAAAGGGATGCATTCAAATACGCCACCATCTGAGTGTATTGTGGAAACAGAGTATCATCAGCGTCCAAATAAGCAATCATGTTGTGTTGACTCCTGAATCCCAATACCAAGTCACTTGGTTTAAATTTTGGTGCCATTATAGAAGAAAGCTGTTTGTGAATGATTTAGAAAGATGAATTATAGGAGAAAATTGTTAGAAAAGAATATGAGGTACCCTATTTAAAAATAGGAGCCAAATATATAGGAGAGATAGGTACATGTGATTGGTCAAAAATGAGGCAACTATTTTCAAAATATAATGATGAAAATATTGAAAAGAAAATAAGTTATCTCATGCATTAATTAAAAGTTATCTGCTCCCAAAATTACGGCCCCAAAATTCGTCAATAAGTAACAACTGGGTAGGTCCCAATGAGTGTCAACGGTCAAAAATAACCCATCAACGCCCAACGGCTATATTCTTGTCAACGTTTGCGAATGCCATGTCAGCGTCCAAAAATAAAAGTAATAAAAATGAAAAAGGACCTTAACAAAGTAATTTATCCTAGTGAAGATAACCTATAAATTGATAATTATTATAGGGCGGCAAGCACTGTTCAGTTATGCACACTTGCTTATGCAAGATAGACATAACAGTCCTCTAGTGTCCCTTGCTAACCAAAATTCTTAACAATTAAGTTATCTCATAAAATTCCTTGTAACTCCCAGGTAAACCCATGATAAAATCATTCCCAAGTCTCCCAACAGACCACAACCAATTCTAGGCCAAAAATGTCTTGGCAGCATGCATAGTATATCAACTTTGCATGCTACAGTGCCTCATGATTTAGTAAAACTAACTCATACTCACCTGTGGACACAATCTAGAATTATGATAAGAATATTATAAGAATACCCAAAAGTCCTAAAGGTTCCTAAAACCTCCCCTTAAACTGTGATACATATGTTGCCCAAAAATATGCATGAACATAAAAATTTATGTCAAGATAGGAATATAAATATTCTAACCATCATCCATAAATGAAAACATGCTCAAATGATTCTCCAAGGATCCATATGCAACTCTGTATCCAATGGTACAATGCTAACACCACCTGCACACTTAGATCAAAAACCACAAAACTAACATTGTTGCTGACAACGTCACGATAACACTTGTCATCGTTAAAGTAACCTTTGTCAGCGTTAGACAAATATAGTGGAAAATCTAACTCCTCAAAAAGACCAATAACAATGCATTATCCTGTACATACTTTTACAATAAGATCCCAAAACACATATTAAGTGAGATTGATCATTCCAATACTTGTTACCAAGTATTGGAACCTTCCAGCATCAAAAGGTTTAGTTAATAAATCAGACACATTTTCTTCTGTGTCAACCCTATCTGGTTGTATTAAACCCTTTTCAAAACAATCCCTTATAAAATGATGTCTAATTTCTATGTGTTTTGTTTTAGAATGATGTACAAGATTTTTAATAATGCATAAAGTGCTGTTATTGTCAACAAAAATCTTGGTATGCCTGAAATTATACCCATAATCCAACAGCTGGTTCTGAATCCATAAGACTTGTCCACAACAAGCAGTTGCAGCTACATACTCTGCTTCAGTTGTAGAATTGGCCACCACTGTTTGTTTCTTGCATTGTCAAGAGATCAACCTACTCCCAAGAAACTGACATCCACCAGTTGTGGATTTTCTATCAAATTTATCACCACCATAGTCACTGTTTGAATATGCAATAAGCTCCAATGGTGAATCTTTTGGGTACCACAAGCCAAGATCTGGATAACATCTAAGGTACCTAAAGATTCTCTTGACAGCATAAAGGTGACATTCTTTTGGAGTCACTTGATGGCGTGCACATGCACACATAGCAAACATAATGTCAGGTCTTGAGACTGTGAGATACATCAATGAACCAATCATTGATCTATAGTGCCTGACATCCACATCTTTTCCATCTCCAACTTTTCCTCAAGGGTGTTCTCTATCCATAGGAGTAGTAGCCCTCTTTTCATGTGGAGAAAAGCCAAACTTCTTCAAGATCTCTGCTACATACTTATCCTGAGAGATGAAGATACCATCTTCTTTCTGTAGAACTTGTAACCCAAGAAAGAAGTTCATCTCCCCCATTGCACTCATCTTGAATTTTTTTGTCATGAGCTTGGAAAAGTCTTCACTTACCTTTGGAAAGGTAAGACCAAAGATGATATCATCAACATAAACCTGAACAAGTAAGACATCCTCACCAGCCTTCTTTGTAAATAATGTCTGGTCTATGGTGCCCCTTTTGAATCCATTTTCCACCAGATAAGTGGACAATGTACCATACCATGCTCTTGGGGCTTGATGAAGTCCATACATAGCTTTCTTGACTCTATACACCTTGTCTGGATGTTCTAGATCTTCAAAACCAGGAGGCTGCATCACATACACCTCCTCAACAATTATGCCATACAGAAAAGCACTCTTCACATCCATTTGATAGACAGTGAAGCCCATGCAGGAAGCATAGGCTAGAAATATCCTTATAGCCTCAATCCTTGCAACTGATGCAAAGACCTCCTCATAGTCTATCCCTTCCTCTTGTGTATATCCTTGAGCCACTAAACGTGCCTTGTTTCTGACCACAATGCCTCTTTCACCTTTCTTGTTTCTTAGAACCTATCTTATCCCAATAGGTCTGACATATCTGGGACAATCAACCAGCTCCCAAACATCCTGAATAGCAAATTGGTGAAGCTCATCCTGCAATGCTTCCACCCAACTTGGTTCTTTGAGAGCATTAAAAATCTTCTTGGGTTCCTGTTGTGACAGAAAACAGGCAAACAAACATGCTTGAACAAGAGGGGTATCAACCTTCTTGTGTATATTGGCAATAAATCCACCAAGACTCTGATGAGATCTTCTAGTCTGAACAGGAGACATCACATATTCATTAATTTGAGAAGTGGGGTGATTCTTCATAGTGGAAGTAAGAACTCCCCCCTCAAAAAGTCTGTTGTCTTCAATCTCATCCTCCAAGTTGCCAATACTTCTTCAGACTCTCTTCCATCAATATCTGTATGAACCTCTCCATTTCTGTTTGAAGGTTCACCTTGTTCAAAATTTGAAGAGAAAATATTCTCAAAAGAGTTGTCAACACCTGAACCAAGGTTGTCAGCATTTGATCCATCGACGCCTGAAATGGTGTTGTCAACGTTTGAGCCATCAACACCTGAATTTGTCCTGTCAGCGGCAGATTTTCCTTTGTCAGCACCTAAAGGACCATGCATGTTGTTAACTGGTGATACTTGGGGACCACCATTTTCCTTTCCAGCAGCAAAAGCATCTGTCCATATGGGAATAGTGACATACTCTTGTATGGGAGGTGACTTGTCTGCTTGTGATCCAACCTCTTCATTAACCTGTGTACCTGAAACATCAACAACTGGTTCTTCCACAACATTTGAAGTTACCTTCACAATGTCTGGATTAGTAACAGGCATATAATTCAAAGTCCTAGATAGAGGTTCCAAGTCAAACAACCAATTTGGACCACTTTCAGGATCACTAGGTTTACTTTTTAAAAACCTAACATGTACTTTTTCAAGTATACGTTTTTCCTTCTTAAGGTAAACCCTATATCCCTTGCTCTGCACTGAGTAACCCATGAAGTAGCCTTCATCACCTTTAGCACTAAGATTACCTAATGCATCACTAGTATCTAAGACAACTACATGACAGCCAAAAGGTTTAAGAAAACCAATATTATGTTTCCTTCGCCAAAGTAACTCATAAGGTGTTTTGATATGTATCTTGTTGACCAATGCTCTATTCTGAACATAACAAGCTGTATTCACAGCCTCAGCCCAAAAAGCTATGGGAAAGTGAGCATAAGCCAACATAGTCCTGGCTGCTTCAATTAGGGTTCTATTCTTTCTCTCAGCAACCCCATTTTGCTTTGGTGTTCTGGCAACACTAAACTGCCTAGTAATCCCTTTCTTGGTACAAAAGTCATCCAATAGCTTATTTCTAAACTCACCACCATTATCACTTCTAAGCATTTTAACTTCATTACCAGTTTTCTTCTCAATCTGATTAATAAAGTTAATTAAAGTATCAGCAGTGTCACTTTTCATAGCTAAAAAGAAAGTCCAAGTAAACCTAGAAAAGTCATCTGTGATGACAAAGCAATATGATTTACCATTCAAACTCTCTATATTAGTTGGACCAAACAGGTCCATATGCAGTAAGTGAAGTGGTTTAGAACTAGAGTGCACTTGTTTAGACTTAAATGAGACCTTGTGCTGCTTGTCTTTAAGGCATGCAAAGAGTGGTCATTGTGGAAAGCCTTTTCAGGAAAACCATCAACCAAGCCAAGTCTCACAAGTCTGTTTATATTTTTAAAGTTAATGTGCCCTAGTCTCCTGTGCCATAGATTACTCTCATCAACTGAAGCTTTAGCATACAAACATGACATGTTATTATTCATCCTAATCCCATTAAGATTCACATTATAAATGTCCTTATGCCTAGTGTTCTATAGTCAATAAATTTTTCATCTGGAATTTTAAAATCCTTGCTCAACACCAAGCATTCAGTATCAGTAAAAAGAACCTTATTTTTGTTATCACAGACTTGTGATACACTAAAAAGATTGTAATCAAGTTCTTTTACCAGAAACACGTTTTCAAAACGTAAGTTCTTGGTGAAAAGAGTTCCTTTGCCTGTGATAGTTCCATATCCGCCTCCAAAGTAAACTTTATCACCATCCTTAATGGGAGTGAAGTTAGTAAGATAATCTTCCTTCCCAGTCATGTGCCAAGAGCATCCACTATCCCAATAGCCATAATCATTCACCTGTTTTTGAATGCCCTGCACATAAAGAAAACAAGTTTGTTTTCTTTGGGAACCCAAGCCTGAGCAGACTTAGATTCTTCTGGATGTTCAACAAGAATAGACTTAGTTCTCATAACAACCCCTTGTTCATCCCTTTTTGGATGAAACTCCCAGTTAACCCCAATTGGTTTTGTGATGACCTTTGAAATATAATTAAATTTGTTGCAGGTCATAGAAATCTCATTAGAATTAGGGTTTTGATCTTGCTTAGGTCTCCATGTCAAGCTAGAAGTAGCTTTAGATCCCTTTCCCTGTGGTTGCAAATATTTAGGTCTGGCAACATTTCTGTCAGCGTTTGATTTGGTCTTGTCAATGCTGAATTTACCCTTATCAGCGTTGAACCTATGGTTTGCTATAGGAACCCATTGCCTATTAGACCATGTATTGGTCTTCTGAAAAGGTCTTTATCCATGAGTGTTAGACCCTTTGGTGAAGAATGGGGCTGGTTTAACAACTTGTGGACTTTGCTCCACAAAAGTTTTGGGTCTGACAGTGTTTGACCTTTTAACAGCATTGACCTTGGAAGCGTTGACACACTTATATGCTAAATGTAAAAAGCTACCACAAGTGTAATAGGCTTTTCTAGACACAACTCTAGGTCTAGAAGGAAAGAAACCTGTTCCATTATCACTAACTTGGCTTTTTGGTGACCTAGTATTCCTATACATTTCTGCATACTTAATGCAAGGTTTCTTAATAGTGTTTGAGCCAAGGTCAACAGTCTTGCCAGCGATTGGGTTTGTTACTTTGATAGGGGTCGATTCATTTGGATTATCACAAAGCATGCCACCCTTGATAAACAAGGTAGGGTTGGCTTTCTTCCATTCATCCAAATCAGTCAACTTTTGCCTATACTCTTCAACTGGGATAAGGAATCTTGGTGGAGGAATAAATTCCTCTTCTTGGAGTTCTGGTAAACTAGTCCAAGATAAGTCCTTTCTTTGGACACCATAGAAGTCCCCAGCTGGTGGTGGAACACTAGTATATTCTTTCATCCTAATCCCAGTCATGTCCTTAGGATCCCTCTGTTTACGAACACATTCTCCTAGGGTTTGTGAGGCCTTATCAAATCTCTGAATTTTAAGGTCAACATTATCCTTATTCTTGATAGCCTCATCTAACTTAGCCTGTAATTTAGCATTGACTCTTTCCATGATGTTTCTAATATCATTACTAGCATTCAAATCATGTCTTAAGATATTTATTTTATCTTTTAAGTCAAGCTCCATTTTCTTATACTCAGAGACTGTATTTTCAGTTTGAGTGAGAGCAATTTGATAGTTAGACAACTTGCATCTCTCAGTACTCACATCTCCTAACAATCTTAAAACCTCTTTGTTAAGTCTTTCAGTATTTAAACGACAACCCTTACTACAAAAAGCATCATCGTATACCTCATTGTCTGATGAAGATGAGGAGTGTGCCATGAGAGCATATTGAACATGCTCTTTTTCTTTTATCTCGGCAACCAAAGCTTTATCCTCTTCCTCATCCTTAGCCAAATAGCTCCAGTCCCATCCAATGCCATCAATTTCTTGTACTGCAACCATGGCCTTAGGATCCTGAGCCTTAACCATTGACTTGAGGGTTTTCCAGCATCAGATCTTCTTGGAGATCTGCATTCCCTCATAAAGTGCCACATACGATGACAATTGTAACACTCAACCTTGGATTTATCAAATCTAGCAGTGTCCTTTGCATTAAAGGTCATCTTCTTCTTAAACCTTATATTCCATATGTTTACTCTTATACTTGCAAGAGCCATGTTCCACTTTATATCCATCTCCTCCAAGTGCTCATCACTTATTTTCTCAAGGTCCTCATATGTAATCACTGAACTATTGGGCAATGAAGCAATGTATGCACACACAGTATCCAGATCCAAACCAACAGGCTTAACTCTTGGTGAGTCAATTTTGTATGTGTCAGCGTTTGAATGTGAGGCGTTGAGAGGATATGTTCCAGCATTGACACATGTTGATCCAGTAACTGGGTGCATGTATAAATCCTTCTGATCAAATTGACCTTCACTATGTGATAAGAAGGCCATGTTACTATTGGTAGACTTACTTCCATGCTCCAAAAGAGTTTCATTCTCCAACAGCCTCAGTTTGTTGTAGATATCATCAAAAGTGGAACTTTTGTGAGTGTTATTAGCAATTATAGATCTTGCCTCAATCTTCCACGCATCACCAAGGCTTTTAAGAAAAGTGGCAATAATGTCAACATCACCAATTTGTGTCCCCATGAAGGACAACTTGCTTGTAATGTCAAGAAGTCTGCTTCTCACACTGCTAAGCTTCTCATTAGGTTGAGCCTTAAAAACAGCATACTCATGCAAGAGTTGCTTCTTCTTCTTTTCCTTACTATCAGCATTACCACCATAGGCAACTTCAAGGGCTGCCTAAAGGTCTTTTGCAGACTCATAACCTTTGTATTTGTGTTGATTTTCTTGTCCCAAAGAAAGTTTCAGAATGCTTAGGGTTTTTATATCAACCCTTTTCTTTGCTATGTCATCAGCAGACACAGCTCTACCATCGTCATGTTTTTCTTTCTTATCTTCTTCAGAACATCCTTGAACAGCTGATCTTGTAGCAATGGCATTTGCAATCTTTTGAGCTTTATTGAATGTGTTTCCATATTCAATAATCTCCCAGAGAGTGTAGTCATGGATTTGTAGATATTGCTCAAAGTTGAACTTCCACAGCTCAAAATTGTTTGCATCTAGCATGGGAATCTCGATGTTGTGGTTTGAGGAGGAGGAGGTTACTTCTGAAGTGGACATGATGTTTTTAGGGTTTTGTGAAAATTAGGGTTTTGGTGATTTTAGGGTTCTTGTGTTCTTTTAGATCAAAGTTTCTCAACAAGCTCTGATACCACTTGTTGATCCCAAACTTAGATCGATTTAGCTTGTGTAAACGAGATTAATCAAGTTATACACATAGAGAAACTTTGTTTATGTATAAAGTAATCTAAGTGTTATGCGGAATTAACACTTAAATAAGAACACACAAAGATGTAAAACAAACTTTCACTTGATTGATAATAACGAACTTGCTTACAATGAAAGTGTTTAACGTATGAAAACTTATTATGAAACATAACCTAAAGGTCTTCTTTTATAGACATAAGAAGCCTTGTACAAGAGTCTACGTTTCAACTATTCTAGGTAAAGATAATTATAGAAAATACAATGTTGATCATATCCTTACTAGAAACAAACTAGAAACATAATACGCGTAGACCATATCTTTCTATCAGTGCTTGTCTTCAACCTATCAACGCTTGACTTCTTCTTGTCAACGCTTGATCTGTCAGCATTTGTTTTCTTTTTATCAACGCTTGTTTTCCTCCTGTCAGCGCTCAAGTGGACTGGCTAAATTTTATTCCCAACAGGGTCTGGGCACAAATTGGTAGAATTTGAGCTTGTTGTTGGGTTTCTTTGGAATACAAAGGCACCCGTACACTCAGTGGAGTGTAGGGAGTCAAGTTAAATAAGAAATCACACAGGTACAATGCAAGAAAATCACAAAAAATCTGAGACATATTACTGAGATGACAAACTATGGGTCTGTCAATAGTTTGCTGGTGTGTTGTGCACTTTTGTGAGTTTTAAACCTCCCAAACTCACACAAAATTTTACCCAAACTATAAACAACAATATCCAAATCCTAGTTTATCATAAATTCTACTGATGAGCAATATTTGAAATCAAATAACACTAAAACAAGTTAGATCAAGCTTACTATTTAAATAGCTATTTTTACCCAATATAGAACATGCAAAATTTACTTCATGTTATCTAACTCAAAGCAAAACACCAATATTAACCTATTACTAGCAACATGGGTATGTTTAACTGGTATACTTTGATTTTGTGTCACCCAATGTCAAGCAGACCATAAAAGCAAACACCCCTTAATAAACTGAGATCAAAGATTTGCAAAGGTTTCTTAACCAAAACTCTACCAAATTAATTCTAAGCTATCAATAACATGAATCTACCCAAACTTAAGCATAATCAAACCTTAAACTAATCACACCAACAGATTTACACAAAACTAATGAGCATCAAATTCAAGCAATTAGAAGGGTTCAAGCCTAGGATTTACCTTGTGGGACCTACAATCCAGGCCCCACTATGGCTGATATGCCATCTCCATCAAGCCAAGCTTGAGCTTTTGGGATTAATGAGGTTGCTGTTGAGAATGATGATGTGACTAAAACAGTCACACCTAATATGTCTTCTAAAATGAGATGACAAATGAAAAAGGATTGTGGAACCTGCTAAGAAAACAAAGGAAAGGTGCAAGCTTATATAAGCTAGCTCATAAGCTAGAGTCAAGTAGCTTATGAGTTGGCTTATATAACCAGTGAGTACAAGCTAATAATGAAAAACTGATTTTCTTGAAAAATACTTTTTGAAGCACAAACTTTTTGAAACTAGCAAATGGTATCCAAACTGAAACTTAACAAAAGCTTATCAACTTACTAGCTTTTGGCTTGTCAGGCCAAAAGCTTATGGGTTTATGAGCTTTTTATCTCAAAATGATTTTTTTGCCAAAAACTATCTTGAACAAAGAATACGTTTTGATAAACAAGATAAAATAAAATTCTTTAAACTAAGAAAACTGAATAAATGGAACACAGAAGTCTCAAATGCAAGGTTAAAAATAAACTTTAACTATCTTTTATTTAAAAGTTTACAAATGAAAAATCTGGAACAAAAGAAAATACTACCCACATACGGGTGTATTTATACAGGCTAATAGAAGATACTAGAAACTGAATAAAAAATACAATGAAGGTAAACCCTAACATCTAAAGTTCCAAAATTTCCCCTTTGGTCTTGGTCAAAATTTGATCATGTGAAGTGTGTGAAGATGCCAGGCTGCATTGCTTTGATCTTGGACGTATATCTCAACCTTTGGGACCAAGGAAAACGCCTTGGTCGTTGGATTTCTACAAGGTTCTCTTTTTGCTATTTTGAGTGAAGCAGCGGAGCATAAGGGGTCCACATGTGGTCACGGGGAGGGAATTTTGTGGAGTGGGTTTGGATGAGAGGGTTGTTAATCACCAATCTAGAGTTAATCAAACAATAACCCTTTTATTTGTGCTTAATACGATTTAGGGTTTATGTTGGTAACAGGGATGGTTTTGATGTGGATTAGGGTTTAATTAATTTTGAAAACATGTTTCCCTCAAAATTAATAAGTATAAACAGATTTTAAAATCTGTTATAAAGAAAAGAGTTGAGTGGATGGTGACGAGGGTGAGAGGAGAGGTTTAATTGCTTGAGGATTGTAGTGGGGTGACGTGTCAAGTGCAGGTGGTGGTTTTTAAGTTTCTTGTCTGGTCACAACCAGCCCCTAGTCTTCTAGTTTATCTTCATTTCAACTTTGTACAACCATACTTTGAAATCCCTTTATAACCAAGTTTCTTTTTTCATAATTTGGCCACAATAAGTTTTGAAAAGGTATTTCAAGGACCATATGTGCAATTAATTCATACTTCAAGGGCCATTCTTGTACAATCTCATCATTTTAGGGACCCAAGTAAGTTTCTTTTTTCATAATTTGGCCACAATAAGTTTTGAAAAGGTATTTCAAGGACCATATTTGCAATTAATGCATACTTCAAGGGCCATTCTTGTACAATCTCATCATTTTAGGGACCCAAGTGTAATACTTGAGTTTTACAAGGGTTTAAAATGACAAGTCTTCCAAAGTTGAGGGACCAATCTTGACAAATCTTTAAACTTCAAGGACTTCAATGGAAATTCATGATTCAGGTCCGGTTCTTTGTGCGGCTTCGTTTCCCGTGTTCGTTTTTTCTTGATTCTTGTGATCTTTTGTTGATTTCACGATATCCATACCTAAAATACACAATGAACAAACACATGCATATTTTGGGGTATTTTAATGATATTTTAAGCGTTTTAAGCCCAATTTGGACGGTGAGACTATGTATAATTGCAGTCTCATCACATGTATAAACTAAAATTTACCCACCTTGTGTCACCCAAGACTAGTTAATAGTCTATCCAAACACCTCTATTTAATTGATAACAAAAATTTTCAAAGGGAGTAGTAACAAATCACCACCAATCTGAGCAAAATCGAACTAAACAAGAATCTAATTACCAATAATCATTAACTTAAAACACTACACAAGCAATATAACAGATTTCAACAAAAGTCAAGATCACAAAATTTTACAAAATATTAAGGGTTGAAGCCTGTTACCTTGAGAGACCTACATCCAGGCCTCTCTATGGCAAGCTGATGCCATCTCAATATTTAGCTAGCTTTTGGATAAAGAAGCTTATGAAGGTTGTTTGAAATAGGAAGGACTACAAC
Source organism: Glebionis coronaria (assembly GCA_025667525.1). Taxonomy (NCBI): domain Eukaryota; kingdom Viridiplantae; phylum Streptophyta; class Magnoliopsida; order Asterales; family Asteraceae; genus Glebionis; species Glebionis coronaria. Next base: position 365,217,353 of record CM046875.1, read on the forward strand.
AGTCCTGTAGGTCTACGTTTTCTTAGGATTTAGCAATGTATAAATTTATCTATTGAATGAAGATGGAGAAGAAAGAACTAGAGAGAGAAAGGTAGAGAGAGAGGAGAGGAGGAGAGAAAGACGGATGTGATTCATGAAATGTGAAAACACAAATGACCAACCCCTCCTAACATGCTAGGAGGGGGTATATATATAGCCCACCCTACATGTGGGCTATATGGGCTATGTTGGATCACGAGCCCAATACTTGAATATATCGTTGGAGTGACCGATCCTTTCTAAATACGTAAAAACGTATTTTCAACAATCTCCACCTAAGGGAGGTGACTCCAAGTTACAATGTCCTAAATAGTCTATAGCTCGTGATCTATACTAACAATGATGTGACCGAGACTTTCCTTGGAAAAATGTATTTCTAACAATCTCCCCCTAAGGGAGGTCACACTATTTAACAAAATCTTAAACCTAGCATACTATGCTTGAGTCTTCGATCTTGTTCTTGTGAATGTGTTGATGAGATCTTTGACTTTAGTCTTGAGCATGTTCTCTTGCCTTGACCTTGTGCATTCATCACTTGTGATATTTGCCTCTTCGTGACTTCATGTTCCACATACTTATACTTTTATAAATTCTTGAAAGCTTCAGAGTTTGATACAGCGGAAGACTTGACTTTTAGACTTTCTTGAATTTGTTGAAGTATTAAGTGCAGAAAGCATAAGCATGTGTTGACGACTTATTCTGGATTGAACACCGCAATGCCACCTTCTTGTTACGCTGCATAAGACAGTTAGCAACAAAACATATACACGGATGAAATGGCCTTGAACATTTCATTCTGATTCGATAGCATTTTACCGCCAGCCGGTGAAGACCGTTGGACGATATTAAATATCGTACTTGTGGCAGGTAGTTTCGATTAAGAATCTCCTTGACAAGATTTCGCGGGTAAACCCGTTCTCTTTATTCGACCGTCCAAAGCTGACTGCGAACATAAAGAGTGAATCATTTGGATAATAATATCCGCATTATTTGAAGCTGTCAATTCATGTTCCTCGAACAAGTGAAATTCAATTAAGAACCGCATCATCGTTGCTTTCCAGTTGTCACGAGCTTGATTCATATAGAATCTTGCAAGTTACCTACGAAGTGCTGTTTGAGGTTAACACTAGAAGTATTTCCACTCATCACTGTGAACACTAAGGTATCACTCTGAGTGTTCTGGCAAGATCACTAAGATATTGCGTAGAGGCCTGGAACGTGTTTAAATTAATTTAAGAATTAAACCACTGTTGCTTTCCAGTTATCACTAGTTTGATTCATAAAGAATCGAACAAGTCACCTACCATGAGCTTTTTGATATTCGCTCAAGAAGGATTTCCATCTTCATTGTAAATAATTTCGTATTACTCGGATTTTCAGGCAAGATCATGAAGATTTTGCGTAGGACTCTTAAGATCTTTCTTACTTTTCACAGTGTGTGAAGAAGCAAGGAAATATGAAAGTGTGTCCTAATGAGATATTTGATGATCTCAAATGGCTCTAGACTCGATCGTGCAGTTTGGATTTTAGTGAGCGGAGGCTGGAGAGGAGTACCACCATTTCAATACCAATTTATTCGGAGTGAATAAATCAACAGATAATGCGTTGTCTCCGTGTGATTAAAACAAATATCTTTTAAGAGAAATTTGAGTTAGCTAGGTTTGGTTGTGCATTGCATCACTGGGTCCATGATGTCTATCTTCAATATCGAGCATCATTAAAAAATGATCTCAATAGCATATGTATTGACCCGATTTCTGTCTAAGGTTGTAAGGATGGCTTCTTTCTTTACACCCTTTATCTTTACAATTCTTTTTATTCTTCAACCCCTTCAATGCTTACCAATATGTCATAACTAGCACCTTGTTGTGATTTATCCAGTGCTAACTTAAGTACTTGGTCGGCATTCAGCTACGTTCACAATCTTTCTCCATCTTTTCTAAGGACTACTATTTCTAGCTATGGAATGTCCTTGGGAAGATTCCTCCGGTTCTAGAAGAATCATTGGACTTTAACCTATCCTACCATCCTTATGTCGCCACAATCTTCATCGTCGTGAGATAAAAGGGTTGTGGGTAAGTATAAATCATCATGAAATCCATTTTTATATCCAAATCATTTTGCTCCCCCTTAACATATGCCACGATATTCGAAAACCTTTCGCACATGTCGGGATGAGCCAGCACACTATATCAAACCATTAAATTGATTGATCTCATTATTAAATCACATTTTCTCCCCCATATTAAAAATATTAACCCAATCGATGTTTTTAATATCAATTTATTTAATAAAGTTTTAAGAAAATTTGGGAAGAAAAATGCAAATCCAATAATCTTCATGATTTACACAAGCTCCCCATCAAATTAATGAGGGTGTACTTGAAACGTGAATGGAGTACCTTTTAAACACAAGTGTAAGGTACTTATCACATGCAAATATCATATATGATAATGTATTCATAAGATTAGCAAATTATGAGGTAGGACCTGAATGATGGAGAACATCATATGAAAGAATCACATGGTTCTTGTTCACGAATGTTGGTCGCCTCATCACGTCTAAAGTTATATCTTGACTCCATGTGTACGATTGATATTGTTGTCTTGACACTAATATGTGAACTTGGCACTTTCGGCGTCAAAGATTATGAATGCTAGACAATTTCTCCCCCTCAATTGTTGACCCGTGTTCTATTGAAAGAGATGTAGTCGCCGGTTGAGTAGTCGCATCGTCGAGTATGTAGATATCAATTGTAAATTGCTACGGTTTGTGGAGATGATAACTTCATAAAACAAGATTTCTCTTGTTTTAACAAATAAATGCACTGACACGTACATAAATTCGTGTTGGATTGTGTTATTATGTAAACACAATCCCTTACATGGTTATAAAGTAAACCATGCCCGAGAAAATTAATTCCCGTTGTTGAGTCAAAGCTTTCCGGTGAAATGCTTGACTTTAAAGTGAAAATTGGGTTACTATCTGAAATAATAGCAAACCATTTTGAGGATGTTTTAAAACATTTGAACTTCTGCTCGAATTTTATTTACAACCCCGTGTCATTATTGAATGACATTTCTAGTATCGTAAATATTATCGATTCCAGAAGACATGCTCTTTTTATCAAAAAAATTTTGAACACACAATTTTGAAAGATTTAGAAAAAACCTTTTGAGAAATTCTCGAAAAATTGTGTTAAATGTTTTGAAAACCAATTAATTGAGCTTAAGATGTTGAATATCTTACAAAATGAGCTCAAGTCCGAGAAGTTGTAAACTTCCCGTTATGAGGATAAGTTCATCATCGACGATAAACTTTCCTTTTAACTGAAGAATGAGTCCTAAGTTGACATTTACTTAGAAGTCGTTTTCATGAGCTTGAAAAACTTTGAATGTTTTAACGTAAAACTCATGACCGAGAAAGGTGAATTTCTCGTTATGAAGAAAAGTTCTCTTATTTAAAAGATACACTTTCCTTTATGAGCTTAAAACTTAGAATGTTTTAAGACAAGATCATGACCGAGAAAATTTAATTTCCCGTTACGAGGATAAGCTATCTTTAAATAAAAGCTTTCCTAAAATTGAAGTCCGAGTTACAGTCTGATATTTAACTGTAAGTCATAGTGCATGAGCTTAAAAACGTCGAATGTTTTTAATATAAGCTCATGGCAGAGAAAAATTAATTTCTCGTTGTGACGATAAGTTTATCATCGACGATAAACTTTCCTTTCTTTTAAGATCGGGTAATTGTCTAATATTTAACAATGAACCATTTACAAGAGCTTAAAACCTTTGAATAGTTTAAATGTAAGCTCGTGTCCGAGAAAAATTAATTTCTCATTAATGAGGATAAGTTTATCATCGGCGATAAACTTTCCTTTATTTGAAGAACGGGTCATTGTCTGACATTTAAAAATAAACCAAATACACGAGCTTAAAACCTTTGAATGGTTTTAGGATAAGCTCGTGACCGAGAAAAATTAATTTCTCATTTTTTGAGGATAAGTTTATCATCGGCGATAAACTTTCCTTTAAATGAAGATCGAGTCATCGTTTGACATTTAACGATGAGCCTTTGTGCATGAGCTTAAAAACTTGGAATGTTTTTTATATTAGCTCATGCCCGAGAAAAAATAATTTCTCGTTAATGAGGATAAGTTTATCATCGGCGATAAACTTTCCTTTCTTTGATGAACGAGTTAGAGTCTGTGATGTGACTATAAGTCTTATACACGAGCTTAAAACCTTGGAATAGTTTTAATGTAAGCTCGTGTCCGAGAAAATTTAATTTCTCGTTTTGATGATAAGTCATCATCGGGATGAACTTTCCTATCGTTTGAGATCGAGTTATAGACTGTAATGTGACTGTAAGTCCTTTTGGTAAGCTTAACCATGAATCCCCTGAGACACTTGTTTTTCCGATATCAGCTTCTTCAGCAACCAAAATCTGAGAGTGTCCTTAATTGAATGGTATACTATGATTGGACCGCTTCGTTCTTTTTGAACATTCTATTTGGTACCTACATTCTCATTAGGAATTTGTATGCTTTGATAAGGGTTAGCGATATCTATCTTAGAAGCAAGTGGGGGTTCAAAGTTGGCCTTACTTGTGCCAGAGGTGACCTGAGGAGATGAATCACTTGTCTTAGTTGGCAAACATTTCCTTTTATAGAAAACCTTAACTTCAGGCTTAAGTGATGTATCATCCTCTTCAATTTCCTCCCTACTAGTCTTAGTAGAATCAGAGACTATCCTAGTTTAAGGGCACTCATTTCCTAAAAGAGTGAAAGTTCTACCAGTGGGGCACCACATTTTACCAACGGATTTGATTTTAGCCACCCACTGGGATTTAATTCTAGCACGGGAGTTCACCTCATTAAGTAATTTTTTGATACAAGAATCATGATTGGCTTTCAAGACACATTTCCTACATGTTTTACAATTAGCATATTTAATGTCCGAGTAAGATCTAGAATTCCTAGATGATTGATTGATGCTCCTAGGATGTGACATGCTACGGTTAGCAGTGTTGGGTAAACTAGAAGGCATCTGACTAGGTTTGAAATTCCTATCTCTTTCTTGTGTCTTTTACTTAGCTTCCCTTAGATCAAATGTATGGCGAACGTCATTTGAACTAGTTCAAGACGTGTTCTTTGGACTATGTCTAGGGAAACTAGAGGCAATCATGTGGTTAGGTGTTCCAAAAGTTGTTTTAGTCACATTAGGCCTAGATTGTGGAGTGACTGTTCTAGAAAGGTGAACCATATCAACTTGGGAGGCAAACCGAGGTCTCGAGGATTATGATCGCTCGGATCTAAATGCAGTCGGTTGTCGAATGAACTGATTTGTAGGCGGTTTCCCCAAGATTGATGGTTTTTCAAGCTTAGTGTCCACACTAGTTCCTTTAGTTTTCCTTAATTCATTTCTCAAAGCAGCTATAGCAAAAACCTTTTCCTGTACTTGAGCCTTAAAAGTCTCATTCTCTTTGAGCAAGTTATCTTGGGATTCCAATTTAGATTCAAGCAACTTAATTTGTTTCAAAAGATTATCCTTTTCAACTTTAGAATCTAGAACAGTTTGATCCAATTTTCGTTCAAGAACAACGTTTGACTTTTCAAGTTTTTCAAAATATGTTTCAAATTTCTCTGTTTTCTTTGAAAATTCAATTTTGGCATCCTCAAGCTCTTTGGATTGCTGAGCTAAAATCGTTTCAAGCTCTTTAATCCTAGAATCAGAATTATTTAAAGAAGCAGTCCTAAGACACTTATCATGATGTTTAGCATTTTGAACACATTCTCCCCCATTATGACTCACATCGGATGAATCAGAAGTGGTATCGCTATCACTCTTTTCCATCCCATGTTTGGCATAATTAGGTTCAAAATGCTCAACATGCTGTATATTGTTGAAACTTGGCACCTGAACAGTTGGCGCTTGTGACTTGCTGCTCTTTTCATGCGATCCTCCTGATTCCTTGCCATTGCTTACCTTGATGACCAAATTGGCACCTATTTCTTGCACCGGGCAGATCTGATCATCTTTTGACGACAGCTTGAAACGTGTCTCTCTCTCATGTTCATGAGGTATTGCTGCATGCAATGGTTTAGACGATTCCTTGATTCTTTGAATATGACCCTTTTTCAACCGTATATCGTTGTAGTTAACGAACCTTACCTCAATACACTTCTCAAGTATATTGATGTGATTGAGTAAACCACTTTTAAAGGTTTCAGTCTGGCTACCCGTATGCAAGTTGAAAATCTGGTGAAGGATTGGAGTCGAATAATCAAAAGGAGGTTCCATTGTTGAGGCAAAGAATTCCTTAAACTGTGTGCGAAGGATTTCTAGACACATCTTCGCTTTAACCTCATGAAGATTCTCCCTTTCAAATTGCAACCGTAACTCATCCAAATTATTGAAAATCTTCTCTTTGAAATTATCCACTTTGCCAAAGAAAATTTGAACTAAGGTTAGAAGTTCGGTCATGTTGTGCGGATAGAGAAGTGCAAGGTGTGTCTTGAGCTCGTGAAAGATTTCCAATGATTTTTGACGCAATTTGATCTCTTTGAGTTGCATGTGTCGCAGTTCTCTCTTGTGAACTGTCGAATTCAACGATTCCATTTCTAGTTCACTGACAATTTCTTGGATCCTTCTGTAACTTCTTGCTCTTGGCTCAATAAATACTTGATCGGCTCAAACGTTGATAAGACAAACCAAAGTCCAACTCAAACTCGGCTTACGCCATAAATAAAGTCATTAAACTAATTAAACCAACCTCCGGTTAATATAGTGAACGACCCGACAATTTATATCCAAAACACGTTAATAACTTTGCCAAAAAATTAGATAACTTTAAAACGTCTAGCCCTCTTTAAAAAATTTGATAACTTTAAAAAGAATTTGATAATTTTTTGATAACTTTGCCAAAAAATTACGCCAAAAAATTTAAAATGTTAATAACTGTAAAGAGACACGTATTTGATAAAAAAAAAGTGTAATAGAAAGATTTGTCACTATATAGCCACGTTGTGCCCAAAATCTGAGAAGATTGCCACGTTTTGGTAGTTGGGATTAATATAATCCACTAAATTTAAGCAGCCCTAAACTTACAATTCTCAAAAACTCCGTCCCTTCTCTCACCTAAAACAACTCAAGAAACCTAATCTCTCAACCTTTGTTTAGTCCGCCTCTTGCTTCAATACTCCCAAAAAAATCAAATAACCTAATCAATCTGCTCCCATTTTGTTAATCAAACAAATCCTTTTATAAACAAAACGCAGCCATCATCTGCTATCTCATATCATCAACATAAACATCAAGATCAAAAAACAAAGTCACGGCCAACAAAAAACGTGTTCTCTCTCTGTTCAAATCGGCTTCAAGATCTATTTGTGAATAGGTCTCGGGTAGGTGAATTTAGATTAATGGGATGTTTGATTTTCGTTTTAAGAAAATTTTGTTTAACAAACCGAACCAAAAAAACCATGTCAGAACACACTTGTTCTTGATTGTTTATAAAAGTTCGAAAATAAATGGAGTTTTAATCATTCACACAATATCTATGATGAAATCGTTTTCGTGAGGATTAATCTTAAATGATCTAAGCATGCATGTGAAAAACACGAAGCAGATCTGAGATCTTTGTGTTCCAAGTCGAGTTAGTTTGTGGTTTCAAATGAATTTTGGTTTCAGTCTTGATGATGTTTCGAGTGTTTGTGATGAGGCTGTTGATACGAGAGTCGAGTGACATTAGTTTGGGTTCGAGTCTGATAAGATGATGTGTTTCGAGGGTGTGAGAGTTTGGTTTTTGAGTGTTGTTGGGTATATGTCGATGTTTTCGAGGTTTGGGGTTTTGTTGGTTCGAGAGAGAAGAGTCAGTTGGGAGTCAGTCAAGACGATGGGTTTAGGTAGATGATTGGTGTTGGATTAGATTTGGAGCAAAAAGGTTGATAATCAGTCTGTGTAATCGTTTGAGTCAATAAACTTTGTCAAAAAACTTTGGTTGTGTTTTAGTATGGTCAAGGGTGTGTGTAAGTCTTAGGTTCAAACAATAGTCAAACCTATATTTTTCATCGCAATACTTAAACCTATTCCATCGCAATAACCAAAATATTTATCGTAATATAGAGTCCAACTCCCATCGCAATCTCTGTCATGAAACCATCGCAATATTCAAACTTTCCATCGCAATAATTAAACCATCGGAATGTCATGATCGGAATGTGGACAGAGTTTTGTCTCAATGTTCCTTAAACCCGTCGCAATCCACGATCGCAAAGTACGATCGGAATCCACGTCGGAATAAGGTATCTAAATAAATGATCGCAAAGAAGAACCCTAGGGTTATTGCGATCGAGATTTTACAAACCTGGATGACGTTACGATCGTAATACTGATCGGAAAAAGGCAACTTTCTATCGAAATATGACGAAAAGAAATGCATCGGAATAAGTAATTGTCTGAATCAAATCAATAGATAAAAACGCTCAAATCCAAAGAATTAACCAAGGCTCTTGATACCAATTCTAGGTCTATGTTTTCTTAGGATTTATCAATGTATGAATTTATCTATTGAATGAAGATGGAGAAGAAAGAACTAGAGAGACAAAGGTATAGAGAGAGGAGAGGAGGAGAGAAAGAAGGATGTGATTCATGAAATGTGAAATAAAAAATGACCAACCCCTCCTAACATGCTAGGAGGGGGTATATATAGCCCACCCTACATGTGGGCTATATGGGCTATATTGGATCACGAGCCCAATACTTGAATATATCGTTGGAGTGACCGATCCTTTCTAAATACGTAAAAACGTATTTCCAACAAGTCCAACACCCAAGGAGACTACAGCAGTCAAGCCTTGTGTGTTATGTCTTCTACACCTGTTATGAATCCCAAACAAGAAGAATACAAGTCCAAAAACTTCTCCCAAAAGCTGTTGTCAAGCAGCTTTTAGGTGAGGCTTTTAAAACAGTGAGCACAAATAAAGAAATAAGATTTTGGGACAAAAATTATGTAACACCAAACTTTGAAAAATCCAAATTTCACCAACAAAGATTAAACAAGAAGCCTCAAAACATTCACAAGATTATGATATCACTTCCTCTTGCAAATAGAATCCGAGTTCTTGGGCCTCAAAACTTTTTGCCAAAAATTTTCTTGAACAAAAACTTTGATAAACTTTAAACTAAATTTTCAAATTAAATAAATGTTAAAATAAGAAACTGATAAAATGGAACTTAGTTATCACTTGCAAAGATTTAAAAGAAAAATCTAATTAATTTTTTTCATTAAAAAAAGTTATAAAGTGAAAAACTGGAACAAACTCATTCACATGTCAAATGATGTTTAAATACTACTCTAGGAACTATCTAGAATACAATAATGATAGAAACCCTTGATACTAAAAATACTAAAATGCCCTTGAAGGTCTTGGTCAAATGGTCATCTTGTGATCTCTGTGGTTTGATGTTGATATTCTAGCTTTTAATAATCAATCTCATACGTCCATTGAAGCCTTTGGGGGACACGTTTTTCTGTGGTCCATTGATTTGGTCGGGTTTTGGGAAAAAGGGGACAAGGATGTTTTTAGGGGAGATTCAAATGAGGGTCCACAGTGCATGTGAGGATGTTTTTAGGGTGGGGTTTGAGTAAGAAAGGTATTAATTAGGGTTCTAGAGTAGCTGGGTTAAAAACCCCTTTGATTTGTTGTAATTTGGAGATTAGGGTTTATGTTCGTTAGGGATGATGAATAGTGGGGTTTTAATCAGGTTTAAAGTTTAAATCTTGTTTGCCTCCCAAATTAAGTTAAATAAACAGATTAAAAAACTGTTATATAAACTAGTGAGTGGATTCGGGACGTGGATGGTAGGGGGCTGGTGATTGGATGAATGGTTATAGTGGGTGACGTGGCAATGGCTGGTTAGAGGATAAAGTTTATTCTTCTGCTTACTTTTGGCCCCTAGACTCCCTTATATCTTGCAAATCATGTTTTCAGCTTATATTCCCAATTTCTATTGTAATAAATTTGAACCATTTGTCAAATATGGCACAAATAATTGCCAAACTTTTATCAAGGGCCATAAATGCATATTTTGCATTCTTCAAGGGGTTCTTTTGACATGTCTTCAAATTTCAAGGATTAATCTTGTAAAAATAAATAATGGAGGGTCATTTGTGACAAGTCTTCAAAATTGAGGGACCAAAATTTCCAAATCTTCAAACTTCAAGGGTATTTTTAGAAAATCCATACTCGGGTCCGGTTCTTTGTGCGACTTCGTTTCCCGTGTTTGTTTTTGCTTTATTCTTGTGATCTTTTGTTGATTTCACGATATCCGTACCTAAAATACACAATGAACAACACACAAGCATATTTTGGGGTATTTTAATGATATTTTAAGCGTTTTAAGCCCGATTTAGACGATGAGACTATGTATAATTGCAGTCTAATCAAACGTCCTCTAAATGCTCAAGCCTGTCCTTGGATACATGCCGTATGGGACATGGAAAGAAAATACAACTGAGCTATACTCTCAGTGAGCGGAGATAATGACATGAATAATATAGCTGAGATATAACCAAAAGACATGAAATACAGTGGAAATAAGTGTAAGTCCTGGAAAACCTAGAATCATGTTTTATAACTGGTTTATATCTGAAAAGCCTTATGTTTAATCATGAAAACATGTTTTAAATGCCAAAAGCCCATATAGGTCATGAAAGGTATCAACGTGCATGAATACATAGAGGGGTGACCTCGTCATGCAGTTAGAGGGGTTGCCTCTAATTCTATAAGTCTGAGTGGAGGGATCACCTCCATGTGACAGATGTAGAGCACAGACTATAGTCACCGTGTAAATCTGAAAACATGTACTAGGATCCACCCATTCGCCCCACATGATAATAATAATAATATTGGCCAAAACGTGAAGGGACGCCACAAGAAACCACTCTCGTCGTAGAAGAGTCATAACACCGATGCTTGAAGTGTTATGGTTATGGTACCTCCATAACTAGGTGAAACATGGCATGCGTGTATATAGCTCAGGTAATTTAAAATCATGGCATGGTAATTACTGAAAAGTTTAATGACATGTAAACTACTGGGGAAAACAGATGGTAGCAAACGAGAATCCTAATCATACATAGAAAAGGAATGTTCTTACTGAAGGACGGAATATATGTACGTTATGTCCAGTATCAAAGAAAGATGAAAGACGAAAAGTAATCTACTCCGACTTCACGAGTGCTACATAATAAAGGACGTGAATGAGTTGTGTGTTCATGTATAACTGTCTAGTTCTTAGTTTACCTTACTTTTTCTTGACTTATTTTACTTGTTCTTGACTTGTTTTACTTGTTCATGTCTTGTTTTACTTGTTCATATCTTGTTTTATTGTTTCACGTTTTATCATGTAGTTTCTTAGTTTTTCATGTGTTCTTGATTAGTGTATTTCGTGTTTCATGTCTTATTATATTTGATGTTTAATACTAGGTTTTTGACACCTTAGTATCAAAGTTCGTTATAGTTCCGAATCTTTTCGAATTGAAAACCGGTCTTAAGTGCGACTCAATCGTCTTTTGGTGGATCAAGAGAATGGTTTGGTTTGTTTTAAACTAATTGCAAGTAATTAAAGTGTCGATGAGTAAAATGGAAGTTAAAAGATTAATTTGAATGACGAGTAAAAATAAATGCATATAAAACTTAAAGGTGACAATGGAAAAATGCTAATTCACTAAATAAAACTAACACTTTGAAAATTTTCAGAAAATTAAAAGTATTATAAGAAAGTTATATCGAAAGAAACCAAAGCAAGCCAAAAAGGGCACCCGATCGGAATGTGTTCCGATCGGTAGATCGGAATATTGCAAAGGTGTAGTAATCGGAATATTTAGACAAAAAGGGGTCAATCGGAAAACAGCCAACAATCTCAATCGGAATACTTATTAAAGGACACCTTACCGTCGGAATATTAATGGAGACACCAATCGGAATAAACCCAAGACTCCACAATCGGAATAACTAATGGTGCCAATCGGAAAGTAGAAGATGGAGCTGGCCAATCGGAAAATCAATGCCCTAATCCGATTGGACTCAATCGGAATGCGAGAGATGGGTGCCGTCGGAATAAGGGACCAATCGGAAAGGGGAGTAACAACCTTTCCTAAAATCGTAGAAATTGGTTATGGTGGTGCACCGGTCGGAAAGCCAATCGGAAAGGGGAGTTTAAACCCTTTCCGAAATCTGTGGAAATGAGAAAAGCTAGGTGATAAGCCAAAATTCTAAGCTAACACCCGAAACTTATCAATCCAAATAATCAATCGAATCAAATAAGCACTTTGATCAACTTATTTAACTCTAAATTTATCAACTTTTTAGATCAAACCATAAAAACATAAACTTTTTAATAAAACTTTTTAATAAGAAAAATAAGATAATCATAAAAATAAGCCAATAAGCACAAAATTCTTAAAGCTTAATCAAATGAAAACTTATAAAATGATCAAAAGATTAACTTTTTAGTATGAAATCAATTAGAACAACACGGATCACATGATAATCACACCAAAATCAATCTTAAACCAAAGAAAAGTAGAATGAGATTAAGAGATAAAAGCTTAAAATGGAACTTGATTAATAAAAATAAGCAATACAAAGAGTTAATCTTGAAAGATTAAAAGAAAAAGATGAACTAGTGAGAGAAAGTTTAAGACTTTCTCTCTCTAAAAACTAAAAAGTGAAAAATTTACTAAAAATCTAACCACCCTCCTAATGACTATTAGGAGGGTATTTATAGGGAAGGTGGAAGGAGTGCATGTGTTGCATCTTCTTTCTTGCTTTCTTCACGTTTTCTCGACTCGACTTTAATTCTTCGTCTTTGTCGTCTCGGGATTTAAACTTGTCTTTTAATTTTCTTCTTCTATTAGACTTAAGTTCTTCGACTACGTTAAACTTCCGTCTTTTGACTTTTTCTTCGATAAATCTTCAGAATAGGTCTTGGACTTCCGTTCTTTTTGCACTCTTGATCTTTTGACTTCGTCTTTTTCCCGTTTTCTTCAGTAAAAGCCCGTGAAAGCCCGTGTTTTCTTCCTTTTTCATATTTAGGTCCTAAAACACAATAAAAACACAAACCACGCATAATTCCGACTTTTACGACATAAATCACACGTTTTGGTCTTGTTATTATTGGGAATAAGTGGTAAAAGGATAAGTGTTTTCACACTTATTAAATCCCCTACACTTGACCATTGCAATGCCCTCATGCAATGCATTAATTTTAAAGCACGGTTTACATTTTCCATCATAAATAACCCACCTTGGCCTTTATTAAATACTAAACATAAAAGATAGAAATAAGTAAAGAAATTAAAAACTTACATTGGGTTTTGGCGGCCATGAACGTTTATCATCCTCAAGTTTCACGTTCCCCATACCAAGCTTAAAAACGAGATCATTGTTATTATAAGTTAGCAAACTATCACGAACTCATGTGGGCCAATTATTCACTTAGACTCCCTTATTCCTAGGTGTATCTCTTATATTTTATTTTTGTCTTGAATGATCACGAGGATGCATTGTTTGACTTATTTCGATAGTTATTTAGTCCGAAAATAAGGTGAACGATTTAATCAATAGTTAGCTAAAGGACCAAATCTTTTAAAACTGCTTCTCGGGATATCAGAAAGTTCATATCTTGGCATAACTTGGTTCGCGATTTGAGACCTTTCTCGGGCCGATATTTGGCAGCGACTTCATACTTCGAATCTTCGAGAGACGTTCTTGAAATTATTGTCTTCTCTTCATAATAGGAATTTCTTCAATTGAAGTTTTTGAGAGATTCTTCATCTTTGGACCACGACTTCTTCATTTTTCTCCAATCTTTATTTTGGACTTTGATATACAACGATCCGCCTCCTTTTAGGACTTGGATCTATTTATCCTCATACCTTGTTAGGGTCTTTTCGGATAGACTTCTCCATGACTTTTGGGGAGTTCTTGCTTTTCGTCGTGTGTCTCGATCCTTCATATTGATTTTCGATAAATGATTCTTCACATCACTTTTGGATCTTTAGCAACAAAATGTAGCCCTCATGCCTTGTTAGGGCCTTTTCGGACTCGCCAATCTTCGCGCCCCGCTTCATAAGTTATGCCTTGGCTATGAACTCTCGTCATTACCGAGCAACTTTTAAACGATCTGGGGCTAGAAGCTAAGTAACCTTTTAAATCGTACAACCTTATTTATTAGCAGATTAATTTATTAACAAGCGGAGGGAGAATAGGCTCATAATTAACTCACATAAATTCATGAAAGAATACCGAACTTATAATTGACTCTATCATCTCTCGTTCTCCACAGTTTAAAATCTCAAGGAATGAGACTCGTGGATGCTTAGCCTATTAAATCAAAGTTTTGGGTTTTCGAGTCGCCTATAGGATCTTGCAAATTCTTGGACTTTTTCAAGTTTAGAAATTGCATTTTAAAGTTCCCTTGATAAACGACTCTCTAGGATCAATTATAGGAACTTGCGAAAAGTTCTTGTTCTTAACCCGTGAGAGTTAAGACTTTCGCGTTTTATAGCTCCCTATATAAAAGCCTAGCAAAACTTGACTTAAACACGTTAAGGATATTAGCTAGAGTAAACTTAGGCAAGTAAACTCGGGTTGAGTCAAAATGTTCACGACTAAGAAAAATCTAAAACCACTTTATTCACAATTTATTTTAGCAAGGGAAACATAACAAAGGCAAATACAACTATACAACTAGGCCAAAATAGATTAAAAATTTTGAAAAATGTCGAAAAATCAAATTTTCCGGTTAAAATGAGGGCAAATTCATGGAAAAGACCACTTACTTCGATAGAAGTCCCCCCTACACTTGAGATAAACATTGTCCTCAATGTTTAAGCATGTGGGAGTAAACTCCCCTACACTTAGGACATTGTGCACTTTGTCTAAATCTTGCTAAGGAAAGGACAACGAAAGTGAATTCAATGTGAACATATAGAATATGAAATAGTGAATCACAAGAGTTTAGGACAGAACCGGGAAGATGGGAAACACGGTATCACGGTTCGTCAGAAGTCATCAAGATGCTTTCTGAAGCTTTAATCCCTGCACAGCACAAGAAACAGGACAACAAACATATGCGGGGCTCCCCCTACACTTATTATGAAAGCAGTAAAGGATAGAACACGGGTTGCCTCCCGAGAAGCGCTTGTTTTTGTTCACCGAGTCATGAGCCTGACTCGACCCACTTTTAGTTCATGGGGAACGTGGTGAGGGATGGAATCATCTCGTGAGAGATGTCCTCACCAAAGTACAGCTTCAGACGCTGGCCATTCACCTTGAAATTGGGCCCATTCGGCTGAGAAAGCTCAATGGTCCCATACGGAAAGACTTTGGCGACGGTGAATGGACCAGTCCAGCGGCTCTTCAACTTGCCAGAGAAGATCTTCAACCGAGAGTTAAAGAGTAGAACTTGATCTCCAACGTGGAACTCTCGGTTCTTGATTTTAGCATCATGGATCATCTTCGTCTTCTCCTTGTAGATCAGCGAGTTCTCATAAGCTTCATTCCTCAGTTCATTTAGCTCGTTGAGTTGAATCTTGCGATGATCACTGGCTTTGATGATGTCGAAGTTCGCCCACTTCAAGGCCCAGTGCGCCTTATGTTCCAGCTCGATGGGTAGGTGGCAGGCTTTCCCGTACACAAGACGATAAGGTGTACAACCGATCGGGGTCTTGTAAGCAGTACGGAAAGCCCACAGAGCATCATCTAACTTATCGGCCCACGCGGCACGATGCTCTCCCACAGTACGCTCCAAAATTCTCTTCAAGCCACGATTGGAAATTTCGGCTTGCCCATTGGTTTGGGGATGATAAGCGGTGGAAAGACGGTGATTGACACCATACTTTGCCATGACTCTTGCAAATTGATCGTTGCAAAAATGAGTCCCGCGGTCACTGATGATAGCACGAGGAACGCCAAATCGAGCGAAAAGCTGCTTCAAAAAGTTCACAACCACCCTCGCATCATTCGTAGGAAGAGCCTTAGCTTCAACCCATTTAGAGACGTAGTCGACGGCGACGAGGATGTACTTGTTCCCTTTGGAGGATGGAAATGGCCCCATAAAGTCGATGCCCCATACATCAAAGATTTCACATTCCTGTATGAAATTTTGAGGCATCTCATCCTTATGTGTGATCTTGCCTTGACGTTGGCAATCATCACAATGCTTAACCATTTCGTGAGCGTCACGATAAATGGTGGGCCAGTAGAATCCGGAATCAAACACTTTCTTAGCGGTGTAGTTGGGACCAAAGTGACCACCGGTGGGTCCTTTGTGGCAAGCTTGGAGGATGTCAAAAGCTGTCGGTCCGTCAACACATCGACGAATAATCAGATCAGCACACTGTTTGAATAGATAAGGGTCATCCCAAAAGTAAGTCTTAACATCATTCAAGAACTTCTTCTTTTGTTGGGATGTTAACCCTTGGATGAGAATACCACCCGCTAAGTAGTTTGCAATATCCGCAAACCACGGGGTGCCGTCAAGATTGAGATTTATAGACATTAGAGTCTCCAGGGGGAAAGATTCATTGATCTCTTTCTTCGGATGATCCCCCTGATATGGATCCTCAAGTCGACTCAGATGATCCGCGGCCAGGTTTTCGGCTCCCTTCTTGTCACGAATTTCAATGTTGAATTCTTGAAGGAGCAAAACCCAGCGAAGAAGTCTTGGCTTAGAATCGTTCTTTGTCATCAAGTACTTCAACGCGGAATGGTCCGTGTATACGATGGTGGTGGATAAAACAAGATAGGGGCGAAATTTCTCAAAAGCATAGACAACAGCTAAAAGCTCTTTTTCGGTTGTCGTATAATGCAATTGAGCCCCCGTCATTGTTTTGCTAGCGTAGTGGATTGGTTGGAAGTGTTTATTCACTCTTTGGCCCAAAACCGCACCAATAGCAAAGTCGCTAGCATCGCACATCAATTCAAAAGGCAGCTCCCAATTAGGGGTAACCAAGACCGGTGCCTTAGTTAGCTTATCCTTGAGAAGATTGAAGGCTTCGAGACACTCTTTAGAAAAGATAAAAGGAGTATCTTTTTCCAAGAGGTGGGTCATCGGGCGAGCGATTTTAGAGAAATCTTGAATGAATCTACGATAGAAGCCCGCATGACCCAGAAAGCTTCTCACACCCTTCACGGTGGAAGGTGGAGGTAATTTGGCTATGACATCTACTTTAGCACGGTCGACTTCAAGACCGGCTTTAGAGATTTTGTGTCCTAGCACAATGCCTTCTTTTACCATAAAATGGCATTTTTCCCAATTCAGAACAAGGCGAGTGTCTTCGCACCGCTTAAGCATATGTTCCAAATTGGCAAGGCAAGCAGAGAAGGAATCCCCGAAGACCGAGAAATCATCCATGAAGACTTCCATGGTTTGCTCAACCATATCATGAAAGATAGCCAACATGCACCTTTGGAAAGTCCCGGGGGCATTGCATAAGCCAAAAGGCATTCGTTTGTAAGCAAAGGTGCCGTAGGGACAAGTGAATGTTGTCTTTTCTTGATCTTGGGGATCGATGGGTATTTGAAAATAACCCGAGAAACCATCCAGAAAGCAGTAATATTCATTACCCGCTAGACGTTCAAGCATTTGGTCCATAAAAGGTAGAGGGAAATGATCCTTTCTCGTGGCATCATTGAGTTTGCGGTAGTCTATACAAACTCTCCACCCAGTAACGAGACGGGTAGGAATCAACTCGTTGTTTGCATTGGGCACAACGGTGATACCACCTTTCTTAGGCACACAATGGACTGGACTAACCCACGGTGAATCCGAAATAGGGTAAATCATACCCGCATCAAGAAGTTTGATAACCTCTTTTTTGATGACTTCATGTATTTTAGGATTCACCCTTCGTTGACTTTGAATTGTGCGCTTAAAGTCGTCCTCCATGAGAATTTTATGTGTGCAGAAATGAGGATCAATTCCACGGATGTCCGAGATTTTCCAAGCGATAGCGCGTTTATGCTTCTTCAACACAGCGACAAGTCGTTCTTTTTCGTCTTCTTTCAGATCCTTTGCGATGATGACCGGTAACTTCTCGTCGTCTTCCAGGAAAATGTACTCAAGATGAGGCGGTAGGTCCTTAAACTCAAGAGTAGGAGGATTCTCAATAGATGGTGAAACTAACGATGGATCATCATTAGTCACCTCTTTAGGAGCAGGAGGAGACAACGGGTCCTCATTGAGAAGTCTCTCAATAGTACGAATATCTTCATCCCAATTGGTGGAAAAATGATCATACTTAATATCGAGAGGACCCAAGCTAGCTTCGAAATCATCCAAGTCACTTTCTCCAAAAGGAGTCAATGCTGGAGCAATTGAGGCAACGGTCTCAACATTGGGTAGAGAAGAGAGAGTACTTTTGCAAGCATCATGAAAATGTTCTTCACAAGCCTCATCGAGAACATCAATAGCATTAACACTCTCATATGAATAAGGTTGCTTAGAAATCTTACCCATGTTGAAGACAATTTGATCGTCACCAACTCTCATGATTATTTCGCCTGCGGCTACATCAATAAGAGTGCGACCGGTCCTCAGAAATGGACGTCCAACGATTAATGGAACACGGGGATCCATCTCGTAGTCAACGACGACAAAATCCGCCGGGAAGGTGAATTTGTCAACGCCAACAAAGATATCTTCGGCTATCCCCACTGGATAAGCAACCGTACGGTTGGCTAATTCCAAAGTCATTTTAGTGGGGACTAGCTCGGGAAGAGATAATTGCTTCCAAACACTTAAAGGCATTAAGTTTATACTGGCACCTAGATCGGCTAGGGCCATGCAATTCTCTACTCCCGGGAAGTTGCAAGGAATCAAGAAGCGACCCGGATCACCAAGTTTGGTGGGCAATTGCCTTAAGAGCACTGCGGAGCAATTCTCATTAAGGTGGGTCTGAGCAATGTCAAGAAGCTTTTCCTTATCACTTAGAAGATCTTTAAACATCTTAGCGTATTTGGGCATGTGAGCGAGAGCCTCGGCAAAGGAGATGTTAAAATTCAATTGTTTGAACATTTTAAGGAAGTTCGAAACCTGAATATCATCCTTGCTCTTTTGCTTCTCTTTCCTCAACCTCGAGGGATAAGGTATATTGGATGAAGAAGAAGGCTTTAAGGGAATAGGATCACTCACAACCACGGGTGGTGGGGAAATGGGGATAGAAGGTGAAGGAGGTGAAGAAAGTTGCTCGTTTTCCTTGTTCACAATCACGGGTGGAGGTGTAGGAAGCTCGGGTTCCATATAACCTTTTCCACTACGAGTGGTGATTGCTTTCATCTCCCCTCTTGGATTCGCAACGGTATTACTCGGAAGAGTACCCGAAGAAGAGGGTTGATTACTTTGGAGGAGCGAACTAAGCATATCACGAAGGTGAAGAGCTTGATTGTTAAAAGAGTTTTGCATGTTTGCATTCATTGTATCATTGTGTTTGGCCATATCATTCCTTAGCTCGGCTCGAATATCGTTCCCTTGCTTTGCCATTTCTCCCTTCAAGTTGCGGACTTGACTCTGAAGATTCGTCACCAACTCCCGATTAGTCTTCATGAATGTCTCGACTTCTGGATTCACTGCCATCGGTTGATTTAGAGGTGGAGCCTGGTAAGCTTGAGAATTTCCTTGAGTTGGGTATGGGTTTCTTTGGGATTGATACTGATTGTTTGCACGAGGTTGGGATTGATTGTAGCTTTGTTGTTGGTTTTGGTTTGCAGGAGGGAAACCGGGGGGAGCAAGATAATTGTTGGATCGATAACTTAGCAAGTTACGGTCTCCTTGCGGGCGAGCTTGATAGCCTCCCGTGGGATAAGTGCCGTAAGCTGCGTTAACGTTTTCAGAATAATTGCCTTGGGTAGAAGGACAATCATTGTAAGAATGAGGACCACCACATGTGTCACAAGGAATAGCAACGGCTTTAGCTTGTTGAAAGTGGTTTGTGGCCATGGCCATGAAATTCTTGTTCATTTCAGCGAGTTGTCGAGAAATTTCAGACATTTCAGGATTGGAGGAAGAAGAAGAAACATTGACTCTCGAGTTAGATCTTGAGGATGCGGATGAATCCCAATTCTTGTGGTGAGTAGTCATGTTTTCAATCAATTCTCGACACTCCTCCGGTCTCCTTTTCATAAAAGTACCACCAGCGGCGGCATTGATCGTGTCACGATCACGAAAAGTGAGACCATTGTAAAAGGTGTCAATGAGAGTGACGGGGAGCATATTGTGATTAGGACAGCGGTCGATCAAATCATTGTAACGTTCCCAAGCATCAAAAAGCGATTCATCATTCTCTTGCATAAATCCACTGATTTGGTTACGAAGGCTAGTGACCATGGATGGGGGAAAGTAGCGCGATAAGAAGCGTTGAGTCATGTCGTTCCATGTATGAATAGAATTCTTAGGAAGACGGTCAAACCATTTTTCGGCATGGTGAGAAAGTGAGTGTGGAAAAAGTTGAAGGCGAAGGTCATCCATAGAAACACCGGGGCACTTCATGCTTTGGGTAATGGTAATTAATTTGTCGAGGTGTTTATTGGCATCATCATCCGGAATTCCACGAAACGGGTTCGTTTGCACTTGTTGTATCATGTGATGCTTCAACGAAAACTCCTGAGCCGTGACGTGCATTGGCGCAATCGGGCCTCCGCGTCCGTTCATGGTGGGTTGGCACAATTCCTCCATGGTTCGTAAATCAGGTAGAAGGACATTGTTGTTGTTGTTGTTGTTATGGTTGTTATTTAAGTTATTTTGAGGTGGGTGATTATTGTTGTTATTAACACCAGCCATATCTAAATCTTCACGATTCTCGGGCTCAGAATAGTTCGTAGATCTAGTACGCATGCACCTGCAGAAGAAAAATATACACAAAGAGAATATCTATATAATATTTTTGGTTTTTATAGGTTTTTTAATGTTTTTGTATTTTTGAAGAGTTTTATATTTTTTAGGATTTTTTTTGAAAATTTATAGCAGTGAAAATAACGTTCAAAGAACGGATCCCAAAATTCAATGCGTCTCTCACTAGAAACCGTTTATCTTAACGAAAAGAGCCGGCAGCGGCGCCATTTAATACTAGGTTTTTGACACCTTAGTATCAAAGTTCGTTATAGTTCCGAATCTTTTCGAATTGAAAACCGGTCTTAAGTGCGACTCAATCGTCTTTTGGTGGATCAAGAGAATGGTTTGGTTTGTTTTAAACTAACTGCAAGTAATTAAAGTGTCGATGAGTAAAATGGAAGTTAAAAGATTAATTTGAATGACGAGTAAAAATAAATGCATATAAAACTTAAAGGTGACAATGGAAAAATGCTAACTCACTAAATAAAACTAACACTTTGAAAATTTTCAGAAAATTAAAAGTATTATAAGAAAGTTATATCGAAAGAAACCAAAGCAAGCCAAAAAGGGCACCCGATCGGAATGTGTTCCGATCGGTAGATCGGAATATTGCAAAGGTGTAGTAATCGGAATATTTAGACAAAAAGGGGTCAATCGGAAAACAGCCAACAATCTCAATCGGAATACTTATTAAAGGACACCTTACCGTCGGAATATTAATGGAGACACCAATCGGAATAAACCCAAGACTCCACAATCGGAATAACTAATGGTGCCAATCGGAAAGTAGAAGATGGAGCTGGCCAATCGGAAAATCAATGCCCTAATCCGATTGGACTCAATCGGAATGCGAGAGATGGGTGCCGTCGGAATAAGGGACCAATCGGAAAAGGGAGTAAAACCTTTCCTAAAATCGTGGAAATTGGTTATGGTGGTGCACCGGTCAGAAAGCCAATCGGAAAGGGGAGTTTAAACCCTTTCCGAAATCTGTGGAAATGAGAAAAGCTAGGTGATAAGCCAAAATTCTAAGCTAACACCCGAAACTTATCAATCCAAATAATCAATCGAATCAAATAAGCACTTTGATCAACTTATTTAACTCGAAATTTATCAACTTTTTAGATCAAACCATAAAAACATAACCTTTTTAATAAAACTTTTTAATAAGAAAAATAAGATAATCATAAAAATAAGCCAATAAGCACAAAATTCTTAAAGCTTAATCAAATGAAAACTTATAAAATGATCAAAAGATTAACTTTTTAGTATGAAATCAATTAGAACAACACGGATCACATGATAATCACACCAAAATCAATCTTAAACCAAAGAAAAGTAGAATGAGATTAAGAGATAAAAGCTTAAAATGGAACTTGATTAATAAAAATAAGCAATACAAAGAGTTAATCTTGAAAGATTAAAAGAAAAAGATGAACTAGTGAGAGAAAGTTTAAGACTTTCTCTCTCTAAAAACTAAAAAGTGAAAAATTTACTAAAAATCTAACCACCCTCCTAATGACTATTAGGAGGGTATTTATAGGGAAGGTGGAAGAAGTGCATGTGTTGCATCTTCTTTCTTGCTTTCTTCATGTTTTCTCGACTCGACTTTAATTCTTCGTCTTCGTCGTCTCGGGATTTGAACTTGTCTTTTAATTTTCTTCTTCTATTAGACTTAAGTTCTTCGACTACGTTAAACTTCCGTCTTTTGACTTTTTCTTCGATAAATCTTCAGAATAGGTCTTGGACTTCCGTTCTTTTTGCACTCTTGATCTTTTGACTTCGTCTTTTTCCCGTTTTCTTCAGTAAAAGCCCGTGAAAGCCCGTGTTTTCTTCCTTTTTCATATTTAGGTCCTAAAACACAATAAAAACACAAACCACGCATAATTCCGACTTTTACGACATAAATCACACGTTTTGGTCTTGTTATTATTGGGAATAAGTGGTAAAAGGATAAGTGTTTTCACACTTATTAATGTTTCATAATGAGTAACTTTCTAAAAATAGTAGGTTTCTATATATAGTAACTTTCCAAGAATAGCAGGTTTCCGTATATAGCAACTTTCTAAAAATAGTAAGTTTACATAAATAGTAAATTTTTAAAAATAGAAAGTTTCCAAAATTAGTAAGTTTCCGAAAATAGAAAGTTTCCATAAATGGTATGTTTTCATAAATAACATGTTTCTATAAGTAGTATGTTTCTATCAATAGCATGTTTCCTAATTAGTAATAAGCTTATTTAATAAGCATGAGATATAAGCTAAAGCTTAATAAATATATTTTATAAGCCATGATTAATTTCATATCGTAGAGTTTATTTAATAACTAATATAACATGTCATAATCTTATATTTAATTATTAATTAATAATATAACATGGTTTAATTGATTATTAATTAATAAAGTATGATATTAAACTTTACCATATCTTGATAATTAAACAATTAAATTAATTTAATTATATCATCGTTAAAATGTATTTAATTAAATAATCAAAGTCCAAATTTAATCAAGCTAAATGCGCCATGTTAATTTCCTGAATAATTAAATAGATAATTATTAGTTATAATTAACAATATGTCCATGTTAATTAAGTCGAGTTAATAGGTCGGTTAATAAGTTCATGAAAAGGTCGTGATTTAATTCATGTTCGTGTTTAATTAATACACACGTTTATTTAATAAACCCAAAAATGATTTAACCGAAAAATATAATAAATCCCAAACACCATTCATGATTTCCTTGATTCTACTCGAGCCCCAAAGTAGCTCCAACAATCCCCACACCACAACCACCGGCTATGGTTCGTTTCCTGCTGGTCAACCAAAACATCCCCGACTGTTGGCCTAGCCGTTCCCACCGACAGTTCTGCTTTCCCACCGGTAGTTCTGTTTTCCCACTGGCAGCCTTATGCCTGCGGCTGCCAAGCCTCCAACGTCACTGTGGTTGATTCCCACTAGACTTGGTGGTTTGTGGCTGTTATGCCCATGGTACCCACTGTGGCTGCGGCAGAAAACCAAAAACAAACACCACCGTGAGCAACAGCCCCTCGGCTGCTTTGTTCATGAAATCCCACCGAGAGCAGTGGTTCTCGGTTCCGTGTAACCATAACAATCCAACCTGATTCTAGACGTTTTAATTCTAATTAACATGTTTTCAATCATAACTAATTTAATTCGAATAAATCCTTGAAAGGCAATAAAAGATAAGGACATGTTGATTACTAAATGATATCGATATTAGGAATGAGCAAACATGAACCCTCCCGAAATGATTTAGATCAAAACCCCAAAATCTTTTTCTCGTTCCTCTACTTAGGTCGACGGCTGAATTCCCTTTCAAGGGTTTTTGGTTGCTTTCTTGTTTTGATACAAATGACAAAGGAAAAGGGTTTTTCTAGTTTAATCACAAAGGGGTCGGGCTTGGGCCCTTATTCTTGTTTCTTTTCTTCTTTGTGCCGTCCAAACACCCCTTTCATATACTTATTTTTGTTTTCGTGTTTTAGATTTATTTACGTGTCTTGTTTTAAAGTTCATGACATGTGTTCGTGTTTTAAACCCGTGTTAATTCTTGTCGTGTTTTATTTATCATACGTAAATACTTGTAAATAATAAATAATAATTATACGTAATCTTCTGTTTAATCATTAAATATTCATGGTACATGTCGTGTATTAATTAAATATAAAGTTTTATTTAATCTGTGATTTTGTGTAATTAATGCTTCATGTATTTCATGCGAGTTTTACAATATACACAACAATGGTGGATGTATATGTAACATTCAATACATCCAATCACTTAAGAAATGAATGATTAAAGCTTGGAGAGGTTTCTTGAGAGCGAGAGATATGTGAAGAGAGATCTCAAACATGGTGCTGAGATGAAGCTTGATCTTGGATGTATTCCATACAACCTAAGTGATCTCCATATCTACAAATAAATATACTAGAAAAAGAGATGAACAAGTTTATATCTAAGATCTACATGTTAGAGAGAAGAGGTAAGTGACAGATAATCGGATATAGAGACAAGGGTAGAGAGAATATGATGGAAATGGGTGAGGAAATAAGTGAGCATGTGGCAAGGACCCCCACAGACTCTTTCGAAAGCGTTCGCCTTTATAAAAAAGGGGTCCTTGGATCTGATAGATAATCAACAATTAATTTGCAAATATTTTGTTAAGTAAACTCCTAAAACCAAATCTATGATCAAATTTTCTTGAATAATATATCTAGGTTTTGCAAGACATGTTACTGATGATATAAAAACTATTTATCTTATATTTTTACAAAGATAGAAATGTGTAAGTATACACATTACATTAGAAAGAGAGGATTAAGTAAAAATTGTTTTGATGAAAGTATGCTGAGACAAAATATGATTACGAGTAACTTGTACATTTTACATTATGTATTACAAGTTACATCTTTGTCATCAACAAAACAAACAAGGATGTATAGATTAAATATCATAATATTCTCACAAACGGGGGTGTTTGGATTCATGTTTAATAGCAGTTGGTGTTTGGATATGAGTTTTATGACAGTTTTAAGTGCGTTTGGTTATGTGTTTTGAGAGCTCAAGGGGCGTTTGGATTTGTGGATAATTAATTAATTGAAAGTGTTGATTATCGGTAAATTCGTTTAAATTTTATTGTTTATGAATCTAAAATGTTAATTTTATATAAACAAAATATGTGGATAGTTGAAACACGGCTTGAATTTGAAAGTTAAAATATTATATTTTGTAATCATGGGAAACGTTATATAAACGGATAGGTCATGTCGAAAATCTATAAAATTAATATTTGTTAGTTTCTATAAATATTATTTAGAAACTAAAACTCTTTAAGAAATATTAAATTGACAAGAAAAGAAACAATAATTTATTAAATATTATTTTATAAAACAATAAGTATTGTGTATGCTTTTGAAACTTCGTTTGAAACTCTAAAATTTGTGTTGGCTTTTATAAAATGACCTTTATTTAATCATTGGTTGATTTTGAAAATGTGTCAAACCATTTTGGTTTCATTTATTTATTTTTGTTTATAATACAGTTGCAAGTTGTTATATACTTTGAGTATTTTATTCTTGTGATTGTCATTTTTCTTGAGTCTAATAGATGCCACGTGTCATGTACACTACGGGTTATTCATGGGTTGTCTATTCTTGTTATATAATTCAAGCTTTGAGTTATATACCTGTTCCATTTTTTTGTGTAATACATATTAGGTATATATATATTACATACATGGTGGTATCTTTCGCTTTATCTTACTGAACCGATTACCGAACAGTTACGACATGAGATAGAAAAGATTATCAACCGGTGCTGTTGATGAAACCTTTTGTTGGGAAAACATGGATGCATCGATTTATATGCTGGGAAATAATCTATGAGATATATTGCGACTTCTTTTATTGAGCAGTTCTAGTTTATGTTACGTTGCTCTTGGTATTTGCATTTCTACTAATTGTTCTACTACATCGATGTGAATTCATACCCCTATTTCTATTTTTGAAATCGCTTTATAAATGTATTAAATCTCTTTTAGGGGAGATGCATGCTTATTGATGTCAAATACGTGTTTATACACTTTTTATGATCGTTTATGATACCTATGTTGATATACTTTTCTAGTATTGTTTGTGATACATACGTATTCATGCCTTTGAAGGATTGTCTATGCTACATACTTATGAATATATGAGTGAGTCATAACACCTATTAATCTGCTTTATAAGCTTAATCCATTTGCGATGAGATAATGCTTGTAACATTTTTGTGGACGTAAAACTATCGTTTTTGAATTACTTTGTTGGGGTTATGTTTATGTAGATAATGCTTGTTGCTTGCTTATGCACGCAAAATATATTTTCTAGATCTCTTCGCGGAAGTTATGTTTATGGATATACCTAAGTACCGTTATCCCATTTTCCCATCATGAACCGTTAGTTACTTTTAGATGACCGGTCATGCAAGCACATATGTTATAGATAGATCTATTGGAGTTTGGCACTCCCGTCCGGGTGTCCTCTGTCACCACTGCCAAAAGGACATATACTTATGGCCATTTAAGAGGTTTTAATAGGAATAAGACACCCATCATGCACTTATTATTGTTTCATCTTGTTATTAGCATTGGTGTCATGAGCTTAGCGCTATCATAACTGGTAAGCTTTATCCCATATGCTTGCTATTATATCTAATGGATTCATATGCTTCTAAATTTTATATGCTTGCCATTATATCTCCTATAATGGATTCATATGCTTTAAAATATTTTGTTTATCGTCCAACTAATGTTGAATGTGATCTTATGTTGACCTCGAATGTGAATCTTGGCTATGATCTGGTTTTGATCTTGAATGTGAATATTAACTATGATCTAGTATTGATCTTGATATGAATCTTAAATGTTATAATTATATGCGTCATAGCTATGAATCTTGAATATGATACTGATGTGAATGTTGACTGTGGCTATTAAATGAGAACGTGAACTAGAAATTGCTTATGAACTTATTTTTGTTTTAGCTGTAATGCTTTTGCTAAACATTGATTTATGAGTGAACTTTGTTGTAAGCGTTGCTTTTATTGCAAAACTCTATATTTCTAAACACTTTTACGATACTACTTTCAATAGTGGACTTTATAAACTTTTGAAGTGTCATAAACATTTAAACGAACCATATGAACTCACGAACTTTATGTTGACTGTTTTAAACATGTATTCTCAAGTAATTGACTATATGATTATTTGGAGTCTACGTTGTGGTTCTTGGCATTGAGGTCGTTCTCTCGGATTAGGCTCATGGGTAACCATGACGTAACTGCTCCCAAAACTTATGTGCTAAAACCCATGAACGAGCCTACCTTGACACCTATGTCGGGCAATGGACAATAATCTTCAGGTCATGCCGAATTGAGATATTTAAAATTGATGCACTTACGCCAATCACCATCGGATTTCTTCACCAACACCGGATTTGAGATCTATGTAGGGTATGTTACTGGCCTTACTTTCCCTGCTTTGACCAACTCAATGACGTCCCTAGTTACGACCTAGCTCTTTTCCTCGCCTATCGTTCTTCTTTTCTAGGCCACTGGGCCGCTGCCGTATCTACTTTCAATGAGTGCTTAATTATCCGCTTGGGGGCTCTGGTCATGTCTGAAGGTTCCTTAGTGAATATGTAAGTGTTGTTTCTTAGGAGATCTATGAGTTGTAACCTATACTTTTTGTAAACAACCTTCCTATGGTAACCCATTGATTTGGATATCCGGGATGAACCATGATCTCTTTAGTCAATTTGCTCTCCTTTCTTTGTTCTTCTTTTCCCCTTTCAAACTCAAGCATCCTGCTCATGTCTTCGTTTTGCTCAAATTCCATTTCCATTTCCTTTTCTCTTCTTTGATCATCCTCTATGATCCTACATTCAGTTATGGCCGTTGGACGAGTTCTTAGAGTTGTGACACCGTACGATGTGAAGAACTCCATTATGGCATGAATGGTTGAAGGGACTTCTCTAAGTTCTCAGATTCCTGTCCGACCAAGAATGATGTTATTATGAGAGGCAACCCTGATTACCTTGAACTTTATAATTGTCCTTCGGACTAGGTGCTGCATTCCAAATGCCACCTCTAAATCTATTTTCACATCGGATTGAAATCTTCTATTGAAAACCCTAAAACTTTCCCCTGAGCCAGTGTTAGTCTGGCTTGAATTGATAGGTCTATGTTTATAAAGGAATGTTCAAACATAACTTGGATGGCCGCTCCTTCGTCCACAAATAACCTACTTACTCAATACCATTCGCTTCTATGATTAAGGGCTCATCTGAAGCCTCTACCACTTACCCGGGGGGACAGATATAGGTACATTCATCCAATCCACTTCTACAAGACATACCGCCTTCCGCTTCATACCACCATAGTTGTTTCAGATCATGTGAATTGTTTTGCTCTTGTAATCTTCATTTACTCTTCCTTGTTGACCTAGGTTAACACAACCCCGAAGGTCTTTTATCAAATGATTCAACTTACCAAATTCCAGAGTAGCTTCTAACTTCTTTTTTAGCTGATGGTAGTCATTGGTGAGGTGTCACTTCTCCTCACGGTAATCGTAGTACTTGTCAAGATTCTTCGTCCTTACTATGCCCTAGGTTGGTGTAGGTTGAGGTAGTTGCAGCTGAAGCTCTGTAACTAGAATATCCTTTGGTAATTTGGTCAGTGACTCTAATCCGGTACGCTGCTAGGGATTTTTCCGACTTGCGTTAGGATTTATAGCGGGTAAGTAATGAGTATAGTTGGACTTTGTCTTGTAATTACTTATTTCCTTTCTACTTGGATTTTAAACCATATGAGATGTACATATCTCCCTTTTCCCGACTTATTCACCTTCTTAGCTACTTTTCCCCTCAAGAGTTCGTTATTCTAGATTAACTTCTTTATACTTTATAAAATCATCTACCATCCCCATCATTTATACAACCGTTTTAGGGAAGTTATCTAAGAAATGCCTAGCTAGTTACATGCATTTAGCTCCATTGATAAAGGATAAGATCTTTGATTGTGGTAAAATTACACTTGTTTAGGAAAACAAGGTAAAAGCGGTAAGTATTAGGTGTCGATTTAGGAAAATCAAGCACTAATGACCCAAATAAGTTCTTTTCCCAAGGAGGTATATGTGTGTGATTAAAATGTTAAGTATTTGAGAATAATATAGAAAGAAAGAAAAGATGAGGAATTAGAAAGATGGATACGTTAAAATTACACTACGACGACAAAACGTAAAACCGTAAAAAGTGACAAAATAAAAATTAATTCTAAAAGTTCCCAAAAAATTAGCAAAAATAGCCAAAAATAAATTAAAAGTTTACAAATGATCGAAACTTTATCAAACCTTTTAATTAATTAAATATTAATTTTTAAATGTTAATTAAAGAATTAAAAATCCAAATAACTAATAGAAAGTCCAAATAAAGAGTTTTCACTTTGTAAAACTCTAAAATGACTTAAATAAACTAAAAACTATTTTTATGAAATTTAAAACTAATTAAAACTATTTTTAAATGACTAAAAACTATTAAAATATTACAATAATTCTAAATAGTAACAAAATGGTGAGAAGATTAATATATGAGTTTTAAAAATCCTAACTTAATGTATTTGACCTAGGAAAAATGTAAAAGTTGCAAAAATCCTAAAAACAAATTTTAATAATAAAATAATAATAAAATAATATTAAAAATCTAATAATTAGGAAAAAATTCTAAAAACTTGCAACCTAGTTTATTTTAACCTAATTAAACATAAAATGAAAGTGAAATTACCAAAATACCCCTATTGGGCCCCCAAATGGGCTAAAAACAAAAACAGCCCAAGTTATTGGGTTTTTGGCCTAATAAGTTCAAACTTAACCAAATAACCTGAAAATCACCAGTCTAGCTTAAAATTAAATTCTAAACACAAAACTCTGAAGGCCCAAAAGCTAAATGTGAGCTTACCACAGCTTAAATTAACAACAACTTATACTTAATGGGCTTTTTGTCCCATTAAGCTATAAGCCAATGCCATAAGCTCTAATTTGACACCCAACCTTCTTTTGGGATGCATAAGAGATCTGTAAAAAGAAATTTTGAAAAAGAAAAACCAATAACCCAGAAATAAGGCAAGTACAAATTCACTAAACGACAAAATAGTCGACTTAGAGTTTTAGACCACCTCAGGACTTGATTCCACTTGCAAAAGACTCTAAATGACTTAATTAAGACAATTCAATCAAGAAAAAGCCAATAAGCAAAGCCAAATAAGCAGAATAAGCCAATAAGCACTTATGTAAAAGTCAAACAAGTTGGTTTTCTAGTCAAACCTTAAAGTCAACCACATAAATGCTCCAGAATGAACAAATGGGTCAAATGATGAAGACCTATTACCAATTCAAAGTTGTTGCACGTTTTAATAAGCTAGAATAGCTTATTGATAAGCTGAACCAAAAATAACACTAGCAGTGGCTAGCAGTAGTGGGAAAAGGTTCCCACTGCTTTGACTATTTGACTTGATGATTTAGAGACTTTCACTTGGATTTAATGGACAAAAATGGCACCCTTACAACCAGTGGGTTGTAAGGAGTCACAATCAAGCAATAAATCACAAATCCAATAAGCCAATTAGCATATTTTAATCAAACAGTCACCAGATCAGTCACAAATATGATCAATAAGCAGTTAAGAAGAAATAAGCAGATTAAGCAAGAATAAGCTAACCACAAACCACCAAAAGCATACACAAGTTGTAAAAAACCTAATGAAGCACAAATGAACTCATATCATTCACTGATTACAAGATTTGAAACAGATTCAAGCATATGCAAGTTACTAATGAACAATGAACAAGCATAATCCATTTTGTTGAACTAGATGATCACATATCCATTTTCAAACACCTAAATCTCCTACTCAGGTTGTATTAACTTAGATTTAGCACTTGTTAACGCTAGTATAGCATGTATTCTTGGTGTCCCCAAAATTTCAGTCAAAAACAACAAGAAAAACAGATTTTATGGCCAATATTTGGATTATGGTGATACAAACCTTAAATCTTGCAGATAAACAACTAATAACACAATACAAGCAAGAACAAACACAAAATACCAAATAACACCTACTCAATTCAATCCAAACCTAGATTATGCAGTAATCCCAAACACCCCTTATATTACTGATTTCACAATTTTTTAAAGGAAATGTTTGATTCACACCACAAATCAAGCTAAAATCAACTGAATAACAACAAGCAACTATCAAATAACCAGATTCAACCACAAAAAACACAGATTCAAAAACCACAACTCAAATTCAATCACATAACATAAAATATTCAGAAAAGTAAAAAGGTTTAGAGATGTGCACCTCCAAAACATACATCCATGCTTTGGATTGTGCGAGCTTAAGTGGTAGCAGAACAACCACTAGCTTCCTTGTACCTGCTTAGATCAACAAACATAAGGATCAAAGTAAAGGAACCACTGATTTTTTATAACAAGGACTTTATAACATAAAACCTTTCTCAAAAACTCAAAAAACAGATAAATGGAACTCAGATGTTAGCTAATCAAACACCAACTTTCATAAAAACATAAAAGGAATTGCAATTTTTTTGAAAATACCAACTTTATATTTATAAAAAGGAATTACAAAGATTTTAGCTAAAATCTGGAACAAGCTCTCTCGTATGTTGAGGAGTCTTTATATAGGCAACATTAGACAATTCTAGAATGAAAATACATGAAAACCCTAGCTAGCAAATCTCTAAAATACCCTTGAGTGCTTGAGGCGTGTTGAGGTGTGTAAGCTGTCCAAAGTCATCCAACACGTTCATTTATCCTTTGGGACCAAGTAATGATTCTAAATCTTCGATCTTTCCACGTGGTTTTTCTTGGAGAGGAAGTTGTGTTTTTATTGGTGAACGGGTTAAATGGTGGGGGCTATGTGTTGATGGGATTGTTGTTCTGAGAGTGTGGAATGATTTGGTTTGAGGTGAATCACACGTTGGTCAGGGTAATTGAAATTTACCCTTTTTTTAAGTTCAATAGTTACTGGGTTCATGAGGGTGAATAGTAACTCGTTTGATCCGAAATTAGGGGAAGGTAACTTGTTTGGCGCATTTTTGAGTTTAAATATTTGGTTGTGGCAATATTAGTCCTTGGTCTTTGGCAAAGTGTGTAAAACAAGAATTCCATCCCAAATAAACGTATTCCTTTGTTATGAAACTTTCAGTTTTCATACTTTTGCCCCAAAACGTTGGTATAAGGGTTTTAAGGGCTTGTTTTGTCATTTTTGGATAATTCAAGGACTGAACTTGGACATTTCTCATCTTTGAAGGTCTTCATTGGATGTTTGACTTCTTGAGGGACCATTGTTGACAAGTTAGAATTGTTGAGGGACTAAACTTGCCAAATCTTCAAAGTTGAAGGACCATTTTGTAATTTTGACAAACTTAAGGGACCAAACTTTTAATTAGTAATATAAAAGGGTATTAAGTGTCATTTATTCATAAAGGAGGGATCATTCTTGTACATCTTCAAGTCTTAAAGGGTTTTTCTTTCAGAAATCTATAACTAGGACCCGGTTCATTATGCGGCTTCGTTTCTCGTGTTTGTTTTTCCTTTTTGTTGTGATCTTTTGTCTTTTTCAGGATATCCATACATAAATTACACAAGTAAACAAACACAAGAATATATATGGTATTTTAATGACATTTTATGCATTTAAAGCCCGAAAAGAACGATGAGATCATGTATAAATGCCATCTCATCACTTACCCATACTAAACCATTGTCGTACCCTTACGCAATGCTAGAATAAAGTATCTAAGCATCTCCAAAATTCATTTTTATTACCCTTTATGGAAAAGTAAAACTTGCTACATTATTACGAAGATGTGTAAAAGACATAATGTATGATTTTCATCACGAAAGTGACTTTTAGGGTCAATGAATAGAAACAAGTTAATGTCTCATAAAGTAAAGTTCGTCATCCTTGATTGTCATACATTCCATGTTAAGTGCAAAAACTAGATCATTGTTGGTACAAGTCACAATGCTTACACTTCTCATACGTCCAAATTGTGTAATACTTTTTCTCCCCGCAATCCTAGTTATTATGAAAAGAAAAGGTTTCTAAAATTTTTTAACTATTTGTCATGGATCATAAGTGATTCATATTGACTTATTTGAGTATTTATTAGTCCGAAAATAAAGTAGCACGATTTAATCGATAGTTAACTAAAGGACAAAATCTTTTAAAACGGCTTCTCGTGTATCTTCTTAAGTTCATATCTTGGCATAACTCGTTTCACGATTTGAGACCTTTCTCGGACCGATATTTGGCATGTACTTCATACTTCGAATCTTCGGAAGACGTTCTTGAAATTATGGTCTTCTCTTCATATTTTGGAATTTCTACACTTGACGTTTTTGAGAGATTCTTCATACTTGGACCACGACTTCATTATTTTTCTTCAATCTTTATTTTGGACATTGATATACAACGATCCGCCTCCTTTTAGGAATTGGATATATTTTTCCTCATACCTTGTAAGGGTCTTTTTGGATAGACTTTCTCCATGATCTTTAGGGGAGTAATTGCTTTTCGTCGTGTGTCTCGATCCTTCATATTGATTTGGAATAATGATTCTTCACATCATCTTGGATATTTAGCAACAAAATAGAGCTACTCATGCCTTGTTAGGGCATTCTTGGATCTTCACCAATCTTTGCATCCCGCTTCTATAAGTTATGGCTTGGCTAGGAACTCTATTCAACCCCGAGCAACTTTTAAACGATCTTGTGCTAGAAGCTAAGTAACCATTCAAATCGTACGACCTTACTTATTGAAATTATTTTATTCCTAATACATTGATCTTATGGGGGAAAAGCCACAATTAAAAACATATGAGTTTTTGAATAACATTTTCATGTTCTACGTTTAGCATGATCACTTGTGTAACTCTATCATTTCTCGTTCTTCACTATTTAAAGACCTCTAATTAAAAAGACTCGTGAATACTTAGCCATGCAAGTCATAATTAAGACAAATTTGGATTAGCTTCATTAAGACTATATCAAATAGAAGTTTTGGGTTTTCAAGCCACCTATAGGATCTTGCAATTTCTTAGACTTTTTAAGGTTTAGAGAATTCATTTTAAAGTTCCCTTGATAAGTGACATTCTAGGATCAATTATAGGAACTTGCGAAAAGTTCTTATTCTTAACCCGTATGAGCTAAGAGTTTCGCGTTTTAAATTTCCCTATATAAAATTCTAGCAAAACTTGATTCAAGCGGGTTAAGGAATGTAAAGGGCTCCAAATGACCATCAAGTCAAAAATTAACTCTTATTCTACCCAACGGAAAATTTACATTTGTGTCTTAAAAACACTTATGAAAACTAAGAAAAATTTTAAAATTGGACCATTTTTAGCCTTATTAGCAACAAAACAAAACAAAACGTTGAAAGTTGGAAAACGTGAGGGCGTAGCAAGGCAAGTATCTATTCACCCCCCATACTAAAATTAAACATTGTCCTCAATGTTACGAGTCTAAAGGTGGATCACCCCCATAATAGAGACTATGAGTCGAATGCTTAGGTTCTAGCATGGAAAGGGTGATCAACAATATATCTAAAGCCGTTTATGAATTATGCTAAAAGATAATTGTTAGAACAATAAACGATATGTCATGGATTCGTGAAAAACTCTTCAAACAATCGATCGAGGCTTACGTAAACGAACACGAGAGTCTTCAATCGTGGCGATGATGATGATCTAGATAACACATTCAAAAACAACCACGAGACAACGAGTTAGAAGGGCACAAATCCCCTCACATTAACTACATTAGAAAGCGATAAATATATACAATAGATAAGCATGGAATCTCCCCCACGAGGCACCTCATTTTTGATTACCGAGTCATGAGCTCGAATCGATCCCCTCAATGCTAATTATCAATGGGGAAGGTGACTTGGTCGAGGTCGTCCAACGAAGAGACTTCCCCACTGATGTAGTTCTTAAGCCAATGTCCATTCACCTTGAAATTAGGACCATCATTTTGTGCTAGCTCGATGGTTCCATAAGGAAACACTTGTGTTATGGTGAACGGGCCCGACCAACGAGATTTCAGTTTCTCAGAAAATATCTTCAAACGAGAGTTAAAAAGTAATACATGATCACCAACGTTAAAAACCCGGTTTTTATCCTTTGAATCCTGAAACTTTTTAATCTTTTCCTTAAAAATCAATGAATTTCATAAGTATTATCTCTTAATTCATCCAATTCATTTAATTGTATTTTCCGGTGATCTCACGCGGTCTTCAAATCATAATTTGCATGCTTTAGGGCCCAATATGCCTTATGCTCCAATTCAATAGGCAAATGACAATCCTTTCCATAAACCAACTTATAAGGATTACAACCGATAGGTGTCTTATAAGCGGTCCGAAAGGCCCATAAAGCGTCATCAAGTTTGTTGGACCATGAAGCACGGTTTTCTCCAATCGACCTCTCTAAAATCCTCTTCAATGCTCGGTTTGAAACCTCGACTTGCCCACTCGTTTGCCGGTGATAAGCCGTAGAAAGACGATGTGTAACTCCATATTTCTTTAAAACCTTTTCGAATTGGTCATTACAAAAATGGGTTCCACGATCACTTATAATAGCACGAGGGGTTCCGAACCGAGAGAATAGTTGCTTCAAAAATTTCACTACCACACGAGCATCATTAGTAGGTAAAGCCTTAGCTTCCGCCCACTTTCAAAGGTAGTCGACGGCGACGAGGATAGACTTGTTTCCATGAGACGATGGGAACGGCCCCATAAAGTCAATGCCCTAAATATCAAAAATCTCACACACTTGAATTATGTTTTGTGGCATTTCATCACGTTAAGACGAATTTCCTTGACGTTGGCACGAATCACACGACTTCACAAGTGCGTGTGCATCACGATAGATCGTAGGACAAAAGAAGCCGGCATCGAACACTTTCTTAGCCTTAAGATTAGCACCATGGTGACCACCCGTGGGTCCCTCGTGACTAGCTCTAAGGATGTTAGAAGCTTTGGTACCAAAAACACAACGTCGAACGAGTTGATCCGCACAAAACCTAAAGAGATAAGGGTCGTACAAAAAATAGAACTTGACGTTACGAAAGAATTTTCTCTTTTTTTTGTTTCGTCATAACCTTGATTATTAAGTTCCCCGCATGGTAATTTGCAATGTCAACCATGGGGTGGTGTCCTTATAATTCACTACACCAAGAGTGTCGAGAGGAAATGTTTTAGTAATTTCCTTATTCTCGAAAACATCTTTGTGAGGATCGTCTAGACGAGAGAGATGACCGGCCGCTAGATTCTAAGCTCCTTTTTTGTCAAGCACGGTGACATCAAATTCTTGGAGGAGGAGCATCCAACGAAGCAATCTTGGCTTAGCATCTTGCTTAGCTAAGAGATACTTGAAAGCCGAATGGTCCGTATACACGATGATTTTAGTCAAGAAGAGATAAGGTTGGAATTTCTCAAAAGCATAGACCACGACAAGGAATTCCTTTTCCGTTGTGGTGTATTTTAGTTGAGCCTAGGTCATCGTCTTGCTAGCATAAGGGATAGGACGGAAGTGCTTTTCATAACGTTTCCCTAAGACGGCCCCTATTGCATAATCACTTGCATCGCACATGATTTCAAAGGGTAATTCCCAATTAGGAGCAACAAGAATGGGAGCTTCGGTAAGTTTCCTTTTAAGAGTTTCGAAATCTCTAACACAATCCTCATTGAAGTTAAAAGGAGCATCCTTCTCGAGAAG
The DNA here is from genome assembly GCA_025667525.1 of Glebionis coronaria. Classification (NCBI taxonomy): domain Eukaryota; kingdom Viridiplantae; phylum Streptophyta; class Magnoliopsida; order Asterales; family Asteraceae; genus Glebionis; species Glebionis coronaria. The sequence goes on from CM046875.1 coordinate 365,254,650, forward strand.
GTATGTCATAGGTCGAGAGATTTTCGAAAAGTCTTTGATGAAACGACGATAAAAGCCCACGTGGCCTAGGAAACTCCTAACTCCCTTAACGGTTTTAGGATGAGGTAACTTGGTGATGACGTCTATCTTAGCTTTATCAACCTCAATCCCCGCTTTCGAGACCTTGTGCCCTAATATGATTCCTTGTTTACACATAAAATGACATTTTTCCCAATTAAGCACAAGGTTGGTTTCTTCACAACGTTTTAACATTTTCTCGAGATTAGATAAACACGACGTGAACAAATTGCCAAACACCGAAAAGTCATCAATGAATACTAATAAGTGTGAAAACACTTATCCTTTTACCACTTATTTCCAATAATAACAAGACCAAAACGTGTGATTTATGTCGTAAAAGTCGGAATTATGCGTGGTTTGTGTTTTTATTGTGTTTTAGGACCTAAATATGAAAAAGGAAGAAAACACGGGCTTTCACGGGCTTTTACTGAAGAAAACGGGAAAAAGAAGAAGTCAAAAGATCAAGAGTGCAAAAAGAACGGAAGTCCAAGACCTATTCTGAAGATTTATCGAAGAAAAAGTCAAAAGACGGAAGTTTAACGAAGTCGAAGAACTTAAGTCTAATAGAAGAAGAATTAAAAAGACAAGTTCAAATCCCGAGACGACAAAGACGAAGAATTAAAGTCGAGTCGAGAAAACGTGAAGAAAGCAAGAGAGAAGATGCAACACATGCACTCCTTCCCTATAAATACCCTCCTAATAGTCATTAGGAGGGTGGTTAGTTTTTAGTTAATTTTTCACTTTTTAGTTTTTAGAGAGAGAAAGTCTTAAACTTTCTCTCACTAGTTCATCTTTTTCTTTTAATCTTTTAAGATTAACTCTTTGTATTGCTTATTTTTATTAATCAAGTTCCATTTTAAGCTTTTATCTCTTAATCTCATTCTACTTTTCTTTGATTTAAGATTGATTTTGGTGTGATTATCATGTGATCCGTGTTGTTCTAATTGATTTCATGCTAAAAAGTTAATCTTTTGATCATTTTATAAGTTTTCATTTGATTAAGCTTTAAGACTTTTGTGCTTATTGGCTTATTTTTATGATTAGCTTATTTTTATCATTAAAAAGTTTATTAAAAAGTTTATGTTTTTATTGTTTAATCCAAAAAGTTGCTTAAATTCGGTTTGATAAGTTGATTCTAGTGCTTATTTGATCCGATTTAGGTATTGCTTCGGGTTAGTTTTGAGATAAGCTCTCAATTATAGCTTATTCTCTTGCTAACCGAATTCCATAATTTTAGGAAGTGGTTCTATAACCCTTTTTCGATTGCCCCTTTTTCCGACCATAAGCACCACCCCTTTTCCGATTGATCCAATCGGAAAGGGGTTTTGACTTTCCGATTGGCTTCCCCATTTTTCCGACGGCTAGGTATTTGCCTCATTTTCCGATTGGGTTATTTTGTTGTATATTCCGACGGTGCATTTTGGTGTTATTCTGATTGGGGATTGCCCCGTATTCCGACTGGTAGTTTTGCCCGTATTCCGATTGGGTTATTTGGCAAGCATTCCGACGGCACAATTTTTACACATTCCGATCAACCGATCGGAATATATTCCGATTGGGCTTCTTTTTGGCTTATTTTGGTTTCTTTCGATATAACTTTCTTATAGTACTTTTTATTTTCTGAAAATTTTTCCAAGTGTTAGTTCTATTTAGAGAGTTAGTACTTGTCCATTGTTACCGTTACATTTATATGCATTTGTTTTTACTCGTTATTCAAATTAATCTTTTAACTTCCATTTTACTCAACGACACTTTAATTACTTACAAATAGTTTAAAACAAACCAAACCATTCTCTTGATTCACCAAAAGACGATTGAGTCGCACTTAAGACCGGTTTTCAATTCGAAAAGATTCGGAACTATAACGAACTTTGATACTTTGGTTGCAAAACCATGTATTAAATGGCGCCGCTGCCGGCTCTTTTCGTTAAGATAAACGGTTTCTAGTGAGAGACGCATTGAATTTTGGGATCCGTTCTTTGAACGTTATTTTCATTGCTATAAAATTTCCATAAATCCTAAAAAAATATAAAACTTTTCAAAAATACAAAAACATTAAAAAACCTATAAAAACCAAAAAGATTATATAGATATTCTCTTTGTGTATTTTTTTCTTTTGCAGGTGCATGCGTACTAGATCTTCCAACTATTCTGAGCCCGAGACTCTTGAAGATTTAGATATGGCTGGTGTTAATAACAACAATAATCACCCACCTCAAAACAATTTGAATAACAACAACAACAACAACAACAATGTCCATCTACCTGATTTACGAACCATGGAGGAATTGTGCCAACCCACCATGAACGGACGCGGAGGCCCGATTGCGCCAATGCACGTCACGGCTCAGGAGTTTTCGTTGAAGCATCACATGATACAACAAGTGCAAACGAACCCATTTCGTGGAATTCCGGATGATGATGCCAACAAACACCTCGACAAATTCATTACCATTACCCAAAGAATGAAGTGCCCCGGTGTTTCTATGGATGACCTTCGCCTTCAACTTTTTCCACACTCGCTTTCTCACCATGCCGAAAAATGGTTTGACCGTCTTCCTAAGAATTCTATTCATACGTGGAACGACATGACTCAACGTTTTTTATCGCGCTACTTTCCCCCATCCATGGTCACTAGCCTTCGTAACCAAATCAGTGGATTTATGCAAGAGAATGATGAATCGCTTTTTGATGCTTGGGAACGCTACAATGATTTGATCGACCGTTGTCCTAATCACAATATGCTCCCCGTCACTCTCATTGACACCTTTTACAATGGTCTCACCTTTCGTGATCGTGACACGATCAATGCCGCCGCCGGTGGTACTTTTATGAAAAGGAGACCGGAGGAGTGTCGAGAGTTGATTGAAAACATGACTACTCACCACAAGAATTGGGATTCTTCCGCATCCTCAAGATCTAATCAGAGAGTCAATGTTTCATCTACTTCTTCCACCACCAATCCGTCTATTTTGGAACGTGCTATTCTCGATATCAACAAAAGTCTCCAAATTTTGACTTCTAACCAAACTCAACAAGCTAAAGCCGTTGTTATCTCTTGTGACACATGTAGTGGTCCTCATTCCTACAATGAGTGTCCTTCTACTCACGGCAATTATTCTGAAGACGTTAACGCAGCTTACGGCACTTATCCCACGGGAGGCTATCAAGCTCGCCCTCAAGGAGACCGTAACTTGCTAAGTTATCGCTCCAACAATTATCTTGCTCCCCCCGGTTTCCCTCCTGCAAACCAAAACCAACAACAAAGCTACAATCAATCCCAACCTCGTGCAAACAATCAGTATCAATCCCAAAGAAACCCATACCCAACTCAAGGAAATTCTCAAGCTTACCAGGCCCCACCTCTCAATCAACCGATGGCAGTGAATCCAGAAGTCGAGACATTCATGAAGACTAATCGAGAGTTGGTGACGAATCTTCAGAGTCAAGTCCGCAACTTGAAGGGAGAAATGGCAAAGCAAGGGAACGATATTCGAGCCGAGCTAAGGAATGATATGGCCAAACACAATGATGCAATGAATGCAAACATGCAAAACTCTTTTAACAATCAAGCTCTTCACCTTCGTGATATGATTAGTTCGCTCATCCAAGGTAATCAACCCTCTTCTTCGGGTACTCTTCCGAGTAATACCGTTGCGAATTCAAGAGGCGAGATGAAAGCAATCACCACTCGTAGTGGAAAAGGTTATATGGAACCCGAGCTTCCTACACTTCCACCCGTGATTGTGAACAAGGAAAAAGAGCAACTTTCTCCACCTCTTTCACCTTCCATCCCCATTTCCCCACCACCCGTGGTTGTGAGTGATCCTATTCCATTAAAGTCTTCTTCTTCATCCAATATACCTTATCCCTCAAGGTTGAGGAAAGAGAAGCAAAAGAGCAAGGATGATATTCAGGTTTCGAACTTCCTTAAAATGTTCAAACAATTGAATTTTAACATCTCCTTTGCCGAGGCTCTCGCTCACATGCCCAAATACGCTAAGATGTTTAAAGATCTTTTAAGTGATAAGGAAAAGCTTCTTGACATTGCTCAGACCCACCTTAATGAGAATTGCTCCGCAGTGCTCTTAAGGCAATTGCCCACCAAACTGGGTGATCCGGGTCGCTTCTTGATTCCTTGCAACTTCCCGGGAGTAGAGAATTGCATGGCCCTAGCCGATCTAGGTGCTAGTATAAACTTAATGCCTTTAAGTGTTTGGAAGCAATTATCTCTCCCCGAGCTAGTCCCCACCAAAATGACTTTGGAATTAGCCAACCGTACGGTTGCTTATCCAGTGGGGATAGCCGAAGATGTCTTTGTTGGCGTCGATAAATTCACCTTCCCGGCGGATTTTGTTGTCGTTGACTACGAGATGGATCCCCGTGTTCCATTAATCGTTGGACGTCCATTTCTGAGGACCGGTCGCACTCTTATTGATGTAGCCGCAGGCGAAATAATCATGAGAGTTGGTGACGATAAAATTGTCTTCAACATGGGTAAGATTTCTAAGCAACCTTATTCATCTGAGAGTGTTAATGATATTGATGTTCTCGATGAGGCTTGTGAAGAACATTTTCATGATGCTTGCAAAAGTACTCTTTCTTCTCTACCCAATGTTGAGACCGTTGCCTCAATTGCTCCAGCATTGACTCCTTTTGGAGAAAGTGACTTGGATGACTTCGAAGCTAGCTTGGGTCCTCTCGATATTAAGTATGATAATTTGTCCACCACTTGGGATGAAGATATTCGTACTATTGAGAGACTTCTCAATGAGGACCCGTTGTCTCCTCCTGCTCCTAAAGAGGTGACTAATGATGATCCATCGTTAGTTTCACCATCTACTGAGGATCCTCCTACTCTCGAGCTTAAGGACCTACCGCCTCATCTTGAGTACGTTTTCCTAGAAGACAACGAGAAGCTACCGGTCATCATCGCAAAGGATCTGAAAGAAGACGAAAAAGCCCGACTTGTCGCTGTGTTGAAGAAGCATAAACGCGCTATCGCTTGGAAAATCTCCGACATCCGCGGAATTGATCCTCACTTCTGCACACATAAAATTCTCATGGAGGACGACTTTAAGCCCACAATTCAAAGCCAAAGAAGGGTGAATCCTAAAATACATGAAGTCATCAAAAAAGAGGTTATCAAACTTCTTGATGCGGGTATGATTTACCCTATTTCGGATTCACCGTGGGTTAGTCCAGTCCATTGTATGCCTAAGAAAGGCGGAATTACCGTTGTGCCCAATGCAAACAACGAGTTAATTCCTACCCGTCTCGTTACTGGGTGGAGAGTTTGTATAGACTACCGCAAACTCAATGATGCCACGAGAAAGGATCATTTCCCTCTACCTTTTATGGACCAAATGCTTGAACGTCTAGCTGGTAATGAATATTACTGCTTTCTGGATGGTTTCTCGGGATATTTTCAAATACCCATCGATCCCCAAGATCAAGAGAAGACAACATTCACTTGTCCCTATGGCACCTTTGCTTACAAACGAATGCCTTTTGGCTTATGCAATGCCCCCGGGACTTTCCAAAGGTGCATGTTAGCTATCTTCCATGATATGGTTGAACAAACCATGGAAGTCTTCATGGATGATTTCTCGGTCTTCGGGGATTCCTTCTCTGCTTGCCTTGCCAATTTGGAACGTATGCTTAAGCGATGCGCAGACACTCGCCTTGTTCTGAATTGGGAAAAATGCCATTATATGGTAAAAGAAGGCATTGTGCTAGGACACAAAATCTCTAAAGCCGGTCTTGAAGTCGACCGTGCTAAGGTGGATGTCATAGCCAAATTACCTCCACCTTCAACTGTGAAGGGTGTGAGAAGTTTTCTGGGTCATGCGGGCTTCTATCGTAGATTCATTCAGGATTTCTCTAAAATCGTTCGCCCGATGACCCACCTCTTGGAAAAAGATACTCCTTTTATCTTTTCTAAAGAGTGTCTCGAAGCCTTCAATCTTCTCAAGGATAAGCTAACTAAGGCACCGGTCTTGGTTACCCCTAATTGGGAGCTGCCTTTTGAATTGATGTGCGATGCTAGCGACTTTGCTATTGGTGCGGTTTTGGGCCAACGTGTGAATAAACACTTCCAACCAATCCACTACGCTAGCAAAACAATGACGGGGGCTCAATTGCATTATACGACAACCGAAAAAGAGCTTTTAGCTGTTGTCTATGCTTTTGAGAAATTTCGCCCCTATCTTGTTTTATCCACCACCATCGTATACACGGACCATTCCGCGTTGAAGTACTTGATGACAAAGAACGATTCTAAGCCAAGACTTCTTCGCTGGAGACTCTAATGTCTATAAATCTCAACCTTGATGGCACCCCGTGGTTTGCGGACATTGCAAACTACTTAGCGGGTGGTATTCTCATCCAAGGGTTAACATCCCAACAAAAGAAGAAGTTCTTGAATGATGTTAAGACTTACTTTTGGGATGACCCTTATCTATTCAAACAGTGTGCTGATCTGATTATTCGTCGATGTGTTGACGGACCGGCAACTTTTGATACCCTTCAAGCTTGCCACAAAGGACCCACCGGTGGTCACTTTGGTCCCAACTACACCGCTAAGAAAGTGTTTGATTCTGGATTCTACTGGCCCACCATTTATCGTGACGCTCACGAAATGGTTAAGCATTGTGATGCTTGCCAACGTCAAGGCAAGATCATACATAAAGATGAGATGCCTCAAAATTTCATACAGGAATGTGAAATCTTTGACGTATGGGGCATCGACTTTATGGGGCCATTTCCATCCTCCAAAGGGAACAAGTACATCCTCGTCGCTGTCGACTACGTCTCTAAATGGGTTGAAGCTAAGGCTCTTCCTACGAATGATGCGAGGGTGGTTGTGAACTTTTTGAAGCAGCTTTTCGCTCGAATTGGCGTTCCTCGTGCTATCATCAGTGACCGCGGGACTCATTTTTGCAACGATCAATTTGCAAGAGTCATGGCAAAGTATGGTGTCAATCACCGTCTTTCCACCGCCTATCATCCCCAAACCAATGGGCAAGCCGAAATTTCCAATCGTGGCTTGAAGAGAATTTTGGAGCGTACTGTGGGAGAGCATCGCGCCGCGTGGGCCGATAAGTTAGATGATGCTCTGTGGGCTTTCCGTACCGCTTACAAGACCCCGATCGGCTGTACGCCTTATCGTCTTGTGTACAGGAAAGCCTGCCACCTACCCATCGAGCTGGAACACGAGGCGCACTGGGCCTTGAAGTGGGCGAACTTCGACATCCTCAAAGCCGGTGATCATCGCAAGGTTCAACTAAACGAGCTAAATGAACTGAGGAATGAAGCTTATGAGAACTCGCTGATCTACAAGGAGAAGACGAAGATGATCCACGATGCTAAAATCAAGAACCGAGAGTTCCACGTTGGAGATCAAGTCTTACTCTTTAACTCTCGGTTAAAGATCTTCTCTGGCAAGTTGAAGAGCCGCTGGTCTGGTCCATTCACCGTCGCCAAAGTCTTTCCGTATGGGACCATTGAGCTTTCTCAGCCGAATGGGCCCAATTTCAAGGTGAATGGCCAGCGTTTGAAGCTGTACTATGGTGAGGACATCTCTCAGGAGATGATACCATCCCTCACCACGTTTCCCATGAACTAAAATTGGGTCGACTCAGGCTCATGACTCGGTGATCAAAAACAAGCGCTTCTCGGGAGGCAACCCGTGTTCTATCCTTTTATGTTTTCATAATAAGTGTAGGGGGAGCCCCGCATATGTTTGTTGTCTTGTTTCTTGTGCTGTGCAGGGATTCAAGCTTCAGAGAGTATCTTGATGACTTTTGACGAATCGTGATACCGTGTTTTCCATCTTCCCGGTTCTATCCTAAACTCTTGTGATTCAATATTTCATATTCTATATGTTCACATTGAATTCACTTTAGTTGTCCTTTCCTTAGCAAGATTTAAACAAAGTGCACAATGTCCTAAGTGTAGGGGAGTTTACTCCCACATGCTTAAACATTGAGGACAATGTTTATATTAAGTGTAGGGGGGACTTCTATCGAAGTTAAGTGGTCTTTTCCTTGTATTTGCCCTCATTTTAACCGGAAAATTTGATTTTTCGACATTTTTCAAAATTTTTAATCTATTTTGGCCTAGTTGTATAGTTGTATTTGCCTTTGTTATGTTTCCTTCGCTAGAATAAATTTTTAATAAAGTGGTTTTAGATTTTTCTTAGTCATGAACATTTTGACTCAACCCGAGTTTACTTGCCTAAGTTTACTCTAGCTAGTATCCTTAACGTGTTTAAGTCAAGTTTTGCTAGGCTTTTATATAGGGAGCTATAAAACGCGAAAGTCTTAACTCTCACGGGTTAAGAACAAGAACTTTTCGCAAGTTCCTATAATTGATCCTAGAGAGTCGTTTATCAAGGGAACTTTAAAATGCGATTTCTAAACTTGAAAAAGTCTAAGAAGTTGCAAGATCCTATAGGCGACTCGAAAACCCAAAACTTTGATTTATTAGGCTAAGCATCCACGAGTCTCATTCCTTGAGATTTTAAACTGTGGAGAACGAGAGATGATAGAGTCAATTATAAGTTCGGTATTCTTTCGTGAATTTATGTGAGTTAATTATGAGCCTATTCTCCTTCCGCTTGTTAATAAATTTATCTGCAATAAATAAGGTTGTACGCTTTAAAAGGTTACTTAGCTTCTAGCCCCAGATCGTTTAAAAGTTGCTCGGTAATGACGAGAGTTCATAGCCAAGGCATAACTTATGAAGCGGGGCGCGAAGATTGGCGAGTCCGAAAAGGCCCTAACAAGGCATGAGGGCTACATTTTGTTGCTAAAGATCCAAAAGTGATGTGAAGAATCATTTATCGAAAATCAATATGAAGGATCGAGACACACGACGAAAAGCAAGAACTCCCCAAAAGTCATGGAGAAGTCTATCCGAAAAGACCCTAACAAGGTATGAGGATAAATAGATCCAAGTCCTAAAAGGAGGCGGATCGTTGTATATCAAAGTCCAAAATAAAGATTGGAGAAAAATGAAGAAGTCGTGGTCCAAAGATGAAGAATCTCTCAAAAACTTCAAGTGAAGAAATTCCTATTATGAAGAGAAGACCATAATTTCAAGAACGTCTCTCGAAGATTCGAAGTATGAAGTCGCTGCCAAATATCGGCCCGAGAAAGGTCTCAAATCGCGAACCAAGTTATGCCAAGATATGAACTTTCTGATATCCCGAGAAGCAGTTTTAAAAGATTTGGTCCTTTAGCTAACTATTGATTAAATCGTTCACCTTATTTTCGGACTAAATAACTATCGAAATAAGTCAAACAATGCATCCTCGTGATCATTCAAGACAAAAATAAAATATAAGAGATACCCCTAGGAATAAGGGAGTCTAAGTGAATAATTGGCCCACATGAGTTCGTGATAGTCTGCTAACTTATAATAACAATGATCTCGTTTTTAAGCTTGGTATGGGGAACGTGAAACTTGAGGATGATAAACGTTCATGGCCGCCAAAACCCAATGTAAGTTTTTAATTTCTTTACTTATTTCTATCTTTTATGTTTAGTACTTAATAAAGGCCAAGGTGGGTTATTTATGATGGAAAATGTAAACCGTGCTTTAAAATTAATGCATTGCATGAGGGCATTGCAATGGTCAAGTGTAGGGGATTTAATAAGTGTGAAAACACTTATCCTTTTACCACTTATTTCCAATAATAACAAGACCAAAACGTGTGATTTATGTCGTAAAAGTCGGAATTATGCGTGGTTTGTGTTTTTATTGTGTTTTAGGACCTAAATATGAAAAAGGAAGAAAACACGGGCTTTCACGGGCTTTTACTGAAGAAAACGGGAAAAAGACGAAGTCAAAAGATCAAGAGTGCAAAAAGAACGGAAGTCCAAGACCTATTCTGAAGATTTATCGAAGAAAAAGTCAAAAGACGGAAGTTTAACGAAGTCGAAGAACTTAAGTCTAATAGAAGAAGAATTAAAAAGACAAGTTCAAATCCCGAGACGACAAAGACGAAGAATTAAAGTCGAGTCGAGAAAACGTGAAGAAAGCAAGAGAGAAGATGCAACACATGCACTCCTTCCCTATAAATACCCTCCTAATAGTCATTAGGAGGGTGGTTAGTTTTTAGTTAATTTTTCACTTTTTAGTTTTTAGAGAGAGAAAGTCTTAAACTTTCTCTCACTAGTTCATCTTTTTCTTTTAATCTTTTAAGATTAACTCTTTGTATTGCTTATTTTTATTAATCAAGTTCCATTTTAAGCTTTTATCTCTTAATCTCATTCTACTTTTCTTTGATTTAAGATTGATTTTGGTGTGATTATCATGTGATCTGTGTTGTTCTAATTGATTTCATGCTAAAAAGTTAATCTTTTGATCATTTTATAAGTTTTCATTTGATTAAGCTTTAAGACTTTTGTGCTTATTGGCTTATTTTTATGATTAGCTTATTTTTATCATTAAAAAGTTTATTAAAAAGTTTATGTTTTTATTGTTTAATCCAAAAAGTTGCTTAAATTCGGTTTGATAAGTTGATTCTAGTGCTTATTTGATCCGATTTAGGTATTGCTTCGGGTTAGTTTTGAGATAAGCTCTCAATTATAGCTTATTCTCTTGCTAACCGAATTCCATAATTTTAGGAAGTGGTTCTATAACCCTTTTCCGATTGCCCCTTTTTCCGACCATAAGCACCACCCCTTTTCCGATTGATCCAATCGGAAAGGGGTTTTGACTTTCCGATTGGCTTCCCCATTTTTCCGACGGCTAGGTATTTGCCTCATTTTCCGATTGGGTTATTTTGTTGTATATTCCGACGGTGAATTTTGGTGTTATTCCGATTGGGGATTGCCCCGTATTCCGACTGGTAGTTTTGCCCGTATTCCGATTGGGTTATTTGGCAAGCATTCCGACGGCACAATTTTTACACATTCCGATCAACCGATCGGAATATATTCCGATCGGGCTTCTTTTTGGCTTATTTTGGTTTCTTTCGATATAACTTTCTTATAGTACTTTTTATTTTCTGAAAATTTTTCCAAGTGTTAGTTCTATTTAGAGAGTTAGTACTTGTCCATTGTTACCGTTACATTTATATGCATTTGTTTTTACTCGTTATTCAAATTAATCTTTTAACTTCCATTTTACTCAACGACACTTTAATTACTTGCAAATAGTTTAAAACAAACCAAACCATTCTCTTGATTCACCAAAAGACGATTGAGTCGCACTTAAGACCGGTTTTCAATTCGAAAAGATTCGGAACTATAACGAACTTTGATACTTTGGTTGCAAAACCATGTATTAAATACTTCGATCGACTTCTCGATCATATCATGAAAAATAGCCATCATACGCCGTTTAAACGTTCCCGGTGCATTGCAAATTCTGAAAGGCATCCTACGATAAGCAAACGTTCCATTATGACACGTAAACGTAGTTTTCTCTTGATCACGAGGGTCGATAGGGATTTGAATGTAACCAGAAAAACCATATAAAAAGCAATAGAAATCATTTGTCACAAGTCGCTCCAACATTTGATCCATGAATGGCAAAGGAAAGTGGTCTTTACGAGTGGCGACATTTAACTTTCGGTAGTCAATACAAACCCTCCAACCGGTCACAACACGAGTGGGAATTAACTCGTTGTTTTCATTTAACACAACGGTCATTACTCCCTTCTTAGGGACACAATGGATTGGGCTCACCCATGGGCTATGGGAGATAGTATAAATCACTCCCGCGTCAAGAAGTTTTAAGACTTCCTTTTTTATGACATCGTGAATTTTGGGGTTTACCCTTCTTTGACTTTGAATTGCGGGTTTGTAGTCCTCCTCCAATGCAATCTTGTGAGTACAAAATTTTGGGTCAATACCCTTAATGTCGGAATTTTTCCACGCAATTGCCCTTTTATGAGCTTTAAGAACTTTCAAAATTGCGGTTTTTTCATCATTAGCAAAATCTTTTGCAATAATAACCGGTAACTTGTCATCACCTTCCAAGAATGCGTATTCAAGGTGAGATGGAAGATCTTTCAATTCAAGAATTGGCGGTTCCTCGATCAAAGATTTTTGTTCAACACTCATAACTTCCATCGGCGGAATAAATGGTGGAATAAGAGTATCATTACTAATAATCACCTCATCTTCATTGTCAATGTTATTTGAAGTAAAATCTCCTCCTTGGAATGAAGTGAGATTTGGTGTAGAATTAGCAAGAATCGGATCCAAAATAGTCGGATTGCCACTTGACGAACTATTGGAAAAACCTAACACTTCTTGTGAAAACTCATCGCAAACCACATCGAATAAGTCAATATGATTGATGGTAGCGATTGCATAAACATGAGAAGGTGTAGAATTTTGAGTAGCGTTTATAACAAGTTCCTCTTCGTTGAATCTCAAAGTAATAGTTCTTGCATGAACGTCGATAAGCGATCTCGAGGTGTCTAAAAATGGACAACTAATATTTGTCTTTTTAGTTCGTTTTTCTCGGTATCGATTCGAATTGATATAACAATTTTAAGCTTGACTTGATTGTTTTTGGTGTACAATAGCGTATTTAGTATTTAAGCTACTTTGACAATTTTGACAAATAAAACTCCTAAAAAAAATGTAAAATACTATCTATACTATGTATACGTACTATCTAAAAACAAGTAGCAAGTACGACATTTAAATGCACTCAAAAATACAAAAATATTAAAAAACAAAATTTTTACACTAAAAATACTTTTCATCCATTTTACAAATGCATTAGCAATTCATATCCAATGCAATTAACAACTAACTAAATGGGCCTAAATGGACTAATACACATCTAAATTGAACTAATCCTAACACTTGATTTAAAACTAACGCAATTCTATTTCTAAATTGAATGACTTAAAATCCTTAACACTACTATTTAATTTGTCTAGTCTAAACAGTTACTAATCTAATTAAAAATAGGCCCAAAACAAAAGCATGAACTAATCTCATTGGTCTAAAAATGTAACTGTAATGTATTCAACAAAAAGAAAATAGGCAGTTACAACTTTATACACCAAACCGATCCTAGCTAGTACACTAATCCAATCAAGTTAACAGTTTGGTTTAATTGAAAACTAATTCAATGCACAAATCTAAGAATCCTATAACAGATAACAAACTTACACTAATCAAAACAGGCTGTAGCAAGTGTAAAATTTCATAGAGAAAATAGAAGATACCAAAATGCAGGTAAACATTTAAACTATATCAGCAAGCTAAAGCAGAAATCGCAGAGAATAAAACGTGTGCTTAACTTGGGCATCCAGGCCAGTCCTTTGACGTGAAGCTCGGCGCTGAGCCGGCTTAAGTCGACACCACCAACTGCTATGCTGCTACACCGAACACCAAAGTAATCATGGCTTGGATCTACAACTCTACGTCACCGCTGATGCAAATCTATTCAACAGAACTTTTCTGGACTAAATCACCTGTAACTATTAACACCAAATAGCTGCCTCGCGGCTTTTCAATGAACTCTGCCAATCGTTAACAAAACTCGCACAAAACTGAAACTAATTATAAAGGCAAACAATCTTCAACTAAATCGCTTATAGAATCATTATATACTGTAAAAAGAATAGATTGAAAATGGTTCACACGCTTAAAAGAAATCACAAATCAGTTAGGACAGAATGAGAACTGAAGAAAAACTTGGATTGAATTTATTCATAAAAGAAGTTGTTACAAGATTTAACAAACTAATACCAAAAATAACAGATCACTCAAAATGGAATTGACATATTGAAAAGCAGGAAACAAACTCACAACAATGAACTTTGACTCACAGTTCAAAACAAAAAAAACAAAGAATAGAAACGATGAAGATGAATTTAAAAAAAAACTTAATTTTCATTAACTGAATTAAAGCAATTTGTTACAACTAACTAAATAGAAATCAGACAGAGTTTTCTAACAGTGTAATAACGAGAAGAACTTAAAAGCTCGAAATCTCATTAATGGTGCATTCTAACGATTTAACAGAACTTGAACTCGTGAATAGTAACAGAAAAGAAAATCAGTAATCAAACTCAATTTAACAAAATCAAATCATTACGAATAGCAGATTCTAAATTCACGCTATCAATATCTAATCAGTTAATGAGAACAGTCAACGAAAGAGTAGAAAACAGAATATGAGAAAAGCTTGAACTTCCATTAATGGTACAAAGTTAATTCGGTTACAACTGATTAGACTAAAAAAAACTGAATTTGTTACAAGATTTAAAAGCTAATTATATATCTACTCCTAACTAACTATGAGTAAAACTACACCTAGCTAACCATTTGCAAATGAGTCTTCGTGTCTTTTTATAGCCGTCGAGTGGGAAGGTGTGACGTGGCTCCACCAATCAAATATGGACACGTGTAAATACGAGGATAAATTCGTCCCTCTTCTTCATCACATTTGGGCGTTTCTTCGTCTTCGAATCTTGATCAAATTAATTGTCACCATCTTGTAGAGGAGAAGAAGCTGATCATCTTTGCTGTTGAAGTCTTTGGCTAATTCTTCATGGATCTTTTGTTATTTTCGATTGCAAGTAATGGAGGTGGAATGAAAAAATATCGTCTCTCTCTCTTGAAGGTTGAAGAAGACGTTTTTGTTTATGTGTTGACCGGTCTTGGTCAAATGACCAAAGTAAATATTACTTTTCACTTATTTTGCCTTTTGATCCTTCCACTTTTCATTTCTTTTCAAATGGTTATAAAACCTTTTAAGTAAATTCCTTTTCATCCTTTTCTTTGTAGAAACTTGCAAGTTCAGCCCTTGATCTTTAATAATATGGCATGATTGGTCCTTGAATCATCTTTTCGTCTTTTTCTTCGTCTTTTGATAAAATAAGTCCTTGAAAACGCGTCTTTGTTCCAAAATGTATCTTTCTTACCTGAAAACACATGAAACACAAATACACGCATAATTCTGATATTTTAAAGTTAAAATAATGTATTTGACTGTGTTTTGAGTGGTTTTTGGATCATTATTGATGAGTGTTTTCACACTTATCAACTCCCCTCCACTTGACCATTGCCATGTCCTCATGCAATGCAGCATTTTAAAGCACCAAGTTACACTTTTCTCATAATTAACCAACCTTGGACATTTTATGATTTGATAGACTAAACTATACTACATGATGAATGATTTAAAATATTTACAATGCAATGCAAAAGAATCAATTCTATTTATATCTTTTTTTTTGAATTTATAAATGGTTTTGATGGAAATAACTCATAAAGAAATCATCGACTTAGATTAGGGCTTTGGTACCATGGACATTTAACACCCTCAAGTTTCACTTTCCCCATACCAAGCTTAAAAATGGGATCATTGTATTCACAAGTAAAAAGTGCATCAACTTATTCATGACAATTAAATGTGGAACCGGTTATTATTTGAGCAAATTGCTTGAAGGCAAATTTGTCATTTATTCAAGTGTGAAGTATAAGAAATGTAAAATCCAAAAATAAGGAAGCACGGTTTTAATCCTAAGTAATCCTCTCATCCATTACTTGAAAAACCGCTCACAATTAATACATGTCCGTTTCAAGAGTAATAAGTCATTCGCCTTATGTGTAAAATCCTCATGTCATGCTTTCATAAGTAGCTACACACTCGCTAAGGAAAGAAAAATAAAACTCATGCAATAATTTACATCCGCCATCTTTTTGAGACTTTGGATCTTCAACCCCGCAACCCGTCAAGGTAATATTGGATTGGAGCAATCTATTGAATCCCCGCAACCCGTCAAGGTAATATTGGAACTCAATAGTCACTATAATTAACACCACACTGCCCCTCTTGGGAGTCTTGTATTATTTTTTATTTTTTTTTTCTTTTCTAGCCACTCATTTTTTTTCATAAGCCGCTCTTATTTTTCTTTATTTCTCACAAAGAAATTTGAAAAGAAGAAAAGGAAAAACACCCGCTAAATATTGAGCATGACATAAGTCTAATTCACATAAAACGTTCTAACTTAGAATCTTAAGACGTACTTATATCAACCATGAATGATTACACAAAAATGCATAAGAGATTACAAATCAATTAAAACCGTTCTTGATTATTTATTAACAATTATATACATGCGAAGAAAATAGAGATAAAGAAGAGAAGGGTTTAGCCACAAGTAATTATCATGAAGTTTATCTAGCCCTTTTACACTTGCTTCAACTCTATCATTTCCCATTCTCCACAAATTTAAAATCTCAAATAATGAGATTGGTGGATGCTTAGCCTAATAGACCAATGAAGGACTACATGGTTAAGGATACTAGCTAGAGAATGCTAAGATAAGCAAACTCGGGTTGAGTCAAAATATCCATGGCGGGCCTAATATGTCAAAGAAGTCCAAATTTGTTAAAACCATGTTTTTATTATATTTTTTTTTTATATCTTTTTGATGAAAAACAAAAGAAGAAATATATACAATGCAAATGTGTTATGCAAATGAAAAATGATTGATGCAAAAATTATGAATACATATTTTTGGTGGCCAAAGTAGATCAAAAATTTGAAAAATGTTGAAAAATCAATTTTCCATGTTATCATGAAGTTAAGGCAATGGTTTAGGTAAGGTCACTTCGATAGAAGTCTCCCCTACACTTAAGATAAACATTGTCCTCAATGTTTAAGAGTATTGGAGTGAACTCCCCTACACTTATGACATTGATTACTTTGCTTAACCCAAGTTAAGGAAGAGACAACTAAAGGATATTCATTTTAAGCACACGTGTTTAATATCACGATAGCAAAAACTAATCGAAGTGAACCAGATACACGGGCCTCCTCCATAAGCTCCAAGCATGAAATGAGAGAGAGCAACCCTTGAAACAAACACCAAAAGACGAAGAAAGGCACCCCTCCACTTCAACTCTACTATAACATCCTTTTAATTAAACCTAACATATTGAAAATCTACTCTACGTTTTCTAACCTAGTTATTCATTGCTTGAGTTTTTTTAACCCTAAGTCGCTAGCTCGACTCGGCCCCGAATTAAGTTGTCCTTGGGGAAACCATCATGGAGAGTAAAGAATATCCACTTTGAAGCACATCTCACATGATACACTCAAACTGAGCACGTTGCCATTTACTATAAGATTTACAATATCCGCCTCGATAAATGGAACGGTCCAACGTGTCTCAAGTTTGTCCAACATACGAAATCTCTCAAATATGAAGAACCCCAGGATCAAATACATAGTTTCCATCTCTACATTTGAACAACTCCAAAATAGGTAACATCACCAAAGTAAGCTCATACAAGAAGCGCATATCAATCGAAGGCACACTCTTAAGTGAAGTAGATGAAAACCAAGGTGTCTCAAATTTATGTATCCCAGGATCAAAAACCTTTCCCTTCATGGGAAAATAAGAAGATGAGCTCATATCAACCATATAAGATTCCCCCTTAGTGATCAAAGCATCATGAGAATATGAAGGTGTAGGTATCAAAACATTCATAACAAGTATATCCATATTAGGCTCATCATCATCATCAAAAGGTGGGTAATCTTCCATAGAAGGCATAGTAAAAGGAGGATCAAGATTAACAGTATCTTGTGAAGGAGGTGTAGTCTCTATGTTCCCAAAAAGCAATGTAGTAATAATACGAACCTCCTCTTCCAAATTAGAAACACTATCGTTGACCTCTATATCAAATTGTGCAAGAGTATCCTCTATGGTGGCATCAATCTCCATAAAAGAGTCCATATCAAAGGTTTTTGGTTCTAAAGGTTCCTTAGATGAAAAAGTATCAATCTCTAAGAGGAAAGGATCTTCATCAATAACCAACTTCAAGGGTGGGAGGGTGGGAACATAAGGCTCAAAAGGAGGTGTATTAATGAGAGAATCACTCAAAGGGATGATATGATCATGAAAATCAATAGGTGTATCCTCAAAAACCAGTGAAGGATGATCAATTAAGGGTTCTTCTTCTATAGAATCATTATTAGGTTCTTCACACTCCTCAAAAAGTGGGTTATCAAAACATGTCTCAAAAAGAGGATTTGAATGTATCACAAAATCACTTAGAGGAATAGGTGAAGGAGTCATAGAAGAAATGGAGTCATCATCATCAGAAGTAAAAGACTCATCACAATCATAAGGATCATCAAAGGTTTCATCACAAGAATCATAAGGTGGTAGAGGTGAAGGATCCACTTTTCCTATAGGAGCAAACTCTTCATCCAAATTATGAATGTTATCTTGACAAGACAAATCATCGGATGATATAGCATAAGACGCGTCACTAGAATCACAATTTTCATCCTCTATTTGTGGAAAGTCTTTCACAAACTCTTCCTCAATCTCATTATCCCTTTCTTTAAACAATTCATCAAGATCAAAGTCACCAAAATCACTAGTAGTAGCATGAAGGTCAATATGTGATAAAATCTCAATGTGATCATGAGGAGAAGAGGTATCAACACAAATCTCATCACATGGTTCATTGGAAACACCCTCAAACTCTCCTTGGATTGAGATAAGGTTCTCAACACTAGAAGAGGTTAATTCATCCGAATTGGTGTTTGTAGTAGTGCTAAGAGGCTCGTCCCCCATGGTGAAAGAGTCGGTGGGTCCCATGTGAGGTAAAGGTGATGAAGGTGTGTATGGCTCCAGTATAGTCGGTGGAGAGATGGAAGGGTCTATAATAGGAACATCACTAAGTGTATCATCCTCAACATCTACTCTCAAAGAAGGCTCATCATCAGGTAAAGCATCATTCGGTCTCATGTGTTGCAAGATGTATGTGCTCAAGCCTAAGATTTTCGGATCAGTTGCCTCTTGCATTGACTCAAGTGCTTGCATTACCATATTAAAAGCGTCTTTACTCATGAAATGATAAATGCCTTGATTGTTAACGGTTTTTTTATTAGGACTTTGAAAATTTTCTTCATTTTGAAAATCGTCTTGATTTAAAAAATTTTGATTTTGAAAATCCTCATCAAACCCTTGATCATAATTACTCGCGTATAGATCACAATTATTTTCATTATGCGATGCTCCACAAGTCGCACAAGGCCCATACATAGCTCGATATTGCTCGTCTTGTAATATCTCCAAAATAGGACGAGTATCCATGTGTGGCAAAATGGTCGAATGTGAAAACCCTTGATTTTGAAAGGTGTCTTGATTATGGCATGGAAAATTCTCATCATTTTGAAAGCCTTCATTGTTTGAAAATCCTTGATGATGAAAGGTTTCTTGATGATAGCCTTGAAAATTATCATTATTTTGAAAACCCTCATAATCGGAAAATCCTTGGTTTTGGTATGGGTCATTAAAGGTTTGATCATGAAATGATGGTGGAAGTTGTGATGAAAAACCGGAATAGCCCATATAGTCATTACAAGTGTAGTCCATTTGAATGTTAGGTCGAAAATTAGGGTTCTCGGTTCCATTGTAAGCATATCCCTCCCCATAATAACCATTATTTTGATCACATAAATACGTATCGTATGGACCACCACAAGTCGAACAAGGCGAATAATTAGCGTTGGCGGATCGTTGTTGCAAACTCTCCAAAATGGAACGAGTATCCATGTTTAGCAAGGTGGCCGAATGTATATACAAGTAAAATGACGTTTAAAAGCTTCCTCAGGGAAGGAAGTAATACACCAAAGGTGGTATGTTTACACGTGTGCGAGTACACGTGTAAGTAAACACGAGGAATGAGGGAGTAGCCCTCGGTCGACTTTTGAGAGAGAAGAGATTATCTCCCTCGAGGTTCGATATGAAATATCCACAAGAAAGTATATATATAATTACTACTTGGGTGCAAGACCCCCAATAAAGCCTTCCTTCTTAGAATACGCACTAGTGAACGGGGGGTTAGGTGGCGCGAAGCACTTAAGTACCTATTGACCCTTAGATGGCATTTTATAGCACATCGCCTTTCTATTCACTTTGTAGTTTGTATTCTTCGAATTATTGCCTATTGGAAGTATTTATCTATTCTTGCTTAATTAAATTGGATCGATACGCGTGTCAAGGACCGGAACGCCCCCTAACACGGTGTATTGCCTCAGCAATACTTATGGAAGATAGGTAACTTGGTTGTTCTTATACGTATACTTATTAACATATAATAATATATCAAAAATATTTTTGTATTTATTTGATTTTTTTAAGAAAAATACTATATGTACGTAAAAACCGATGAAATATAATATATATTTTTGTTGTAATCTTTTAGGAAAAAGATTACTTTTTGGATTTTTTATTTTTTTGGTTCAATCCTTTAGGAAAAGAATTGATTTTGTGATTTTTTTTTTTTTGTATTTTTATCTTTTTGATTTTTTTTTTATCTTTTTGATTTATAATACATAAAAAAAAATAACGTTCACAAAGTGAACGGATCCCAAAATCCAATCGTCTCACTCGAAATCGTTAATCTTCACGAAAAGAACCGGCAGCGGCGCCATTTAATATTTGTCTTTTTAGTTCGTTTTTCTCGGTATCGATTCGAATTGATATAACAATTTTAAGCTTGACTTGATTGTTTTTGGTGTACAATAGAGTATTTGGTATTTAAGCTACTTTGACAATTTTGACAAATAAAACTCCTAAAAAAATGTAAAATACTATCTATACTATGTATACGTACTATCTAAAAACAAGTAGCAAGTACGATATTTAAATGCACTAAAAAATACAAAAATATTAAAAAACAAAATTTTTACACTAAAAAAACTTTTCATCCATTTTACAAATGCATTAGCAATTCATATCCAATGCAATTAACAACTAACTAAATGGGCCTAAATGGACTAATACACATCTAAATTGAACTAATCCTAACACTTGATTTAAAACTAACGCAATTCTATTTCTAAATTGAATGACTTAAAATCCTTAACACTACTATTTAATTTGTCTAGTCTAAACAGTTACTAATCTAATTAAAAATAGGCCCAAAACAAAAGCATGAACTAATCTCATTGGTCTAAAAATGTAACTGTAATGTATTCAACAAAAAGAAAATTGGCAGTTACAACTTTATACACCAAACCGATCCTAGCTAGTACACTAATCCAATCAAGTTAACAGTTTGGTTTAATTGAAAACTAATTCAATGCACAAATCTAAGAATCCTATAACAGATAACAAACTTACACTAATCAAAACAGGCTGTAGCAAGTGTAAAATTTCATAGAGAAAATAGAAGATACCAAAATGCAGGTAAACATTTAAACTATATCAGCAAGATAAAGCAGAAATCGCAGAGAATAAAACGTGTGCTTAACTTGGGCATCCAGGCCAGTCCTTTGACGTGAAGCTCAGCGTTGAGCCGGCTTAAGTCGACACCACCAACTGCTATGCTGCTACACCGAACACCAAAGTAATCATGGCTTGGATCTACAACTCTACGTCACCGCTGATGCAAATCTATTCAACTGAACTTTTCTGGACTAAATCACCTGTAACTATTAACACCAAATAGCTGCCTCGCGGCTTTTCAATGAACTCTGCCAATCGTTAACAAAACTCGCACAAAACTGAAACTAATTATAAAGGCAAACAATCTTCAACTAAATCGCTTATAGAATCATTATATACTGTAAAACGAATAGATTGAAAATGGTTCACACGCTTAAAAGAAATCACAAATCAGTTAGGACAGAATGAGAACTGAAGAAAAACTTGGATTGAATTTATTCATAAAAGAAGTTGTTACAAGATTTAACAAACTAATACCAAAAATAACAGATCACTCAAAATGGAATTGACATATTGAAAAGCAGGAAACAAACTCACAGCAATGAACTTTGACTCACAGTTCAAAACAAAAAAAACAAAGAATTGAAACGATGAAGATGAATTTAAAAAAAACTTAATTTTCATTAACCGAATTAAAGCAATTTGTTACAGCTAACTAAATAGAAATTAGACAGAGTTTTCTAACAGTGTAATAACGAGAAGAACTTAAAAGCTCGAAATCTCATTAATGGTGCATTCTAACGATTTAACAGAACTTGGACTCGTGAATAGTAACAGAAAAGAAAATCAGTAATCAAACTCAATTTAACAAAAACAAATCATTAAGAATAGCAGATTCAAAATTCACGCTATCAATATCTAATCAGTTAATGAGAACAGTCAACGAAAGAGTAGAAAACAGAATATGAGAAAAGCTTGAACTTCCATTAATGCTGCAAAGTTAATTTGGTTACAACTGATTAGACTAAAAAAACTGAATTTGTTACAAGATTTAAAAGCTAATTATATATCTACTCCTAACTAACTATGAGTAAAACTACACCTAGCTAACCATTTGCAAATGAGTCTTCGTGTCTTTTTATAGCCGTCGAGTGGGAAGGTGTGACGTGGCTCCACCAATCAAATATGGACACGTGTAAATACGAGGATAAATTCGTCCCTCTTCTTCATCACATTTGGGCGTTTCTTCGTCTTCGAATCTTGATCAAATTAATTGTCACCATCTTGTAGAGGAGAAGAAGCTGATCATCTTTGCTGTTGAAGTCTTTGGCTAATTCTTCATGGATCTTTTGTTATTTTCGATTGCAAGTAATGGAGGTGGAATGAAAAAATATCGTCTCTCTCTCTTGAAGGTTGAAGAAGACGTTTTTGTTTATGTGTTGACCGGTCTTGGTCAAATGACCAAAGTAAATATTACTTTTCACTTATTTTGCCTTTTGATCCTTCCACTTTTCATTTCTTTTCAAATGGTTATAAAACCTTTTAAGTAAATTCCTTTTCATCCTTTTCTTTGTAGAAACTTGCAAGTTCAGCCCTTGATCTTTAATAATATGGCATGATTGGTCCTTGAATCATCTTTTCGTCTTTTTCTTCGTCTTTTGATAAAATAAGTCCTTGAAAACGCGTCTTTGTTCCAAAATATATCTTTCTTACCTGAAAACACATGAAACACAAATACACGCATAATTCTGGTATTTTAAAGTTAAAATAATGTATTTGACTGTGTTTTGAGTGGTTTTTGGATCATTATTGATGAGTGTTTTCACACTTATCAACAACCTAAATATAGAAGAACTTGAGGATCCGCGGGGATGTCAACTACTATAAAATCAACGGGATAGTAGAACTTTCCCACTTTCAAGAAAACATCCTCGGCTACTCCACATGCTAGAATCCTAGAATGATCAGCCATCTCGATAGACATGTTTGAAGGAGTAAGATTCGGAAGCGATAGCGATTTCCAAATGGAAAATGGCATCAAATTAATGCTCGCACCAAGATCGTCCAAGGCGAGGCATTCTTTCATATCTTGTCTATAACAAGGAATTAGAAACTTCCCGGGGTCACCAACTTTTTCCGGTATTCGATTAAGATAAACCGAAGAACAATTAGATAGCTTTGAAAGCTTCTCCTTATCGTTCATCATACCTTTGAAAGCGGAAGTGAAACGAGGCATGTATAACAACGCGTCAGCTATACTCACGTTTAAATGTACTTGTTGAAACATTTTTATAAAAAGCTCGATTTGTTGTTTGTTACGTTCTTGAATTTTCTCTTTGTTTCTCTTGATGGGTAAGGTAAGGGTGGTGTGGGTTGAGGCATATGCAACGGCCTTGGAATCTCGGGTTCCAAAATAGGTATTGGTTCAATCGTAGGTGTGGTATGAGCGGTACTTCGTGGTCTTGTGATATGCTCCTTTTCGACCATCACCTCGGGTTCTTTCTCGATTTCCTTCTCCGTAGAAGTACTAGGACGAGAAATTGGTTCCTTGAAAGTTTTACCACTACGAGTAGTAATAACCTTCATTTCTCCCTTCGGGTTTGCAATGGTATCACTAGGAAGACCACCCGAGGAAGAGGGTCTACACATGATTGCTTCAAACATTTTAGCCATTCCATCTTCAAATTTGATTACCTTATATCCGCTTTTAACAACTCTTGCTTAATCTCATGTTGTCCTTGTTCCATCTTTTGTTGATTTTGTTGAAGACGTTGAACGTTTCCTTCCATTTTATTAGCATGAGTTTTCAATTCATTAGCAAGTTCATTTTTAAGCTCGTTTTCAACTCGGATCTTAAGCTAATCATCTCACGTTACATATTATCAAACTTAGCATCGTTTTCTTTTGCATAATCCAAAAATTCTCCATTAGGATTTTTAGTGTGAGCATTTTGAAAACCTTGTGTACTGTTTTAAAAATCACGGTTTTGGTTTTGATTTTGAACTTGCCCATTCCCACTTTGGTAATTACCCTTGTTGTAGTTACGTTGATTGCCTTGATACCCACCATTTTGATTGTTGTTTCGATAGTTGTTAGCATTTTGATTTTGGGGAGCTTGATTTGGGCGGGAACTTTGGCCGTTTTGATTGTAAGTTCCCGTTGCTACAAAAGCACTAGAAGTGTTACCACCGGCGGTAATTCACTCGGAAAATCACGAGCTCCACCACAAGATATACAACTCTTTTCAACCGCTTTAACCGATGCGGAATTCAAAGCATCTTGTGCTTTCCAATGTGTCATAAGCGTCAAAAATCTATCGAAAACCCGATTTTCCTCATTTGCTTCATCATGTATGGCATTCATGTTACGAGACGATGATGATGAAGATGAACCCATATTGGCAACACTCGGTGTGTTACGAGGGTTATAAACCTTAGATCTATTCTCAATAATCTTTAAAGCTTCATCGGTCGTTTTTCACAAAAAATTACTACCCGCGGCGGCATTCAAATAGTCTCGTTCATGATCATTTAACCCATTATAAAAAGTATCAATTTGATGCAATTCCGAAAAATCATGGTGAGGACATTCATGTCACATTTCCTTAAATCGTTCCCATGACATTGAAAAAATTTCATTATTACGTTGTGTAAACCTTGAAATCTCATTTTCCAAATGTGTTGTTTTAGATGGCGGAAAAAATTGGTTCACAAACTTAGAAACCCCATGTCAAAATTGAATTTGGCGGTTCTTTCTCGAGCCAAATTTTTGCGGGTCCATCTAACGAGCATGGAAACAACATCATCTTAATGGCGTCATGTGGAACATCCTTAAACCTGCTTGTTGCGGTGAGACGATTGAAATTCCATATGTGATAATGCGGGTTGTCTTTTTCATGACCTCGAAACTTGTTTGCTTGTATCATCGACATTAAACCCGTCTTAATCTCGAAATTCTCCGCAAGGACGGCGGGAATCACAATAGCTTCTCCAAAACTCTCGGTGGGTACTTGAAGCAACTCATCATAGTATGATTAGCCATGGTGACTATTGGTTCTTCAACGGGTTTGACAATTGGAGTTTGTTCTTCAATCAAAGATCTTGATTTCCTTGGTTTTGACGACGTTTACGAGCTCGTTTTGCTTGATTACGAGTTAGCATAAACTTGATGTAGAATGTGGAGGTGAGCAAAGAAGACTCTTTTGGGTGTTTTGTGAATTTTCAATTTTTTTTGTGTTTTTAATTGTTTTTAATTTTTTTGGATTTTGTGTGTATTCGTAGAAACAAATCTACCAAATCTCTCCTCGAATCAAACTCTTGATTAAAGAAGCCTCAACAGAATGAAAACGATCACGTGGAATGAATGCCTTCGATTGACTTTAGAACTTTGGTGAAAACGAAATTGTTCAAGAGGGTTTAATCACAAAGAAACCAAGCAAATAATATATGATACGTAATAATACTTTGGGCGGCAAAACCCTCTATTAGCCTTCAATCTCAAATACTCACAAGTGAATGGGGGGAATGAGGTGGCGTGAAGCACTTGAGTACCTATCTTCCCTTTAACGGCCCTTTATAGCACGTTGCCTATATATTCACCTTATAGTTCGTATTTTCAAAATCGAGCTTCACGAAAGTATTTATCTATCTTTGCCTGTTTCTTTTTGTTTGAGATTCGAATATAATAATTAGGAGATCAAATCCCAATTAAGGTTGTGTTTGCACACTTTTTGAGATATTTTGAATTTGTTGTGATACTTATACAATATAGTAATAATATTTCACAAGAAAAACGAAAAAAAACGATAATACGTACTAGTAGAGTTCTACTACAAATACTTTTTATGGTTAGCTATTAAAAATAAAATGAACAAATTAATCACGACACATCTCCCCGGCAGCGGCGCCAAAATGATTGTGGTAAAATTACACTTGTTTAGGAAAACAAGGTAAAATCGGTAAGTATTAAGTGTCGATTTAGGAAAATCAAGCACTAATGACCCAAATAAGTACGTTTCTCTAGGAGGTATATGTGTGTGATTAAAATGTTAAGTATTTGAGATTAATATAGAAAGAAAGAAAAGAAGAGGAACTAGAAAGACGGATACGTTAAAATTACACTACGACGACAAAACGTAAAACCGTAAAAAGTGACAAGATAAAAATTAATTCTAAAAATTCCCAAAAAATTTCAAAAATAGCTAAAAATAAACTAAGAGTTTATAAATGATCAAAAGTTTTTCAAACCTTTTAATTAATTAAATATTAATTTTTAAATGCTAATTAAAGCCCTAGAAATCCAAATAATTAATAAAAAGCCCAAATAAAGATTTTTCACTTTGTAAAACTTTAAAATGACTTAAATAAACTAAAAACTATTTATATGAAATTTAAGACTAATTAAAACTATTTTTAAATGACTAAAAACTATTAAAATATTAAAATAATTTTAAAAATTAACAAAATGGTGAGAAGATTAATCTATGAGTTTTAAAAATCCTAACTTAATATATTTTACCTAGGAAAAATGTAAAAGTTGCAAAAATCCTAAAAACAAACTTTAATAATAAAATAATATTAAAAATCCTAAAATTCTAAAAAATCCTAAAAACTTGAAAACTAGTTTATTTTAACCTAAATAAACAGAAAATGAAAGTGAAATTACCAAAATACCCCTATTAGGCCTCGAAATGGGATAAAAACAAAAACAGACCAAGTTATATGGAGTTTTAGACCAATAAGATCAAACTTAACCAAATAAGCTGAAAATCACCAGTCTAGCTTAAAATTAATTCTAAACACCAAACTCTGAAGGCCCAAAAGCTGAATGTGAGCTTATCACAGCTTAAATTAACAACAATTTATTCTTAATGGGATTTTTGTCCCGTTAAGCTCTAAGCCAATGCAATAAGCTCTAATTTGACACATAACCTTCTTTTGGGATGCTTAAGAGATTTGTAAAAAGAAATTTTGAAAAATCACAACCAATAAGCCAGAAATAAGCCAAGTACAAATTCAGTAAACGACAAAATAGTCGACTTAGAGTTTTAGACCACCTAAGGACTTGATTCAACTTGCAAAAGACTCTAAATGACTTAATTAAGACAATTCAATCAAGAAAAGGCCAATAAGCAAAGCCGAATAATCATAATAAGCCAATAAGCACTTATGTAAAAGTCAAACAAGTTGGTTTTCTAGTCAAACCTTAAAGTTAACCACCCAAATGCTCCAGAATGAACAAATGGGTCAAATAATGAAGACCTATTACCAATTCAAAGTTGTTGCACGTTTTAATATGCTAGAATATCTTATTGATAAGCTGAACAAAAAACAGACCCACTGCTTTGACTATTTGACTTGATGATTTAGAGAGTTTCACTTGGATTTACTGGACAAAAAGGGCACCCTTACAACCAGTGGGTTGCAAGGAGTCATAATCAAGCAATAAATCACAAATCCAATAAGCCAATTGACAAAGTTTAATCAAACAGTCACCAGATCAGTCACAGATATGAAAAATAAGCAATTACGAAGAAATAAGCAGATTAAGCAAGAATAAGCTAACCAAAAACCACCAAAAGCATACAAAAGTTATAAAAAACTTAATGAAGCACAAATGAACTCATATCATTCACTGATTACAAGATTTGAAACAGATTCAAGCATATGCAAGTTACTGATGAACAATAAACAAGCACAATCCCTTTTGCTGAACTAGATGACCACAAATCCAATTTCAAACACCGAAATCTCCTAATCAGGTTGTATTAACTTAGATTTAGAACTTGTTAACCCTAGTATAGCATGTATTCTAGGTGTCCCCAAAACTTCAGTCAAAAACAACAAGAAAAACAGATTTTATGGCCAATATTTGGATATGGTGATAAAAACCTCAAAACTTGCAGATAAACAACTAATAACACAATACAAGAAAGAACAAACACAAAATACCAAATAACACCTACTTAGTTCAATCCAAACCTATATTATACAGTAATCCCAAACACCCCTTATATTACTGATTTTATAATTTTAGAAAGGAAATGTTTGATTCACACCACAAATCAAGCTAAAATCAACTAAATAACAACAAGCAACTATCAAATAACCATATTCAACTACAAAAACACAGATTCAAAAACCATAACTCATATTCAATCACATAGCATAAAATATTCAGAAAAGTAAAAAGGTTTAAAGATGTGCACCTCTAAAACATACATCCATGCTTTGGATTGTGTGAGCTTAAGTGGTAGCAAAACAACCACTAGCTTCCTTGTACCCGCTAAGATCAACAAACACAAGGATCAAAGTAAAGGAACCACTGATGATTTTTGAAAACAAGGACTTTATAAAATAAAACCTTTTTCAAAAACTCAGAAAATCAGATAAATGTAACTCAGATCTTAGCTAATCAAACACTAACTTTCATAAAAACATAAAAGGAATTACAATTTTATGAAAATACCAACTTTATATTTATAAAAAGGAATTACAATGATTTTAGCTAAAATCTGGAACAAAGCTCTCTCACATGTTGAGGAGTCTTTATATCGGCAACATTAGACGATTCTAGAATGAAAATACATGAGAACCCTAGCTAGAAAATCTCTAAAATGCCCTTGAGTGCTTGAGGCGTGTTGAGGTGTGTGAGCTGCCCAAAGTCATACGAAACGTTCATTTATCCTTTGGGACCAAGTAATGATTCTAAATCGTTGATCTTGCCACGTGGTTTTTCTTGGAGAGAAAATTATGTTTTTATTGGTGAACAGGTTGAATTGTAGAGGGCCATGTGTTGTTGGGATTGTTTTTGTGAGAGTGTGGAATGATTTGGTTTGAGGTGAATCACATGTGGGTCAGGGTAATTGAAATTAACCCTCCTTTATTTTAAGTTCAATAGTTACTGGGTTCATGAGGGTGAATAGTAACTCGTTTGATCCAAAATTAGGGGAAGATAAGTTGTTTGGTGCATTTTTTAGTTTAAATGTTTGGTTGTGGAAATATTAGTCCTTGGTCTTTGGCAAAGTGTGGAAAACAAGAATTCCAGCCCGAATAAACGTATTCCTTTGTTATGAAACTTTTAGTTTTCATACTTTTCCCCAAAACTTTGGTATAAGGTTTTAAGGGCTTGTTTTGTCATGTTTGGATAATTCAAGGACTGAACTTAGACATTTCTCATCTTTGAAGGTCTTCATTGGATGTTTGACTTCTTGAGAGACCATTGTTGACAATTTAGAATCGTTGAGGGACTAAACTTGCCCAATCTTCAAAGTTGAAGGACCATTTTGTAATTTTGACAAACTTAAGGGACCAAACTTTTAATTAGTAATATACAAGGGTATTAAGTGTCATTTCTTCAAAAACGAGGGATCATTCTTGTACATCTTCAAGTCTTCAAGGGTTTTTCTTTGAGAAATCCATAACTAGGGCCCGGTTCATTGTGTGGCTTCGTTTCTCGTGTTCGTTTTTCCTTGTTTCTGGTGCTCTTTTGTCTTTTTCACGATATCCATACCTAAAATACACAAGTAAACAAACACAAGCATATATATGGTATTTTTATGACATTTTATGCATTTAAAGCCCGAAAAAAAACGATGAGATCATGTATAAATGCCATCTCATCAATCTTCATAACCTCTAGGACGCCCTTGATTTAAATAGCTTCATGGGTCCACCTTTCATTGAAATTCGTGAGAGACTCGTGAGCTTTTCTTACGATTCCGGTGATCCGCATCGGATACCGAATGATTTTCTTCCTTAGTGCAAATATTTCTAGAAATTGATCTGTTAAGTCATACCAATCGTTAATGGTTCTAGGAGTTAATCTTTCGAACCATCCTACAGTTGTACCATCTAACATTTGATAGAACAATCTACACCAAACTCGCATGGTTCATTCCCAGAATTGGCCGCTCCTATAAATCGAGTGATGTGATCATTAGGATTGTTGGATCCATTGTACAACTTAACGGTGGTAGGTAAAAGGTACTTAGGTGATGAAAACTCGATGACCCTTCTTGTAAAAGGTTATGTTAGGACTTCCTTGAATGGTTTATGAATCTTTTCTATGACTTCTTCTGCGAGCTTCTTCCCCCTGTCCCTTCCTCATCGAAAACCAACTTCAAAGGATTCAGTGTGGTACCTTCTCCTTTGTTGCGTGTCGCTTTACAACGGAGTATAACACACTCATTTATGCTAATATTTATTCTAGAAACGAGGGAGAGCCATCGTCTCCTTCCCCGGAAGTATTATCATGAGTGAGGGTCGCTTGTGATGGGCCAACCATTTCGAACTAAAGTAGAACGAGTGTATGGTCCACATATGGCACCAAATGTTGATGCAAATTTCCGTAGGACCAGTTTAATATACGTGCGTGATACTTGAAAAGGATGAACAACACACGTTAGCCTCGTCCCAGGTTTAACTTTAAGACCAAGCTCCAACGTGAGAGTAAGTATATGTGTCCTGAGTGGTAATTTGATATTTGAATGCCAAAGTAAATGATTGTGTATGATTTATTTGAGTGTGTAATAAATATGACGGGGTATTTATACCTAAAGATAAAAAAAACTTAGAGGTCTTGTCCCATCAATAGGCCCTAGGTGTTGTACACGAGGGCGTGAAATCTGGGATTGTGTTATTATGATGAAGGACCTTGGTTCCGATTTTAGATAATTCTCTATTCCTTGGATAAAGTCCTTATGCCCATAGTATACCCGTTCATGTCATTTCCTATCTCTTACATGTCATAATATCGGCTCTAGCCGGTGACATAGTGTTGAATCCAAAGTTGACTGTCCAAATCATGGACTGCTTGAAGTCTATTGCATAAAGTATTTTGCAACATAATTTGGATCATTTGAATGTCTTTTGAGCTATTATTTATGTTGATCTTAAAACTTGTCTTGTATCTTGTTGAAAACTATTTTCGTTTAACTAGATTCAAATGATCATTTTTAAACAATTCAGATAGAGGTCGTTCTTTATAAACAAAGTGTATAATGCCAGGAGGTCACATGCCCGATTACCTTTTCGGTGCAATAGTTTGGGGGTGTGACATTTTCATACTTTTAGCATAATGATAACATTATCCTTAATTAATTTAAACTACATTAATATTTATAATACTAATCTCGAATGAGGGTAATATGGTAAAGTCGAAATAAATTATGTATTTAATTTTTTTAAAGTGAACAATTATTTTGGGATATCGCATAATGAAGAACTGGAGTGTAATTTTGAAACAAATTAGTAGAAACGAAACCAAAATTTATAAGAAGGTGTTGCATAATTTTTTTATAGTTAATAGTACCAAAGTTGCGTATCACATTATGTAAAATTGGCGTTGTATGTGTCAAAAAATATATTGTATTAAAGTAATTTACTTTTTGTGACCTAATATTGTGTACCCGTGGTACACCCAGTTTTCATATAAGAGCATTAGGTACCGTAACATGAAAACAACCATTTTATTTCGCCACATCAGTGCCACGTCGGCAAAACACCCAAGTAACACCAACCCCTCTTATCATAACATCCACCAATACAGCTTTTCTCTTTTTTTTTCCAAAAAACCCCCCTCAACAATATCCCACTTTTTTAAACAAACACACATTTCCTTCATAAATTAAAATACAAACTACATTACGAAATAAAAAAAACAAATACGAAATAAAAAAAATACAAAATTAAAAAAACTTAAAAAAACTAGGCTTCGTCTTCATCTTTCGCTTGAGCTTCCTCGACTTCATGCCAAACATGGTTCATGAGGCCTTGTTGAAGAGCACGGTGAGTATCTCGGTCACGTAATTCCCTTGCTTGACGCCGTTGAGTTCCACATCGATCAACCCAGTATGTTTGCATAGACCTCGCCGGATTAGAATAAACATCCTACAATCAACAACCCACATCTCTTGGTCTTCTAAAATCATGTTATGCATTATGATACCCGAATACATGATTCGCCGTAACGTGTTGACTTCGTAAGCACGATCCGTTTGTTGAATAAGATGCCAACGCCCTTGGAGAACACCAAAAGCACGTTCGACATCATTTCGTGCACTTTCTTGACGTTGTTTGAAGTATGTATGCTTAGGATCACTTGCAACCGTAAATGAATTCACGAAACTCGACCATTCCAGGTAAATTCCATCAGCCAAATAATACCCATTTTGATATTGATGACCGTTTACCAAATATGGAACCACTGGTTGAATGTCATCTAACAAATCGTCGAATAACGAAGAATTATCTAAAACATTTATATCATTATTTACACCTTCTATCCCATAGAACCCATGTTAAATCCCCAAATCGTGTGAAGCCACGGCTTCAAGTATTATGGTAGGGTATTTCTTGTCACCCCTACCAAATACAAGGGATTTTCCTAGTACAAAAAATTATCGTCTCGTCTCAGTTCGAATTGACTACAATTGAAAGTATGACTCAGTTGTTCTTGGTGAAAAGAAAATAAAATGATTATCTATTTTAAAACAAAGATGAAAATGTCGCTGAGTAAAGATAAAAATGAAAGCTTTAAAATTTAAACTAAAAATTAAGACTTAAAGATAAATGACGAAAAATTAAAACCTTAAAAGTAAATGACGAAAGATTAAAGCTTGACAAAAAGTAAATTTGGAAACTTAACACTCTATAAAAACGTAAACTTTAAATAAATCTAAGAAAAGACAATTAAAAATAAGACTAAAGGAAATGGCGAGAAAAATAAGGTTTGAAATTAAAACAATGCTGGAAATAAACAAAAGCTAAGTCGAAATCCAAGATCCTGTCACAATCCGGAATACCAAAACTTTATCCTTATCCGGAATATGTTTGATGTCCACTATCCAGAATACTTGTTTCATGAGCAATCCGGAATACGAAAAATACAAGCAATCCGGAATCCAAGTTCTTGTAACTATTCAGAATCCCCTCAAAACCCTTATTCGGAATCCTGTTTTTAAGATTATCTGGAATCACCTTTTGAGGCCTATCCGGAATATGTAACACAGCAAATCCGGAATGTTGTGAACTTCTTCTAATCTGGAATACGAAGATGGTTGTTATTCGGAATGCTTGACAAGCTGCTTATCCGGAATGTATGTTTTTGGATTATATCCGGAATATGGATGACTACCACTATTCAGAATATTGATTTTGGAGGCTATTTGGAATAACTACTTGTTGCTATTCGGGTTACTAGGGTTTAGTTAACCCGGATAAGATCAAAATTTGCAAAAAGTAAAAATAAGCTATAATTCAAATAAGCACTTACAAAAAACTAAACCAAAATGATTTTAAGAACAAGCAAATAAGCCACAATTTAAAAAATTTTAAAAACACTAAATAATCTAAATATTTAAAATCAACTTTTATAAAAATATACTATTAAAAACACTTAATTAAAAAAAATAAGAAAATCAACAATAAGCACTAAACATAATAAGCTATAAAGATCAAACATATCAAAACCAATAAGCATAATCAAACAAACACATAAATCAAAATAAGAGCATGATTAAACAACTACATGATTATCTAAATCAAACAAGATTAAAAATAAGAAAGGTAGAATGAGAATGATTAATGAGAGGCATGAAATTAACATGAAGATTAAAGATTCAAATACAAGATTAATGTAAAAAGCTTAAGAACATTAAAGAAAAGATAGAGAGAGAAAGTAATTTAATCTACTCCTAATTACCTTACAAAAATTAAACTAAAATCTACTACTTCTAAATGAAGTATTAAGGACTATATATAGGAAGAGGAAATGTGTTGATGCTTTCTTCTTTCTTCTCGTCTTTTCGTCTTTTAATTTCTTCTTCTTGCTCGACGTTGTCTCGGGATTTGTCGATATGAAATGAACTCGTCTTCTAATTTTCTTCTTTTATTAGATTTGGTTCTTCGACTTCGTTAAACTTCCGTCTTTAGACTTTTTCTTCGATAAATCTTCATAATAGGCCTTTGACTTCTATTCTTTTTACACTCTTGATCTTTTGACTTCGTCTTTTGTCTTTTCTTCGATAAAAGCCCGTGAAATCCCGTGTTTTCTTCCCTTTTCACATTTTGGTCAAATTACAACAAAAACACAAACCACGCATAATTTCGACTTTTACGACATTAAATACACGTTTTGGTTTGGTTATTATTATAATTAAGTGGTAAAAGTATGGGTGTTTTCACACCTATCAAAACCCCTACACTTGACCATTGCAATGCCCTCATGCAATGTATTAATTACAAAGCAAGATTTAAATTTTCCATCATAATTAATCCACCTTGGCCTTTATTAAACACAAGACATTAAGGAACTCACAAAGATAGAAAATTACAAAATGGATGAAGGAAGAAAACAAGTAAAGATATCAAAGACTTACATTAGGGATTTGGTTGTCATGAATGTTTATCACCCTCAAGTTTCACGTTCCCCATACCAAGCTTAAAAACAAGATCATTGTTTTTATAAGTTAGCAAGCTAACACAAACTCATGTGGCTCAATTATTCACTTAGACTCCCTTATTCCTAGGTGTATCTCTTATATTTTATTGTTGTCTTGAATGATCACGAGGATGCATTGTTGACTTCTTTCGATATTTTATTAAGGCCGAAAATAAAGTAGGACGATTTAATCAATAGTTAGCTAAAGGACAAAATCTTTTAAAATTGCTTCTCAAAACCTCATAAAGTTCATATCTTGACATAACTCGCTTCACGATTTGAGACCTTTCTCGGATCAATATTGGACATTGACTTCATAATTCGAATCTTGAGAGATGATCTTGAAATAATGGTCTTCTCTTAATAATAGGAATTTCTTCACTTGAAGTTTTTGAGAGATTCTTCATACTTGGACCACGACTTCTTCATTTTTCTCCAATCTTTATTTGGTATTTTGATATTGTAACACCCCCACTTTGATAAGAGGACCGTTACGAGTAATTATAGCGTATCATCAAAGCATGCAAGGTAATATGTAGTAAAACATACATAACCATAGGGAAAACTGGAATCAAACATTGGTTCCCAACATAAGCCCAAAAGATAAATAAACTAAATGAAATGAACAAAGACTACACAGGCATAAATATATGAAGGCAAAAGGAAAAGAAGTCTATGGAAGCTTCCATCCTATGCACGTCCTCCAAATGCTCGAGTCTGTCCTTAGGTACTTGCCGTTTTGGGACATGGAAAGGAAAGTAACGGCTGAGCATAACGCTCAGTGCACGGATATACGACATAGTATAAATAGCTGAAACATAACTAAGACTAATAGCAACGGAAATGTATAAGTCCTAGAAAACCTGACATAACTTAGTAAAACTGGTTTTTTAATTTGAAAATCCTTATGATTATCTTATAAAAACTATTTATCATGTTAACCATTAGCCAATATAGGTCATGAAATATCAACGTGCATGAATACTTGTAGGGGTGACCTCGTCATGCAATTAGAGGGACTGCCTCTAATTAATGTAAGTTTGGGTAGGAGGGATCAGCTCCTTGTGAAGGATGCAAGGCACACACCACATTCACCTGAATAATCTAAAAAACATGTAACCTAGGATGCACCCATACACACCACATGATAACATAATAATATGGCCAAAAGTTGAAGGGACGCCACAAGCTATCACTTCGACGTGGTGAAGTCATAACACTGGTGCCTCCAGTGTTATGGTTATGGTACCTCAATACCTAGGTGAAACTGGTCATGCATGTATATGGATTTAGGCATTTATTTAGACATAAGCAATCAAAACATATAAAACATATACTGGGAAAACAGTTGGCTACATACGGAGAATCCTAATAAGGAAAGAATGTCCATACTGAAAGGACGGATAATCCGTACCTTAAGTCCAGTGAACGAAGAAGACGAACGGAAAAGAGTCCTACTTCGATCTCACTAATGCTACATAGAAGGATACGTGTATAAGTATACTGTCTACTGAGTACGTAACTGATTTCATATAGTGTCTTTGCTTGTTTTATATGTTCATGTCTTGTTTCACTGATTTTAACATTATGTTGTGTTTATCATGTATTATGTATGTTCTGATTAAGTATTACTTGTATTTCTTGTATTATTATACTTGTTGTGTAATAATAAGTAACTTTATGAAAATATCAGGTTTACTAAAATAGAAAGTTTCCGAAACTAGAAAGTTTCAAAAAATAGATTAACTTCTTAAAATAGATCAGTTTCTAAAAATAGTAAGTTTCCTGAAATAGAAAGTTTCAATATTTAGAAATAAGCTGGATTTATAAGCTAATAATAAAAGCTCATTCTTATTGATTAAATATACTAAGTCATGTGATTACTAATATAATTTATTAATTATAACATGTAGATTAAATAAACTATAGGTTATAAGATTTAATTAAATATAACATAATTTAATTAAATTAAGTGTATAAAATACTTAGGTTAAAACATGTATTAATATTTATATTAATATAACCTAAGTCATGATAATCAGTTAATTATAAGTCATGTTTTAATAATTACTCAATTACTATAGTCTAAATTAAATAATAAAATACTTAGGTTAAAATCATGTATTATTGATATTTATATTAATATAACCTAAGTCATGATAATCAATTAATTATAAATCATTTTTTATTAATTTAATTACCTTGTAAAATAATATACATGTAAAGCTAATTAAACTTGTCAAAATAATAACCCGAACGTATTATTTTATTAAAACGTTTTGTAAACCGAACCCGTGAAAACTCGTGAAACCCGTGTTGTGTTTACATATAAGCCGAACCAAACAGCCTCCTTAACTGTTTCTTAAACCCTTAGCCAAATAGTCCCTTATATTGTCTAAAACCAAAACCCAAACACCCCATAACTGCCAGTTCCCCCTGGCAGTGGTGTTACTTCCACCGGCAGTAGCCGATTTCCCCTGCTCGAGTCAAATTCCCACCGAGACCACCCAGGTCTCGGTTCCCACTGCCTGAACAACCACCCCACCGGGATTGCCACTGTTAGGCCAAAACCAAACCCGCCTTGCGGCTGGTGGAAGCTAATCACCACCGACCCTTATAGGGTGCGGCTGGTTGGACAAAAAATCACCACCGAGACACATGGGTGTCTCGGTTTGT
This sequence comes from Glebionis coronaria, assembly GCA_025667525.1. Classification (NCBI taxonomy): domain Eukaryota; kingdom Viridiplantae; phylum Streptophyta; class Magnoliopsida; order Asterales; family Asteraceae; genus Glebionis; species Glebionis coronaria. The sequence goes on from CM046875.1 coordinate 365,292,007, forward strand.
GTGCAATTCGTATAAAACAAACACAAACCTATAATCTTGTTTGATTTCACGTTTATATACATGTTTTAAAACCCTTTTAATGGATTCGTGATCAATTAATATCACTAACAAACGAAAGGAAAAAAAATAGATTACCTAATTGCGGTTAGGGTTTAGGATGTCCAACCCGAATCACACCTTGTTCTTGAATTAGACCTGCGACTCTTTTTCCTTGGTTTCTTGGTGATGAAAACGACGGCCAGAATAAAAAGAAGGAACGATCCTTTGTGTTTTCTTGATTTAGGGTTTTAATACATTTTTTTAAAAATAAAACATAACCCCCCCCCCCGAATTTTATTGTTTTTAGTCGGTACTCACTTGGGCCTTGAGCCCAAGTCTTTCTTTTTTTTTCTAGCTGTTAGTAACAAAATCCCAAAACCCTTTTGTTTTAATTTACTCGCGACTAATAAAGTTACGAGTATTCATGTTTTAAGCGACGTAGTTTCCTTGGTTATCTTAATACTTATTAGACGTAAATAATAAGTATGTAATGACTTACCGTGTTTGATTTAATATACGTAAAAATAATTGTGTTAATTATTCGTGTTTACGTGATTTAAAATGACGTGATATATTATCTTGCGGTTTTACTTATTATACGTAAATTCATGTCGTATATTAATCATAACATACGTAATTAATTACCGTACGTAATTAGTATACCTAATTACTCGTCGCGTCTATTTAATATACACGATAATCATGTTAGACGCTCGTGATTATACGTTCGTGATTTATTCATCATATTAATAATTATCGTGTAATAACACGTACGTAATTCTTGTAATTCATATTCATGAAACGTATACATGTTATAAAGGAAAGTTTTAATCATGTACGTACGATTATTAGTGTACTGTTCATGGTAAAAGCATGCGGGTTTTACAACTCTTCCCCCCTAAAAAGAATAATTCGTCCCCAAATTATAGATACTTTAAACTGAAAGAGAAACATACCCGAATCAAACTGAAAGAGTATATAAGATAAAAGGACCAAAAGGTGACATGGTAGAAAGGAACGTGTAACGTGATATGTCTTGAACGGACATGGAACGTGGCGTGACTGAAAGAACGTATCTACTTGATAAGCGAAAACGGATAAGAAGTCCGGATGAACTTGTCCGTTTCCAAGTGGCCTCCCTCTTGGAACGGTTCCCTAAACGGTCTTGGCGGAAATAACAACGTTAGTCTTCATGACTTCTGGGTGACGATACAGAAAGTTTCTGGTTCATCAACATAAGATAGATCAGCATGAATCTGATCAAGTGGATACGAATTAACGTGCAAATGTAAATGAAATGTTATGATATAAAATAACCCGAAATATCTAACTGATAATAGTACTATCTTAGCAATGATGCTTGAGACATACTGAAATGTAGTACGTGAAAAATTGTAAACGTGATACGTGAACAATTTTGAACGTGATACGTGGAGATTTGGTGAGTGTAATATGTGAAATAACATATCGTGAACGTGATAAGAGAACGTGGAATGAACATGACATGTGAAACATATCGTGAACATGGAATACGACGGCGGTAACGCCAAACGCTATAAGGTAAGACATAGAATGTGACGTGAAACGTCTATCTGAGGACAGAGAGTTATTCTAAACCTGGGTCTGGTCTCTCAAGCTCTTGCAAAACTTCCTAGTACGAAAATAAACGTAAAATCGTAAGCCATGAGACAATCATGAACGTGAATTGTGTCATGAAGGTGAGTGTGAAATCAAGACGTGAAATTAGAACAAGTACGTGAACGTAAATAAGCAGCACAAATGTTAACCTTTGTCTGGCCCGATAGCTGAGGGATTACCAAGTGATATGATGAGCCATGGCTGGAACACGTCCGATCAATCTGCTAGTTCTGAAATCCTTGCGGATGTAAGGATTCTGCAGACTTGGTCAAACTGTTGAAAATAACTTAGATAGCACCATGCTTCTTCTGAGTTTGCGTTAATCTGGTAACCAAAATCCATGGAGATCTTGTCCCACTTCTGTTCACCTTTTCCCGATGATGGAAAACATCCTAGTCAGTTGGTGTTCTATCTTAGCCTGTTGGTATGTCAGGTACTCAGATATGAACGTAACTATATCTTGCTTCGTAGAAACTTAATTCATAGAAATTTGCGGAACTATGAGTCTCCGAAGTTAGACTTCTCTTAGCTTAGGATTTCCTGGAACACCTAATGTAGTGTAAGGTTCTCACCTTTACGCATAGGCTGAGTTATGGTAAGATTAACCGTGCGAATCCATGTGATTCAGCGTGTCACTGTAATCAACCAGAATTTATATTGGAAAAATTTCAGAGTGAAATTTCTCTTGTCGTAGAATTTGCGACATAGTGCCAATATAGTCTTCATGTTCTTCTCAAGCCTTGGAGAAAATTAGGTTGTCCTCGATGAAACACTGATGAGTTTATATATGAGTTCATGGGAATTCGTTTTATCAAGTCCATAATGCTGCTGGAGCATTTATGAGACTAATACAAAATCATGAATCTAACATGACCGAGTCGTGAACGAATAGCAGTCATGGACATGTCCTGCTCTTTCACTCGTTACTGTTGGCAGCATGATCATGAATCCTATCCTGGAAAAGTGCTTAACACCCTCAAATTGATTGGACATGTCGTCAATACGTCGTGGAGGATAACGGTTATGAATGGTTATTTGTTTAAATCGACGGTAGTCGACACATGATCTCATGGTACCGTCCTTCTCCTTGAAGGTTCTTCTGGAATGTATGGGAAGATTTTGGAATAATTGGTTGGTTATGCGCAAAAGGAAACTATAGTGGTCGTATCTTAACTGACAACTAGAAAGTTTTAGCAGCCATGGCTAACAAATCACGTGCCTGGAATGCGTAGATAATTTGTACAGATTTTCCTGATGGAAAACCATGCTGAATGTATTCAGGACCCTGAACATTATTGTACATAATCATGAATCATAGCATGGTGTGCTGTTCATAGTCCATAATTAGGATTAAATTCAACTCGCACTTGTCCTTGGTAATGCGTTAGCAGTTTGGATCTTATCATTAGGCTGAAGGAAAACCTTCGTATACATGGGGAATACGAATGGCGTCCTTTATGGTCATGAATATATGAAATATGGGTACAAAAGATGAAAGTGTCATCGAGCAATCGTGACAGATCTTACTGATACGCCGCTGATGGTACTTAATTCTTGTGGCTTGATTAATACATGGCACCACGAAATGGATATACCCTTTGGAGGGTACCCTGAGTTTCTTAGGGATGTTCATGAATTTGACGTGAGTCATGCGTCTTGACTCGTGTCTTGGAAAGATAAGCATGACATGTGTCTTGAATGGTGTCTTGACATGTGTAACAAATAGAACCACAAGTATTAGGTTATTATGCCAGCATTGGCGGATCGGTTGGACTACTGATCCTTTGTATTTCTGATCACGTCCGCGGCCGGAGCTTTGGTTGCGATTGCTTGGATAGTTGCTGTCATAGTAGTGGTTACTATCGTCTTGTCTGTAAGTTCCATGACGGTCATTCTTATGAGTGTGATTCATGTAACTATTCAGCTGAGTGACCGGCTGGTACCGGTTCACACTCATATGACTGAAACGACAACTGGATGACGTGTGACATGTAACTAAGAATTAGGGACAATGGTTGATGGAAATCGTCTAGTTGTGAAGTATCTTCTCATCCGATCGCTTTGATCTAACGCCTTTGTCTTCGTCTTGTAAGATCTCCAAGTTGTGAACAACATCAGCATCTCATAGCATCTCTAAAATCCGCAGCATCAACCCTTAGTAACATCTCCAAGCTATGAGCGGCATCAGCAATTATAGAGTATCAGCAAGTGGAATACGTATATGGGATACGGTACATGGAGTACACATGGAATGCACATGAATTGATCGGTATAAGGTCGATCATCTGACATGATTTTAATGGAAAATAATCGGTTAAACGGATAGAAATACCATCATGATAACCTGGCAATGCTAGTATATACTTCATTATGGTGGCATAGAGAGACGCTAACGTATGGTTATACGAATTTCAATGATGATTTTCGTGAAAGCATGATTAATGACAACCAACCATGACTATCATGAAAGCAGGATTTAAATGAATTCCAACAGTGTCATGCATGAAAGCATAAACAACAAAAGAGGCGTAAGACGTAATCACATGAAGACGAAATCATCATGAAGAAACAAGAAGGAGTATATAACATAATCAGCATGAAACTGAAGTTAACCATGATAGTATGAAAACATAATTGACATAAAAACATAGTAACTTATTAGGGGACATGAAAAAAAATTATGCCAATAAATCATGGGAAAAATTTTATGCGTGAATGCATGATGCAGTTTAAAAAACCTTTATATGCGCGAGGGTAAACGCCAAAGGTCAGTCTACCCAAAACAAAAGACATGGCGAGGGGACGCCTATGGGTCGGTCCTAAAGTTAAAAGTTTCGATAAAGGCACATGCGACTAAATAGGGCCAGTCCTGTACCAACTGTTACTTAGTCATAAACCTGCGACAATGATACATGGAATAAATAAATGAAACTCAGAAATGTCCAAAACTTAAAAGAAAAAAATTTTATGTGACCAATTATGAACTACTGTGTTCAGTTCACATTAGCCACAGTTCACAAGGAACTTCGTGCATGAAACAATGACATGTAACTAAGTATGGATGACAGTTATTCAGTCCATATTAGTAAAAGCAATATTGATGAAAACATCATTTTAAAACAACAAGGTGCTGAAAACATAAGTACATGGAATAACAAGCGTTGGCTTATGAATCTCCTGGTGACTACCCACTAGTCACAAGTCAAGTTTTAGAGCCTATAGGTCGAAGCCTTGGCTCTGATACCGTAATTGTAACACCCCACTTTGATAAGTGGACAGTTACGTGTAATTATGGCGTATCATTAAAGCATGCAAGGTAATATGTAGTAAAACATACATGACCATAGGGAAAACCGGAATAAACATCGGTTCCCAATATAAGCACAAAATATAAATAAAGTAAATGAAATGAATAAAGACTACACAAGCATAAATATATAAAGGCAAAAGGAAAAGAAGTCTATGGCAGCTTCCACCCTATGCACATCCTCTAAATTCTCGAGTCTGTCCTTAGGTACCTACCATTGTGGGACATGGAAAGGAAAGTAACGACTGAGCATAACGCTCAGTGCACGGATATACGACATAGTATAAATAGCTGAAACATAACTAAGACTAATAGTAGCAGAAATGTATAAGTCCTGGAAAACCTAACATAACTTAGTAAAACTGGTTTTATAGTTTGAAAAGCCTTATGTTTATATTATAAAAACTTTTTATCATGTTAACCATTAGCCAATATAGGTCATGAAATATTAACGTGCATTAATACTTGGAGGGGTGACCTCGTCATGCAATAAGAGGGGCTGCCTCTAATTAATGTAATTTTGGGTAGGAGGGATCAGCTCCTTGTGAAGGATGCAAGGCACACACCACATTCACCTGAATAATCTGTAAAAACATGTAACCTAGGATGCACCCATACGCCCCACATGATAACATAATAATATGGACAAAAGCTGAAGGGACGCCACGAGCTATCATTTTGCCATGGTGAAGTCATAACACTGGTGCCTCCAATGTTATGGTTATGGTACCTCTATAACTAGGTGAAACTGGTCATGCATGTATATGGCTTTAGGCATTTATTTAAACATAAGCAATCAAAACATATAAAACATATACTGGGAAAATAGTTGGCTGCATACCAGGAATCCTAATAAGGAAAGAATGTCCATACTGAAAGGACGTATAATCCGTACCTTAAGTCCAGTGAACGAAGAAGACGAACGGAAGAGAGTCCTACTTCGATCTCACTAATGCTACATAGAAGGATACGTGTATAAGTATATTGTCTACTGAGTACGTAACTGATTTCATATAGTGTCTTAGCTTGCTTTATATATTCATGTCTTGTTTCACTGATTTTAACATTATGCTGTGTTTATCATGTATTCTGTATATTCTGATTAAGTATTACATGTATTTCTTGTATTATTATATTTGTTGTGTAATAATAAGTAACTTTCTAAAAATATAAGGTTTCCTAAAATAGAAAGTTTCTAAAACTAGAAAGTTCCATCAATAGATTAACTTCTTAAAATAGATCAGTTTCTAAAAATAGTAAGTTTCCTGAAATAAAAAGTTTCCATATTTATAAATAAGCTGGATTTATAAGCTAATAATATAAGCTCATTCTTACTGATTAAATATACTAAGACATGTGATTACTAATATAGTTTATTAATTATAACATGTGGATTAAATAAACAGTAGGTTATAAGATTTAATTAAATATAACTTAATTTAATTAAATTAAGTGTATAAAATACTTAGGTTAAAACATGTATTAATATTTATATTAATATAACCTAAGTCATGATAATCAGTTAATTATAAGTCATGTTTTAATAATTAATTAATTACTATAATCTAAATTAAATAATAAAATACTTAGGTTAAAATCATGTATTATTAATATTTATATTAATATAACCTAGTTCATGATAATCAATTAATTATAAATCATGTTTTATTAATTTAATTGCCTTGTAAATTAATATACATGTAAATCTAATTAAACTTATAAAAATAATAACCCGAACCCATGTATTATTTTATTAAAACGTGTCGTAAACCGAACCCGTGAAAACCCGTGAAACCCATGTTGTGTTTACATATAAGCCGAACCAAACAGCCTCCTTAACTGTTTCTTAAACCCTTAGCCAAACAGTCCCTTATACTGTCTAAAACCAAAACCCAAACACCCCCATAACTGCCAGTTCCCCCTGGCAGTGGTTTTACTGCCACGTGTAGTAGCCGGTTTCCCCTGCTCGAGTCAAATTCCTACCGAGACCACCCAGGTCTCGGTTCTCACTACCTAAACAACCACCCCGCTGGGGTTGCCACTGTTAGGCCAAAACCAAACCCGCCTTGCAGCTGGTGGAAGCTAATCACCATCGACCCTTATAGGGTGCGGCTGGTTGGACAAAAAATCACCGCCGAGACACATGGTGTCTCGGTTTGTGTGCAATTCGTATCAAACAAACACCAACCTATAATCTTGTTTGATTTCACATTTATATACATGTTTTAAAACTCGTTTATTGGATTCGTGGTCAGTTAATATCACTAACAAACGAAAGGAAAAAAATAGACTACCTAATTGCGGTTAGGGTTTAGGATTTCCAACACGAATCACACCTTGTTCTTGAATTAGACTTGCGACTGTTTTTCCTTGGTTTCTTGGTGATGAAAACTACGGCCAGAATAAAAAGAAGGAACGATCCTTTGTGTTTTCTTGATTTAGGGTTTTAATACATGTTGTCTAAAAATAAAACATGACCCCCGACTTTTATTGTTTTTAGTCGGTACCCACTTATGCCTTGAGCCCAAGTCTTTTTTTTTCTAGCTGATAGTAACAAAAGCCAAAAACCCTTTTGTTTTAATTTACTCGCGACTAATAAAGTTACGAGTATTCATGTTTTTAGCGTCGTAATTTCCTTGGTTATATTAATACTTATTAGACGTAAATAATACGTACGTAATGACTTACCGTGTTTGATTTAATATATGTAAAAATAATCGTGTTAATTATTCGTGTTTACGTTATTTAAAATGACGTGATATATTATCTTGTGGTTTTACTTATTATACGTAAATTCATGTCGTATATTAATCATAACATACGTAATTACTTACCGTACGTAATTAATATACGTAATTACTCGTCGCGTCTATTTAATATACCCGATAATCATTTTAGACGCTCGTGATTATACGTTCGTGATTTATTCATCATATTAATAATTATCGTGTAGTAACACGTACGTAATTCTTGTAATTCATATTCATGAAACGTATACATGTTTTAAAGGAAAGTTTTAATTTTGTACGTACGATTATTAGTGTACTGTTCATGGGAAAAGCATGCGGGTTTTACAGATATAGAATGATCCGCCTCGTTTTAGGACTTGGATCTATTTATCCTCATACCTTGTTAGGGTCTTTTCGGATAGACTTCTCCATGATCTTTAGGGGAGTATTTGCTTTTTGTCGTGTGTCTCGATCCTTCATATTGATTTTTGATAAATGATTCTTCACATCACTTTGGATCTTTAACAACAAAATGTAGCCCTCATGCCTTGTTAGGGCCTTTTCGGACTCGCCTATCTTCGTATCCCGCTTCAATAAGTTATGCCTTGGCTATGAACTCTAATTAATATTGAGCAACTTTTAAACGATCTTGAGCTAGAAGCTAAGTAACTTTTCAAATCGTACAACCTTACTTATTGCAATTAAATTTATTAACAAGCGATGGGATAAAAAGCTCATAATTAACTCACATAAATTCATGAAAGAATACCAAACTTATAATTGACTCGATTATCTCTCGTTCTCCACAATTTAAAATCTCAAGGAATGAAACTCGTGGATGCTTAGCCTATTAAATCAAAGTTTTGGGTTTTCAAGTCTCCTATAAGATCTTGCATCTTCTTAGACTTTTTCAAGTTTAGAATTTGCATTTTGAAAGTTCCCTTGATAAACGACTTTCTAGGATCAATTATAGGAACTTGCGATAAGTTCTTGTTCTTAACCCGTAAAAGTTAAGACTTTCGCGTTTTAAAGTTCCTTATATAGAAGCCTAGCAAAACTCGATTTAAACACATTAAGGATACTAGCTAGAGTAAACTCAAATAAGTAAACTCGGGTTGAGTCAAAAGATTCTCGACGAGCCTAATATATCAAAGATATCTAAACTTATTAAAACTATTTATTAAAATTTATTCTAATGAAAGAAAATAATGAAAACAAAGGAAAATACTACTAGGCCAAAATAGATCAAAAATTTTGAAAAATGTCGAAAAATCATTTTTCCAGTTAAAATGAGTACAAATTCATGGAAAAGCCCACTTAACTTCGATAGAAGTCCCCCTAGACTTAAGATAAACATTGTCCTCAATGTTTAAGCATGTGGGAGTAAACTCCCTGAAATTGAGTAAATTGAAGTTCGTTTCTCTCGATTCTTAAACAATTGAAAGTCCTAAGAATATCAAGTTTATTATCGTTTTTGGTTGATAGGGTTATTTGGATTTTCTATGTCTATTTAAGCAAGCACTTAAAATGTGAAAAATATTAAGCTATGTAACCGTAAAACATTTAGCAAATACCAAATCTTTATTCACAAAAGGACAAAATTGTAAATCTATGAAAGTAATGTGCTGAAAATGTAAGTAAATGAAACTTAAATGCTTGAAATGTAAAAATCAGAAAGTAAAATGACCAATTATGCAAATTCTAACAACTTTCTAACCAAATGTAACAACTTTAAAACAAACTAACTGAAATGGCAACTTGTGAAAAGTTATGGACTAAAAGTTTGCAAACCCTAATAAAATGGAAGTTTAGCTAGTGATTAAAACTGTTACAAACTATAAGGACTATTATGCAATTAAAAGGGAAATTAAACTAAAAACGAGCACAAGGAACAAATAAGCTCGTATAAGTTCAAAAATGAACCAAATCAGCTCTAACATGTTTTAAACTGCTTAAAAATGAATAACACTTTATAGTTATAGTCAACTCCAATAAGCCAAGAATAAGCTATAATAAAATCAAGTCATGCACATTCCAGTTATAGTCAAATCTGATTAAACAGCTTATTGTGAGTCTGAAATGTCTTTTCTTATGAAAAATGATCCAGTAGATAAGCAGGAATTTGAAAATAAGCTGAAACCTAGCTTATTGACTTTGTTGACAAAAAAGTGAAATTTTTGAAAAGCTCAGAATTTGTTCATGACATGTTTCTAAGTGAAAACGTGGAAGAAAATCACAAGATTTATGAAGTAGAAATGCCAATCCAAGAAATTAGAATGCTATTTTATCACAGAAACTTGAAGTTGCTTGGATGCTTATTAAAAAGCTGATTCTGAGCTTAATTGTGAAAACTATATGATTTCCCTACTAACACTTAAACTTCAGATGTTAAATGACAAATAGAAACAGGTTTCAATGATTTTTATCAAGAAATGAAGAAATGGCATAAAATTGAATTAAGCTACTTTTTCTGATGAACTATTATCAAAATAATGACCCATACTTTTTATCAACCATTTTCCTGTTTGACCATATTTTTGACTTAAAACCACACAAACTTGTTTACAAAGACTAAAGGATGAGAAATGAACTATGTTTAACCAGTTTTTTACACTTAAACTCTAAAATGTATGCAAATCCAAACACAAGTTATCTGATATGTTTAAGAATTTTGTAATGAGAATTTGAGCAAAAGATTAATCTGATCTATGACTTATATCTAACCAAACTTGATGAACAAAATGAGGTGTAAATGAACCAAGAACAAGCTAGTAAACACAGAAGTACTCAAAATTCAACAACAAGCTAAATGACTGATGAGTATGTTAACAGGAACAAGTACAAGCAAGCTAATGATTATCAAACTAACATTAAGCTATCTAGTTAACAGAATCAATCTAAATCAGACTAATCACACTTGATCAAAATAGCATTTAGTATTTAACTAGAATTGAGCATGCAATGGTGTTAAGTGGAACAAAACTCAGAAAATGGAAACCTTTTAGGATAAAGCCTCCATTGATGGAGTAGGTAGGCGCTAAGCCTCCTAAACAATGCTAAACCACTACCTTAGTACTAAAATCAACCAATCAACCATCTACTATCATCATCATGATCATATCTACCCAATATCTGCTACAAATCTGCAATTCAGCAACTGGAATGAACAGAAACAACTACAAATCTTCAAAAAGCCTCTAATGATCAAGTGTGGTCACAAGAGACTCATAACAGCAACAGGATTCAACAGTAATGCAGGGTAAGGTAAGAAGATTGAAGGAAAATGAGGAATTTTATTTATTTTGAATGTGAAAGTTGGTTATAGAAGTAGGTAAGTAGTTACAACTAACTATAACTAACTCAATAGGTTGTCAAGCTCTTGAGTTTGTTACACTAACAGATAACTAACTAGATTGAAGGGAGAAAAGTGGAAGTGTGTGTAAATTTCACACTTAGCTACGTACAACAAATGAAAGGTCTAATCCCTATTTATAGACAAGAATTGAGAGTGAGTTGGGGTTGATGACGTATCCCATCCAATAGCAGGCTGCCAGGTGTCACCAATTTCTCAATTGCAGATTCTTGTGTTCTTCATGAATTGGGGGATTTTTACCCTTTGAGTTTCAGTTTGATAAAATTTTCCCATTGTGTTCCTCTCTTGAAGACGAGTAAGTTTCATGTATAAATCTCCTCATGAAATGCTTTGTAGCTCGAGAACGAATCTGGGTTCGTTTGTTGAAGACAATGCCACGTGGCAATATCTGGTTGGTGGATAAATGGACACACGGACTGCTATCCAAAAATGGATAAAGGGATTATTGCATGTCAGCTTCCCATTGGCCATAAAGTAGATAGTGGGGTGTACTGTTGGAATAACGACTCAATAAATGAAATGGTGAGCTGGCTTGTTTGGCTGGCGATCCATGTTATATATTTCTTGCAATCTCATTGGCTATTAGCCCATTCACACGGAGTGAAGCCAATTTTGAGTGTATTTTTAACAAGTTTAGCTCCTAAACTTTGGTAGAATGTCAAAATGAGCTAGAAACTTCATTCTAATGACATTTTTGGTCCTTCCACTTGTATTCTTGTCTAGTTTGACCCTTTGACTTGGTTGACTTTAGAGTTGACCATGTTTGACTTTGATCTTGACTTTGACCAATTTACACTTTGAGTCCTTCAACTTTGGAATGTTGTCAAGGTAGGTCCTTCATCTTCAAAGTCTTGTCATCTTTGATCCTTCTTTGTCTTTTTCATCCAAATAAGCTTGATTTCTTCTTGTTTGCTTGAAAATGTATCCTTCTTACCTATTTGAACACAAACATAAAACATACCACATAATTCCACTTTATAGCACAAAAGTTAGGTATTTCCATGTGTTTTAGGGTGATTTGTTGATTAATTGATATGAGTTTTTGCTCATATCAAATCCCCTAAACTTGAACATTTCCATGACCTCATGAAATGCTATATTTTAAAGCACAAATTTACATTCTTCTCATAATTAACCCACCTTGGCCAATATGGAATGCTATTACACTATGCTACTCTATATGATGCATGATTTTGATTTTAAACAATGCAATGCAAAAGAAACAATTCTATATATATCGTTTTGGATTTTTCTTGAAATGGCTTTGATGGAAAAACTCATAAAGAAGTCAATGACTTAAATTAGGGCTTTGGTACCATGGACACTTATCACCCTCAAGTTTCACTTTCCCCATACCAAGCTTAAAAATGGGATCATTATATTCACAAGTAAAAAGTGCATCAACTTATTCATGATAATTAAATTTGGAACCGCTAATTATTTGAGCAAATTGCTTGAAGGCAAATTTGTCTTTATTTGAAGCGTGAAATATAAGAAGTGTAAAATCCAAAAATAAGGAAGCACGGTTTTAATCCTAAGTAATCCTCTCATCCATTACTTGAAAAACCGCTCACAATTAATATAACTCCGTTTCAAGAGTAATAAGTCATTCGCCTTATGTGTAAAATCCTCATGTCATGCATGAATAAGTATCTACACACTCGCTAAGGAAAGAAAAATAAAACTCACGCAATAATTTACATCCGTCGCCTTTTTGAGACTTTAGATCTTCAATCCCGCAACCCGTCAAGGTAATATTGGATTGGAGAAACTATTAAATCCCCGCAACCCGTCAAGGTAATATTGGAATCTAATAGTTACTATAATAAATACTTCACTGCCCCTCTTGGGAGTCTTGTATAATTATTTTTTTTTCTTTTTTTTTCTTTTTTTTCTAGCCACTCATTTTTTTGTAAGCCGCTTTTATTTTTCTTTATTCCTCACAAAGAAATTTGAAAAGAATAAAAGGAAAAAACACCCGCTAAATATTAAGCATGACATAAGTCTAGTACACATAAAACGTTCTAAATTAGAATCTTAAGACGTACTTATATCAACCATTAATGATTAGACAAAAATGCATAAGAGATTACAAACCGATTAAAACCATTCTTGGTTATTTATTAACATATATACATGCGAAGAAAAATAGAGGTAAAGAAGAGAAGGGTTTAGCCACAAGTAATTATCATGAAGTTTATCTAGCCCTTTTATACTTCCTTCAACTCTATGATTTCCCATTCTCCACAAATTTAAAATCTCAAATAATGAGATTGGTGGATGCTTAGCCTAATAGACCAATGAAGGACTACATGGTTAAGGATACTAGCTAGAGAGTGCTAAGATAAGCAAACTCGGGTTGAGTCCAAATATCCATGGCGGACCTAATATGTCAAAGAAGTCTAAACTTGTTAAACCATGTCCTTATTATATTTTTCCTTTTTCAATTTTTTGTTGAAAAATAAAAGAAGAAATATATACAACGCAAATGTATTATGCAAATGAAATATGATTAATGCAAAAATTAAGAATGCATATTTTTGGTGGCCAAAGTAAATCAAAAATTTGAAAAATGTTTGAAAAATTAATTTTCCATATTATCATGAAAGTCAATGACAAGGTCTAGGTAAGGTCACTTCGATAGAAGACCCCCTACACTTAAGCTAAACATTGTCCTCAATGTTTAAGAGCATGGAAGTATAGAACTTCCCCTACACTTATGACAATGAATAGACTTTGCTTAACCCAAGCTAAGGAAAGATCAACTATAGTGAATTCATTTTTAAAGCACAATGTGTCTATGAAAAATCACAATAGTAACAAAGTGGACCGGATACAAGGGTCTCCTCCATAAGCTCCAAAGCACGTGATGAGTGAGCAACCCTACAAACAACATGAAGACAAAAGAAGGTCTCCCCAACACTTCTCATCAACTCTCTATCCTTATTTCTAACCTACAACACTCTAGATCTAAAAACTTCTAAACCTAGTTATTCAAGCTTGATTTAAGGAGTCTCTAGCTCGACTCTTCCCATAATGAATTAATTCATGGGGAAAATTGGGATCTCTTGGACCATTTCCACGGAAATGTCCTGCCCAAAATAGTGCTTCACACGGTGACCATTCACTTTAAAATTGGGACCATCGGGTTGTGACAACTCAATAGTTCCATATGGAAATACTTGAGCAATAGTGAATGGACCGGACCATCTCGACTTAAGCTTGCCCGCAAAAAGTTTCAACCTTGAGTTAAAGAGGAGAACCGGCTCTCCAACTTTAAACTCACGGTTCTTAATCTTAGCATCATGAAATTTCTTAGTCTTCTCCTTATAAAGTAATGAGTTCTCATAAGCATTGGCTCTCAATTCATCCATTTCATTAAGTTGATCCTTTCTATGTGAGTCGGCTTGGTTTAAATCAAAGTTAGCCCATTTGAGAGCCCAAAAAGCCTTATGTTCTAACTCGAATAGGAGAGGCATGTGATGTAGTGTTTTTGCAACCCTTTAGGAAAAGAGAGGCAAAGTAGGGGTAAGTATTAACGAGTGATTTAGGAAAACCACAAGTTATGACCCAATGAAGTGAGTTCGTTCTCGAGGAGGCACGTGTGTTGTGAAATGAATTGATTTTGATTGATGATTTTATTAATGAGAAAAAGAAAATAGAAAAGGGGTGAGAAAAGAAAGACGGTTACAAAGACGGATCGAGCTAAGACGAAAACGCGTTCACATAAAACCGTAAAAAACTACAAAATTATAATTTTAAACCTAAAAATTAATTAAAAGCTAAAAGTAGTCTAAAGTAATATAAATAAGAATAAAAATCCAATAAAAATATTTTAAAACCTTTTATTAATTAAATATTCAATTTTAAATGCTAATTAAAGCCCTAAAGTTAAATATAATTAATCAAAATGTCTAAAGTATTATTTTATTGAACAAATAACTTACTTATATTATCTAAAGACTAAAAAGTATTTTTCCTAATTTTTAAAAACTATTTTTCTATTTTTAAATGACTAAAAACTATTTTTAAACTAAAATAATTATAAAAAATAATAAAATAAAACTAAAAATAGTTTACCAATTTTAAAAATCCTAAAGTACCCTAATGAACAGAAGAATAATGAAAAAGTTTGAAAAATGTTAATTTTACCACTAAAAGACAAAACTAGTTTAATTAAAACCCTAATTAACTTAAATTAATTCTAAAAATTAATAAAAAGATGAACAGTAGAATATTTTTAAACCAAAAACCTTAAAATATTATTCTAAGCTTAGGAAAATTGTTTAAACTGAAAAACAAGAATTTTTGGCACTAAATGCCAAAAACAGAAACATAAAAAAGTAATTTAAATAGCTAAATAATCTAAAAATTACTAAATGGACAGTAATAAAATTTTTAATCAAACAGAAAAATCAAAATTAAAATTAGAAAAATAACAAAGTTGGTTTCAAGTCCTAACTCACAAAATTAAGCACTAAAGACAAAAAAGTAAGATTTCTGTAAGTGACATGTTTGGGATTTTGTCTTGTTGTTTAGCAGTACAAACAAATGAACTACCAGTGGGAAGTTTGTTCCCACTGCTAGTGTAATATTGCTGGTCAGTTGACCAAGAGCTTAGGAAAGCCCTTTGTGAGCTTGGTCTTTGGACCACAAGGCACCCTCACACCAATTGGGTTGTGGGGAGTCTGAGTAAACACAAAAAAACAACAATAACTTCACAAATTAAGCACCAAATAAGCCAATTAAGTTTCTGATTAAGCACACATGTTGACTGATGAATATTGACCAATTTTACATGCATAAAAATGAAATTCAAGGCCTCAAATCTTGCAATCTAGCTAAACAAATGACATATAAATGATTCACAACCCTTAAACAACCTATTGTCTAGCAGCCTAACAAATCTGGTGGCTCAAATTGCACAAAACAGACAGAAAACACACTTTACTGATTTTAAGCTATTTTCAAAACTTTTTACATGCAAACTTGACTTAACTTCACCAAAACTGAACACCAAAGCAACCTACAACCTATTTCTACCCTATGGAATGATTTAAACCAGCTTTTAACATTCAATCTTGTCACAAAGTCTGATTAAAACACAAATCCAAACACCCCTTTAAACTGAAATTCAATCTTTTTCAAAGCTAATCTATATAAAACCTATCCAAACTGATTTTAAAAACATCTAGCATGCATCAACACCTAACATGAGCTAAATCATACCAATAACCAAACACTTAAACAGCTTTTACAAAAAATCATACCCAATCACATGAAACTGAAAAATGAAAAATGGGACAAGGATTTTACCTTGTGGGACCCACATCCAGGTCCCACCAAGGCTGCTTAGCCTTCTCCAATAGACTCGGGTCTATGTTGAACTCTTCGTCAACAAGAACTTACAATCTGCTAAGAGAAAATGAAAATACACAAATATCCAATAATATGATTTTCTGAAAATTTCTTAAACCTTCAAAAACTTTTCTCAAATATTTCTCCTTTGAAAACACTTAAACAAACTAACTTAAAACCCTGGAAATCAAACCTTTGAAACAGATTTCACCCAAAAATCCAAAATTTCAGAAACTTGAAATTAATTTTGAAAAACTCAAAATTACTTCAACCAATAATGTTTGGAACTCAGTATTCTAGCTAAATTACACCAACTTTTTAATAAAAATAAAAGGAATTATATTTGAACTCAAAATACCAACTTTAATTTAATAAAAAAGGAATTACAAGCATTTGCTAGAAAAAATGGAACCACTCTAAAATGAGACACAACGTCTCATATATACTAGCTAGAGGAATGATCTAGAAAATAAATAAAATATTACAAATCTGTAAACCCTAGCTATAATCTTCCATTTATGCCCTTGGTCTTTTGAGTTCAAATTTGGTCAATATGCTTCATGTGATCTTGGCAGGAACCATGTGGGATGTACAGATGTTTGGAGTTGATCATAGGCGTCAAATATCCTTGGAGGCCAAGTAGAATCATCCTGGGCGTTGGTTTGATCTGGTGTAGGGTTTGAGGGAAAGGGACGGGGCAGGGGAGGGTCCCACAAGACACATGGGTGTGTCTTGTGGTAATTTGTGAAGTGGGTTTAGGTGAGATTAAAGTTAATTTGTGATCTGGAGAAGTTGAGACAAAAACCCTTTGGATTGGATTGGATTGAACCTGGGTAATTAGGGTTTGAGAGGGTGATTAGGGGTAGTTTAATCCAAAAAGGGAAATAGATTATTTTAAAAAAGTTGTTTGGAGGGAAGTGGGAAAGGTTGACTTGTTGACCCTGGTTTAATAAATAAAACCGGGTATTAAACGTGGGTGGGTTTTGGGCTTAGGGGATTAATGGGCTGCTCGGTAGAAAATTCAATGCCAGTCCAAAACATTAACAGCCGTTTGTTATGTTGCAAAACCAGTCCAAACTCTTTTCATGTCCAGTCCAAATGGCATTGCAAGTTCAGTCCTTTTGTCATATTAGACTAACTTTGCCATTTTAATCAATTTCCAAGGGCTTCATTTGACATTTATTCAAACATTAGGGACCTTTCTTGTACAAATAACTATTAGAGGGTCATTTGTGACAAGCTCTTCAAAGATAAGGGACCAAAATTGCCAATCTTCAATTCTTCAAGGGTCTTTTTGCAAATTTCCAAACTTGGGCCCGGTTCATTGTGCGACTTCGTTTCCCGTGTTCGTTTTTGAATGATTCTTGTGATCTTTTGCCATTTCCTCAATATCCGTACCTAAAAATACACAAGTAACAAACACGAGCATATATTTGGTATATTCAATGATATTTTATGCATTTTAAGCCCGATTTGGACGATGAGACTATGTATAAAAGCAGTCTCATCACTCACCCATACTAAACCATTGCCGTGCCCTCACGCAATGCTAGAATAAAATATCGTAGCACCTCAAAAATTCGATTGTATTCACTTTATTGAAATGGTAAACTAGCTATACTACTACTATTACTACTACTTGCGTTTTATACATAATGTATGATTTTCATCGCAAAATGGGACGTTTAGGTTCATAGAACAAGAACACGTGAATGCTTCGTTAGAAATAATTTCGTCGTCCTCGATTTTCACCTTAATTCCATGCCAAGCGTGCAACGAGATCATTGTCATTATAAGTTAGTAATGCTAACACTACTCATATGCCCTAATCACGTACTTATCCTCCCATTATTCCTAAGTTGTATCTCTTATATTTTATTTTGTCTTGAATGTTTCACGAGGATACATTTTTTACTTATGCGATAATAGAGATTTAGGTCTAAAAATAGAGTCCTAACGGTGTAACTAAGACCATCAAATCAATAACCCCTCCCAATAGACAACGATGTTAAAAAATTAAGTTGACAAGAAGAATCGATAAACACGGTTTTATAACGGTTTTGAACATGAGACTTATTACCAAGACTTTTATACGCCCCCTAATGGAAGGGCCTTATTATCTTTGGTTTACCTCCATCTTTTATTCAACTTCGCCATGAAGCTTTTATTATGACTTCGGTCTTGCCTTGCCTTTTATTATCCGCCATCATCGGTGGTTTTATTAGCCAAAGACGTATATCCTCACGCTAAAGCGAATTTTGGATCTTTAAAGCTTCGAAGATTAAGGCTTGATTCACTTTCAATTTTGCATAGATTTTTCGGCCTTGTGGGGCTTCAAATTGTTTGCTAGATTTAGGTGAGCACTTGAAATCTTATTATTGGGTGAAGCTTTCGATTATTCGGGTGCCAATACTTCAAAACCGTGACGCTGGCGATACCTTAAAGTCTTCCCAATTTAATTACACGGAAGCTACTAGAAAAGACTAGAAACCCAACAATCCTAACTAAACCGCTAAGTCAATATTTATTAAGCAAAATATATTTACAAGCGAATGGAGAATAAGCAAACAACGAGAACATATGAGTTTTTGAAAGAATACGAGTACTCTACGTTTAGCATAGTAACTTATAATTAACTCTATCATTTCTCGTCCTCATTTAAGAGACTTAGCCTAATGTGTAGTTAAGGAATCAAAGCTAAGTGCTCAACACGCACGGTCGAGTCAAAAATTACTCTTATTCTCGCCATCGGAAAATCTACATTCGTGTCTTCAAACACTTACAAAACATGAGAAAAAATTTAAAATTTGGCCATTTTTAGCCTTATTTTGCAATAAAAACGATAAACAAAACGATAAACTTTGGAAAGCGTGAAGGTTTGGCAAGGCAAGTATCTATTCACCCCCCATACTAAAGTTAAACATTGTCCTCAATGTTTCGAGTCTAGGGGTGCAAACACCCCCATACTAGAAACGTAGTCGAATGCCTAATATAGCATGGAAAGGGTGTAACCATTAAATTTAATAGCCGTTTATGAAGTGTGCTAAAAACCTAAGGTTAGAACATCAAAAGGATATATCATATGGATATTGAGAAATGTCTCCAAAGCAAACGATCGAGTGCTCCCATAAAACGAACACGAGAGGCTCCAATCGTAAAGATCATGATCTAAAAACCACAATGCACAAACAACCACGAAACAAAGGTTGGAAGGGTACAAATCCCCTCACATTAACTAATTAGAAAGCAATAATATGTACATGGATAAGCATGGGTGTCCCCCACGATGCACCTTGTTTTTGATAACCGAGTCAAAAGCTCGACTCGAATCCCTATAAATGTGATCATTTAGGGATAATCATGGTGTGGTCAATTTTTAGTGGGGCTTACATGATAAACAAGGCCCAAATACAACTGGTATAAAGGACTAAGTCCTTTGATGGTGCAAAATACCGGGATCGAAGATGGTGTTCTCGTTTTCATTGGAAAAACAAATCAACGCCACTTCATCGATAGTCAACAAAAACTCAAAGAGTTTAAAGAAAATAGGAGAGAAGAAATAGAAGGGTGGGAAATGGGTAAGTCACTAAAAACATGAACTACTCGAGGTAGACTCGCACCAATCAAATAGAAAGATTTTCCATTTATTGCATCGGTGGAAGACCCAGATTTCCCTATATAAGCAATTCCAGGATCAAATATCTCGTCCTCGGTGGAGAAAGGGGAAGGAACATAAGGGGATTCCCCCACACTAAGTCCATACAAAGCATCGTCAAAAGGAGAAGACGAGCTTGTAGTACTCAAAACACGTGGTGATGACGGAGTTAGAGTTGTAGAAATTTTTTTTAAATTCAAGTTAAAATCTTTTCCTTTTTCATCTTTTACACTCTCCTTGTGAAAACCCGATTTGATTATGTCAAAAATATTTGGTGTATCTAAAGCAATGTTAGTCACACTAAAAATTCTCACATTTTGAAACCATTTTGGCAAAGGTGGTGGTAAGTTTTCAAAACGTTTTTCAACAAAGAAAACTTCCCCATCGGGATCAATGTATTCATCATCCGAAGATTCACTCGAGATTGGAATCGTAGGCTTAACACTCTTAACCTCCACCGGCGGAGTGGACGGAACTTCATTTTTCTCAACAACTCCTAAAACTCTATTTGAAATTCTTTTGCAAATGTTTTTGATGGGATTGACATTGTACAAAGATGTGATAGAATACACATGAGAAAGAGTGGAGTTTTGGGTTGCATTAATGACGAGTTCTTCCTCATTGAAACGAAGAGTGATTTTCCTTGCATGCACATCGATAAGTGCTCTCGAGGTATCCAAAAAAGATCGACCTAAAATTAACGGAACTTTAGGATCGATAGGAATGTCAACAACAATAAAGTCTACGGGATAGTAGAACTTTCCAACTTTCACAAAGACGTCCTCGGCAACTCCACAAGCTAGAATCATAGAATGATCGGCCATCTCGATTGACATTCTTGAAGGAGTGAGATTTGGAAGATTGAGCGATTTAAAAATCTCAAGAGGTATCATATTAATACTAGCACCAAGATCGGCCAAGGCGTAGCATTCTTCCATGTCTTGGATAGCACATGGGATTAAAAACTTTCCAGTATCACCGACTTTTTGAGGTATGCGGCTTAGAAAAACCGATGAACAACTAGACGATTTTTGCAATTTCTCTTTGTTGTTTAGCATACTTTTGAAGTTCGCGGCAAATCGAGGCATCATGACTAAGGCGTCGGCAAAACTTATATTAAAATGCAAGTCAAGAAACATTTTCATAAAGAGTTCAAATTGATAATTATTTCTTTCTTGTGCCTTTTCCTTGTCTCGTCTTGAAGGGTAGGGTAAAGGTGGTGTGGGTTGGGGCATAGTAGGCAAAGGCCTTGGAATCTCAGGTTCCATGATTGGTATTGGTTCAACCATAGGTGTGGTTTGAGCTGTACTTCGTGGGCTTGGAATGTGCTCCTTTTCAACCAACACCTCGGGTTCTTTCTCTTTTTCCTTCTCCATAGAAGTACTTGGACGAGAAATGGGTTCTTTGAAAGTTTTACCACTACGAGTAGTAATAACCTTCAATTCTCCTTTCGGGTTCACGATGGTGTCACTAGGAAGACCACCCGAAGAAGAGGGCTTACACATGATAGCTTCAAACATTTTTCCCATTCGGTGTTCAAACTTAGATTGCCTAGCATCCGCTTTTAACAATTCTTGCTTAATCTCATGTTGATCTTGCTCCATTTTTTGTTGATTTTGTTGGAGTCTTTGAACGTTTCCTTCCATTTTATTAGCATGAGTTTTAAGTTCATTAGCAAGTTCGTTTTTTAGCTCGTTTTTCAACTCGGATCTTAAGCTAACCATTTCACGTTGCATATTGTCAAACTTAGCATCATTAGCCTTAGCATAATTCAAAAATTCTCCTTGAAGATTTTTGGTGTGATCATTTTGAAAACCTTGAGTAGAAGTTTGAAAATCACGGTTTTGGTTTTGATTTGAAACTTGCCCATTTCCAATTTGATAATTACCCTTATTGTAATTCCTTTGATTTCCTTGGTAATTTCCACCTTGGTTGTTGTTTCGATAATTATTAGCATTTTGATTTGGTGGAGCTTGATTTTGGCGGGAACCTTGACCGATTTGGTTATAAGTTCCCGTGGCTACATAAGCACTCGAAGTGTTACCATCCGCGGTAATGCACTCGGAAAGATCATGAGCTCCACCACACGACAAACAACTCTTAGAAACCGCTTTAACCGAAGCGGAATTTGAAGCTTCTTGAGCTTTCCAATGGGACATAAGGCTAGCAAATCTATCAAAAAATCAATTTTCTTCATTTGCTTCGTCATGTAAAGCATTAATGCTACGAGACGATGACGAGCCCAATTTGGCAACACTCGGTGTGTTGCGAGGGCTATAAACCTTAGACCTATTTTAAATTATGACCAAAGCTTACTCGACCGTTTTACACAAAAAATTACCACCCGCGGCGGCATTTAAATAATCTCTTTCATGATCGTTAAGTCCATTGTAAAACGTGTCGATTTGGTGCAAGTCGGAAAAACCGTGATGAGGACATTCATGTAACATCTCCTTAAACCTATTCCAAGCCGTTGAAAAACTTTCATTTGATTCTTGTGAAAATTTAGAAATCTCATTTTTCAAATGCGTAGTCTTAGAGGGCGGAAAAAATTGGTTCACAAATTTCGAAACGAGATCCTTCCACGTCAATATAGAATTAGGTGGCTCTTTCTCTAACCAAATTTTAGCGGGCCCCGCTAAGGAATACGGAAAAAGCATCATCTTAATCGAGTCATTCGAGACATCCTTGAATTTGCAAGTGGCGGTAAGACGATTGAATTGGCGGATATGGTTTTGGGGATTGTCCTTCTCATCACCACGGAATTTGTTGTTTTGTATCATCGACAACAAACCCGTTTTCACCTAAAAATTCTCCGCAAGGATTGCGGGAATCACAATAGCTTCTCCATAACCCTCGGTGGGTGCTTGATGTAACTCCATCATAGTTCGATTTGCCATGGTAGGTGCTTCTCGTACAATGGGTTCGTCAATAGGAGACTCCTCACTAGAATGAGTTGGAGTGGGAGTTTTGTTCTTTCGTCTACGTGCACGTTTTGCTTGATTTCGAGTTAGCATAAACGTCACGTACAACGAGGAGACGAGCAAAGAAGATTCTTTTTGGTATTTTGTGTTTTTCAATTTTTTTGTGGTTTTTGATGGTATTAACTTTTTTTGGAAATTGGTGAATGTATTAGGTAGACAAAAATCTACAAATCTCCTCCTTAATCAAATCTATCGATTAAAAAAGCCTCAAGGAATGAAAACGATCACGTGAAGTGAACGCCTTCGATGACTTTAGAACGATGGTGGAACACCAAATCGTTCAAGAGGGTTTAATCAATAGAAACCAAGAAAATATATATGATATGTAATAATACTTTGGGCGGCAAAACCCTCGATTCACTCTCAAAATCAAATACGCACAAGCAAGCGGAGGAAACGAGGCGGCGCGAAGCACTTAAGAGCCTTTTTCATTTAGGTCTTGAAATACAACCGCCTTATACCCACCTTATAGTTTGTATTTTCAAGATTAAGCTTCACGAAAGTATTTATCTATTTTTGCCTTTTTCTTTGGTTTGAGATTCGAATACAATGATTGGGTAATGACTTCCCAAGTCAAGGTTGTGATTTATCACGTATTTGGAGTACTTGTGAATTTATTTTTCTACGTATACAATATAGTAATAGTATTCACACAAAAACCAAAAAACGATAATACGTATTAGTAGAGTGCTACTAATACAAATACTAATTATGGCTAGTATAAAAAACAACAATGTTCAATCAAAACACAACACGCCTCCCCGGCAGCGGCGCCAAAAATTGATGTAGTGTTTTTGCAACCCTTTAGGAAAAGAGAGGCAAAGTAGGGGTAAGTATTAACGAGTGATTTAGGAAAACCACAAGTTATGACCCAATGAAGTGAGTTCGTTCTCGAGGAGGCACGTGTGTTGTGTAATGAATTGATTTTGATTGATGATTTTATTAATGAGAAAAAGAAAATAGAAAAGGGGCGAGAAAAGAAAGACGGTTACGAAGACGGATCGAGCTAAGACGAAAACGTGTTCACGTAAAACCGTAAAAAAATACAAAATTAAAATTTAAACCTAAAAATTAATTAAAAGCTAAAAGTAGTCTAAAATAATATAAATAAGAATAAAAATCTAATAAAAATATTTTAAAACCTTTTATTAATTAAATATTCAATTTTAAATGCTAATTAAAGCCCTAAAATTAAATATAATTAATCAAAATGTTCAAAATATGAATTTATTGAACAAATAACTTACTTATATTACCTAAAGACTAAAAAGTATTTTTCCTAATTTTAAAAACTATTTTTCAATTTTTAAATGACTAAAAACTATTTTTAAACTAAAATAATTATAAAAAATAATAAAATAATGCTAAAAATAGTTTACCAATTTTAAAAATCCTAAAGTACCCTAATGAACAGAAGAACAATGAAAAAGTTTGAAAAATATTAATTTTACCACTAAAAGACAAAACTAGTTTAATTAAAACCCTAATTAACTTAAATTAATTCTAAAAATTAATAAAAAGATGAACAGTAGAATATTTTTAAACCAAAAACCTTAAAATATTATTCTAAGCTTAGGAAAATTGTTTAAACTGAAAAACAAGAATTTTTGGCACTAAATGCCAAAAACAGAAACATAAAAAAGTAATTTAAATAGCTAAATAATCTAAAAATTACTAAATGGACAGTAATAAAAATTTTAATTAAACAGAAAAATCAAAATTAAAATTAGAAAAATAACAAAGTTGATTTCAAGTCCTAACTCACAAAATTAAGCACTAAAGACAAAAAGTAAGATTTTTGAAAGTGACATGTCTAGGATTTTGTCTTGTTGTTTAGCAGTACAAACAAATGAACTACCAGTGGGAAGTTTGTTCCTACTGCTAGTGTAATATTGCTGGTCAGTTGACCAAGAGCTTAGGAAATCCCTTTGTGAGCTTGGTCTTTGGACCACAAGGCACCCTCACACCAATTGGGTTGTGGGGAGTCTGAGTAAACACAAAAAAACAACAATAACTTCACAAATTAAGCACCAAATAAGCCAATTAAGTTTCTGATTAAGCACACATGTTGACTGATGAATATTGACCAATTTTACATGCATAAAAATGAAATTCAAGGCCTCAAATCTTGCAATCTAGCTAAACAAATGACATATAAATGATTCACAACCCTTAAACAACCTATTGTCTAGCAGCCTAACAAATCTGGTGGCTCAAATTGCACAAAACAGACAGAAAACACACTTTACTGATTTTAAGCTATTTTCAAAACTTTTTACATGCAAACTTGACTTAACTTCACCAAAACTGAACACCAAAGCAACCTACAACCTATTTCTACCCCATGGAATGATTTAAACCAGCTTTTAACATTCAATCTTGTCACAAAGTCTGCTTAAAACACAAATCCAAACACCCCTTTAAACTGAAATTCAATCTTTTTCAAAGCTAATCTATATAAAACCTATCCAAACTGATTTTAAAAACATCTAGCATGCATCAACACCTAACATGAGCTAAATCATACCAATAACCAAACACTTAAACAGCTTTTACAAAAAAATCATACCCAATCACATGAAACTGTAAAATGAAAAATGGGACAAGGATTTTACCTTGTGGGACCCACATCCAGGTCCCACCAAGGCTGCTTAGCCTTCTCCAATAGACTCGGGTCTATGCTGAACTCTTGGTCAACAAGAACTTACAATCTGCTAAGAGAAAATGAAAATACACAAATATCCAATAATATGATTTTCTGAAAATTTCTCAAACCTTCAAAAACTTTTCTCAAATATTTCTCCTTTGAAAACACTTAAACAAACTAACTTAAAACCCTGGAAATCAAACCTTTGAAACAGATTTCACCCAAAAATCCAAAATTTCAGAAACTTGAAATTAATTTTGAAAAACTCAAAATTACTTCAACCAATAATGTTTGGAACTCAGTGTTCTAGCTAAATCACACCAACTTTTTAATAAAAATAAAAGGAATTATATTTGAACTCAAAATACCAACTTTAATTTAATAAAAAAGGAATTACAAGCGTTTGCTAGAAAAACTGGAACCACTCTAAAATGAGACACAACGTCTCATTTATACTAGCTAGAGGAATGATCTAGAAAATAAATAAAATATTACAAATGTGTAAACCCTAGCTATAATCTTCCATTTATGCCCTTGGTCTTTTGATTCAAATTTGGTCAATATGCTTCATGTGATCTTGGCAGGAACCATGTGGGATGTACAGCTGTTTGGAGTTGATCATAGGCGTCAAATATCCTTGGAGGCCAAGTAGAATCATCCTGGGCGTTGGTTTGGTCGGGTGTAGGGTTTGAGGGAAAGGGACGGGGCAGGGGAGGGTCCCACAAGATACATGGGTGTGTCTTGTGGTAATTTGTGAGGTGGGTTTAGGTGAGATTAAAGTTAATTTGTGATCTGGAGAAGTTGAGACAAAAACCCTTTGGATTGGATTGGATTGAACCTGGGTAATTAGGGTTTAAGAGGGTGATTAGGGGTCGTTTAATCCAAAAAGGGAAATAGATTATTTTAAAAAAGTTGTTTGGAGGGAAGTGGGAAAGGTTGACTTGTTGACCCTGGTTTAATAAATAAAACCGGGTATTAAACGTGGGTGGGTTTTGGGCTTAGGGGATTAATAGGCTGCTCGGTAGAAAATTCAATGCCAGTCCAAAACATTAACAGCCATTTGTTATGTTACAAAACCAGTCCAAACTCTTTTCATGTCCAGTCCAAATGGCATTGCAAGTTCAGTCCTTTTGTCATATTAGACTAACTTTGCCATTTTAATCAATTTCCAAGGGCTTCATTTGACATTTCTTCAAACTTTAGGGACCTTTCTTGTACAAATAACTATTAGATGGTCATTTGTGAAAAGCTCTTCAAAGATAAGGGACCAAAATTGCCAATCTTCAATTCTTCAAGGGTCTTTTTGCAAATTTCCAAACTTGGGCCCGGTTCATTGTGCGACTTCGTTTCCCGTGTTCGTTTTTGAATGATTCTTGTGATCTTTTGCCATTTCCTCAATATCCGTACCTAAAAATACACAAGTAACAAACACGAGCATATATTTGGTATATTCAATGATATTTTATGTATTTTAAGCCCGATTTGGACGATGAGACTATGTATAAAAGCAGTCTCATCACTATGCTTTTCCATAGACAAGCCTATATGGAGTACAACCAATTGGTGTCTTAAAAGCGGTCCTAAAAGCTGACAAATCATCGTCAAGCTTATCCGACCAAGAAGCACGATGCTCTCCCACCGTTCTTTCCAAAATTCTCTTTAAACCACGATTTGTGACCTCGGTTTGACCATTGGTTTGAGGGTGATACGCGGTAGAAAGTCTATGATTAACTCCATATTTCTTCATAACTCTCGTGAATTGATCATTACAAATGTGTATACCACGATCACTTATGATGGCCCTAGGTACACCAAATCTAGCAAATAATTGCTTCAAAAATTTCACAACAACTCGAGCATCATTAGTAGGTAAGGCTTTGGCCTCGACCCATTTTGACACATAATCTACCGCTACAAGTATATACTTATTTCCCTTGGAAGATGGAAACGGTCCCATAAAATCTATTCCCCACACATCCTAAATCTCACACTCTTGAATGAAGTTTTGTGGCATCTCATCACGTTGTGTAATTTTTCCTTGTCTTTGACATACATCACAAAATTTCGCCATCTCTTGGGCATCTTTGTAAATGGAAGGCCAATAGTAACCCGAATCAAAGACTTTCTTCGCGGTATAGTTGGGCCCAAAATGTCCACCCGTAGGTCCCTTATGAAAAGCTTCTAAAATCTTAAATGCCTCGGGCCCATCTACACACCGTCTGATGATTTGGTCTGCACATTGCCTAAAGAGTTAAGGATCATCCGAAAAGTAATACTTCACTTCCTTTAGAAATTTCTTCTTTTGTTGTGAAGTAAGACCGTCTATTAGCACATTCCCCACAAGATAGTTTGCAATATCCACAAACCAAGGGGTGACATCCTCTTGAGAAGAGATAGACATGAGCTCCTCTAATGGAAAGGATTCATTGATTTCCTTATGAGGCAAATCTCCTTGAAAAGGATGCTCAAGTCTACTCAAGTAATCCGCCGCTAAATTCTCAGCTCCTTTCTTATCTCGAATCTCTATCTTAAACTCTTGGAGCAATAAAACCCATCTCAAAAGCCTAGGCTTAGCATCTTGCTTTGTCCTGAGATACATGAGAGCGGAATGGTCCGTCTATACTATGGTTTTGGATAACACAAGATAAGGTCTAAATTTCTCAAAGGCATAAACTATAGAAAGCAACTCTTTCTCCGTGGTAGTATAATGAAGTTGTGCACCCGTCATGGTTTTACTAGCATAGTGTATATGTTGAAAATGCTTATTCACTCTTTGTCCTAACACGGCCCCCACCACATAATCACTAGCATCACACATAAGCTCAAAAGGTAATTCATAATTTGGAGAAACCAAAACGGGAGCCTTAGTCAATTTCTCCTTAAGAGTCTCAAACGAATCCAAACACTCTTGGTTGAAAATGAAAGGAGCCTCTTTTTCCAATAGTTGGGTCATTGGTCTTGCTATCTTAGAGAAATCTTGTATGAAGCGTCTATAAAACCCCGCATGACCTAAGAAACTCCTTACACCTTTAACCGTAGTGGGTGGGGGAAGCTTAGCAATCACATCAATTTTAGCTCGATCCACTTATAATCCCTTATTAGATATCTTGTGTCCCACGACAATTCCCTCTTTCACCATAAAATGACATTTCTCCCAATTAAGAACTAAACGGGTTTCCTCACACCGCTTAAGCATTCGTTATAAATTGGTGAGACAAGAGATAAATGAATCTCCAAAGACGGAGAGATCATCCATGAAAACCTCCATAGTTTGCTCAATCATATCATGGAAATTTCCATCATACACCTTTGATATGTCCCCGGTGCATTACACAAGCCAAAAGGCATTCTCTTGTAAGCAAATGTACCGTAGGGACAAGTGAATGTGGTCTTTTCTTGATCCTTAGGGTCAATGGGTATTTGAAAATAACCCGAAAATCCATCAAGAAAGCAATAGTACTCATTTCCCGCTAAGCGTTCAAACATTTGGTCCATAAAAGGCAATGGGAAGTGATCTTTCCTAGTAGCCTCATTGAGCTTCCTATAATCAACAGAAACTCTCCAACCCGTAACAAGTCTCATAGGAATAAGCTCATTGTTCTCATTGGGTACCACGGTGATTCCTCCTTTCTTAGGAACACAATGTACCGGGCTAACCTATGGAGAGTAAGAAATGGGGTAAATCATGCCCGCATCAAGGAGTTTGATAACTTCCTTCTTAATGACCTCATGGATTTCAGAGTTAACCCTTCTTTGGCTTTGAATGGCGGGTTTGTAATCATCCTTCATAAGGATTTTGTGTGTACAAAAATGTGGATCAATTCCCCTTATGTCGAATATTTTCCATGCTAAAGCTTGCTTATGTTTCTTAAGGACTTCTATGAGTTTCTCTTTCTCATCCTCTTTTAAATCTTTAGCAATGATCACGGGTAATTGGTCTTTTACTTCTAAAAAACATACTCTAGGTGGGATAGAAGGTCCTTAAGTTCAAGTGGAGGTGGACTCTCTATGGAAGGCTTTACTATGGATGGATCATCATTGGTTATTTCTTGTGGAATGGGTGAAGGAATGGGGTCCTCATTGAGCAACTTTTGGATAGTGAGAATATCTTCTTCCCAATTGATGGGAGAATCATCATTACTAAGAAGGTTGGAATCAAATTCCTCCAAGAGGAAATCACTCTCTCCAAAAGGTGTTAAGGAGGGAGAAATTGAGGCCATTGTCTCAACATGAGGCATATCCTCACTATTACTCTTGCAAGCGTCATGAAAATTCTCATCACACCCCTCATCTAATACATCAACTATGTTAATGGTTTCACAAGGTTTAGACGCCTTAATCACTTTCTCATCACACACTTTCCCTAACTTAAACACCACTTTCTCATCCTCAACTCTCATAATTAGTTCTCCCTCCGCCACATCTATTATAGTACGACCCGTTCTCAAAAATGGTCTACCAACAATCAAAGGAACTATAGGGTCCATGTCATAATCAACCACTACAAAGTCGGCCGGAAAGGTAAACATATCCACACCTATAAACACATCCTCCGTGATACCTACTGGGTAAGCTATGGTACGGTTGGCTAACTCAAGTGTCATCCTAGTGGGAGTGAGCTCGGGAAGAGAGAGTTTTTTCCAAACCGATAAAGGCATGAGGTTTATGCTTGCCCGTAGATCCGCTAAAGCCATGTAATTTTCCACCCCGGGAAAATTACAAGGTATCAAAAAGCGCCCCGGATCTCCATGTTTTGTTGGTAAGGTTTTGAGTAACACGACGGAACAATTTTCATTAAGGGATGTGTTGGGAAAACCAACCAATTTTTCCTTGTTGAAGAGTAGATCCTT
This sequence comes from Glebionis coronaria, assembly GCA_025667525.1. Lineage (NCBI taxonomy): Eukaryota > Viridiplantae > Streptophyta > Magnoliopsida > Asterales > Asteraceae > Glebionis > Glebionis coronaria. The sequence continues at coordinate 365,322,587 of CM046875.1, forward strand.
GAACATCTTAGCAAATTTTGGCATGTAAGCAAGAGCTTCCGCAAAGGAGATGTTTATGTTGAGTTGCTTGAACATCCTTAAGAAATTTGAGACTTGTATATCATCCTTGTTTTTCAATTTGTCCTTTTTCAATCTTGAATGGTAAGGAAGATTTGGTTTAGGTGTAGGTGTTGTAGGTGTTGTAGTGGAAGATTTTTCTTTGTTAGCTTCTTCATTGGGAGTTGTGGGAGGTAAAGGAGAAGTGGGAATAGGTGGAGAAGGTGTGGTTGATGAAGTAGTAGAGTTTGAAGGTGGTGAAGTAGATGTAGAAGGTTTATTACAAGTTGGAACCAAAGTGGGTTTAAGAATAGAGGGTGTTGGAGGTGAAGGATCATTTGTTGTTTTTCCACTTCTTGTTGTAATAGCATTGACATTTTCCCTCGGATTTGTTTGTGGGTTAGATGGTAAAGCCCCTTGTGGTCTTTGATTAAATGCCATTAAAAGCGTCTTAGTTTGCTCCTCCGCAATGAGTTTCATTTGCTCTTGCATTCTTTTCTCACTTTCACGAATTCTCCTCTCAACATACTCTTGATTATCATAAGGCACATATCCTTGATTTTGAATTTGAGGGTATCCTTGATTTGGGAAGATTGGTGGTGGGTGAATCCTTGATTTTGTGGATGAAAATTATTTCCTTGATTTTGAAAGGTGTTAGGTGCCTTGTAATTGTTCCCTTGGTATTGTGGTCTTGGACCTTGGTTTCTTTGTAACAATTAAGGGGGATTTTGTTGAAGTTGGGTGGGTGGTTGGGGTGGGAATCCCGGTGGTGCAAGATAGTTTTGAGACTTATAAGAAAGGTTATTTTGATTGATGTTGGGTTTGAATGTTCTCTATGTTCCTCTTGGTATGCATAACACTCCCCTTGATAACCTTGTATCTAATCACATTGTTGGTAGGAATGGGGCCCTCCACAAGCCTCACATGAAAGAGTAATAGCTTGCACATCATTGGTGGAATTATTGCCCAAAGAAAGTTTCATAAAGTCATTCATCATGGTTTGTTGCATCTTTTGTGTGTTTGGCATAATTGATTGACTTTCCTTTTGAGCTAGAGTCAATTCTTGGATGGATGAAATGAGTTGAGTCTCAAATGGTTTGGAACCTCCTTCTTGAATGACATGTACTCTCTCATCTAATTGTGTGTTAGTTTGAACCATTGCTTTAGTCTCAATTATGTCCCAAGCATCTTGAATGGATTTAAGAAGAATATTTCCTCCCGCGGAAGCATTGAGTGAGTCTTGGTGATGAGGTCTAAGGCTATTGTAGAAAGTATTGATTTGGTGAACTTCATCTAATCCATGGTTAGGGCATCTCCTCAATAACTCCCTATACTCCTCCCAAGCATCACTAAAAGTTTGACTAGGTTTTTATTGAAAGCCTATAATTAAGTTTCTCAAAGCCGTAGTCTTAGATGGGGGAAAGAACTTGTTCAAAAACTTCTTAGTGAAACCATCCCATGTGGTAATGCTCTCGGGTGGTTGTGTATCTAACCAATTCTTATCCGGACCCTCTAGTGAAAATTGTACCAATATCAACTTAATGGCATCATGGGGAACTCCATTGTACTTAATGGTGTTGCAAAGAGCAAGAAATTTCTTAAGGTGATCATGTGGATTATCATTCTTATTCCCAAAATATGGTGTGTTTGAAACCAAGTTAATCATGGATGTTTTAGCTCAAATGTGTTTGCGGGAATATCGGGTATCTTGATAGCATCGGCATATCCTTGCACATTGGATTGCAAGTACTCCATCAAAGGTCGAGTATCAACTCCGGACATGGCTTCTTGTCATGTGTGGATCAAAGCACGATTCTCGGGATCGGCTTGATGGACGGTGGTGTCCCTACTCTTTCTCTTTTTCTTCCTTTTCGGAGGAAGGGGTTGTACACCAATCGGTATTTGTGCCCGCCCGCGCATGAGCATGCAACTCAATACGAGGAATGAGAGAGAAGCTCTCGTTTGACTTTGAAGAGAAAGGGATTATCCTCTTCGAGTTTCAATATGAAATATGCACAAGAAAGTATAATATACGTAATTACTACTTGGGGGCAAGACCCCCATTGAAGCCTTACTTCTTAGAATACGCACTAGTGAACGGGGGGTTATGTGGCGCGAGGCACTTAAGTACCTATTGACCCTTAGAAGGCATTTTATAGCACAATGCCTTTCTATTCACTTTGTAGTTTGTATTCTTCGAATTATTGCCTATTGGAAGTATTTATCTATTCTTTCTTTATTGAATTTGATCGATACGCGTGTCAAGGACCGGAACGCCCCCTAACACGGTGTATTGCCTTGGCAATACTTATGGAGAATATGTGTATTGGTTGTTCTTATACGTATACGTATTTACATATAATAATATAGAGAAAATATTTTGGTATTTATTGGGGTTTTTTTAAAGAAAATACTATATGTACATAAAAACCGAGGAAATCCAATAATATATATTTTTGGTTGCAATCTCTTAGGAAAAAGATTGCTTTTTGTTTTTTTAATTTTTTTGGTCAATTCTTTAGGAAAAGAACTGTTTTTTTTATTTTTTAGTTTTTATATTTTTATATTTTTGATTTTTTTTATGTTTTTTATTTATGATACGTAAAAAAATAACGTTCACGAGGTGAACGGATCCCAAAAGCCATTGAAAATCGTCAATCGATAGTCTCTCGTAAAGTCAAAGAACCGGCAGCGGCGCCATTTAAATTGAGTAAATTGAAGTTCGTTTCTCTCAATTCTTAACCAATTGAAAGTCCTAATAATATCAAGTTTATTATCGTTTTTGGTTGATAGGGTTATTTGGATTTTCTATGTCTATTTAAGCAAGCACGTAAAAATGTGAAAAATATTAAGCTACGTAACCGTAAAACATTTAGCAAATACCAAATCTTTATTCACAAAAGGAAAAAATTGGAAATCTATGAAAGTAATGTGCTAAAAATGTAAGTAAATGAAACTTAAATGCTTGAAATGTAAAATCAGAAAGTAAAAGGACCAATTATGCAAATCTAACAACTTTCTAACCAAATGTAACAACTTTTAAAACAAACTAACTGAAAATGGCAACTTGTGAAAAGTTATGGACTAAAAGTTTGCAAACCCTAATAAAATGGAAGTTTAGCTAGTGATTAAAACTATTACAAACTATGAGGACTATTATGCAATTAAAAGGGAAATTAAACTACAAACGGGCACAAGGAACAAATAAGCTCGTATAAGCTCAAAAATGAACCAAATCAGCTCTAACAAGTTTTAAAATGCTTAAGAATGAAAAACACTTAGGCTTGTCCAAGGAAAAAACATAAAATGCTCTAGAATTAAAATAAGCCAACTCCAATAAGCCAAGAATAAGCTATAATAAAATCAAGTCATGCACATTCCAGTTATAGTCAAATCTGATTAAACAGCTTATTGTGAGTCGGAAATGTCTTTTCTTATGAAAAATGATCGAGTAGATAAGCAGGAATTTGAAAATAAGCTGAAACCTAGCTTATTGACTTTTGTTGACCAAAAAGTAAAATTTCTGAAAATCTCAGAGTTTGTTCATGACATTTTTCTAAGTGAGAATGTGGAAGAAAATCACAAGATTTATGAAGTAGAAATGCCAGTCCAAGAAATCAGAATGCTATTTTATCACAGAAACTTGAAGTTGCTTGGATGCTTATTAAAAAGCTGATTCTGAGCTTAATTGTAAAAACTGTATGATTTCCCTACTAACACTTAGACTTCAGATGTTAAATGATAAATAGAAATAGGTTTTAATGATTTTTATCAAGAAATGAAGAAATGGCATAAAATTGAATTAAACTACTTTTTCTGATGAACTATTATCAAAATAATGACCCAGACTTTTTATCAACCATTTGCCTGTTTGACCATATTTTTGACTTGAAAACTACAAAAAATTGTTTACAAAGACTAAAGGATGAGAAATGAATTATGTTTAACCAGTTTTTTACACTTAAACTATAAAATGTATGCAAATCCAAACACAAGTTATCTGATATGTTTAAGAATTTTGTAAAGAGAATTTGAGCAAAAGATTAATCTGATCTATGACTTATATCCAACCAAACTTTGTTAATCCCATTCAATCCATAACACAAGATTTAGAAGAGATATTTAGAGAGAGAAAGAGAAGAAAAGTAGAGAGAGAAACAAGAGAGGTTTTGGAAGGTTTATGTTTACTAGAGAGAGAAAGTAAAATGAACCAACACCCTCTTCCACACATGGAAGAGGGTTTATATACCCTTGGCATATGGGCCGTGGGTTTAAGTAACTTGGGCCGGGCATGGCTTGGTTTTGGGCTTACGCCCCTAACTTATACAATATTAGCTTAAAGTCCAAGCCCGGTTTTCCCGACTAACCTATTACAATACAAGAGCATTAAGGACTAAGATGACCTATTACATTCTTGTTCGACTATATAAAATATAGGGCTAACAATCTCCCCCAATGTATCAGTCATCTTAAAAAGCTTAAAAAGCATAAGATGGTTGAGTGAATACATTCTTGTGAAGGAGATCTTCCTGCTTTGGTCTTGTATCTTGGTCTTGATCTTGTTTGTAACAGCTTTGTTCCTTCATGCTTTCGTGATCTTTATCTTGAGCCTTTGTCATTTGACTTTGATTGCTTGAGATCTTCATCTGTGCTCCTTGTGACTAAGATGACCTATTACATTCTTACATTCTTAGGTATCTTGATTATCGCCATCTTGTGCTCTTGTGACTTCTGAGTCGACATCGGTAGCACAGCTACGCCACCTTCTTGATATGAAACAACATATATAGACACGGATAAAATGGCTTTGAACATTCATCCTAACTCGGTAGTGTTTTACCTCCGGCCGGTGAGGACCGTTAGACGGTATCAGATACCATACCTGTGATCGGGTAGATTCGATTAAGAACCTCCTTGACAGGGTTTTCCCGGCGGTAGTAGCCAGTTCTCTTTACTCGACCGTCTCAAAGCAGACTGCGAACGTAAAGAGTGAATCATAAGGATAAATTATCCGTCTGATTATAGTCGTCAATTCAGAATTCCTGGAACAAGTTTGATTCTAAAAGAATCGCACCATTGTTTCTTTCCAGTTTGCCACAAGCTCGATTCATAAGAATCTTGCATGTTACCTTCCGCAGTGCTGTTTGATGTTGAAACTGGAAGGATTTCCATTCGTCACTGTGAACACTAAAGAGTGTCACTCTGAATGTTCTGGCAAGATCACACGGATTTTGCGAAGAAACCTGGAATCAAGTTTGAATCAATTAAGAATCCAAACTTAGTTGCTTTCCAGTTATCACAAGTTTGATTCGTGTAGAATCGCACAAGTTACCTACCATGAGCTTGTTTGATGCTGGCTCAAGCAGGATTTCCATCTTCATTGTGAATTGTATCACTCAGATGTTCTGGCAGTATCACAAGGATAATGCGTAGGACTCGATTGTGTCCTAATGTGATGATAGATAGATCTCGTTTTGGCTCTAGACTCAATAAGTGCATTTTGGTAATCGGAGGCTGGAGCAGACTGCCACCTTTTCAATATCAACTAACTCGGAGTGAGAAAGTCAATAGATGCGTGTTGATCTCCGTGACAATGAGACAAGTTTCTTTTGAGAGAAACTCGAATGGCTGGGGAAGGGTTGTGCATCGCATCACTGGGTCCATGACACTTGTCTTCAAAAGATGTGTTAACCCGGTTTCTGCCTAAGTTGCATAGAATATTCAACTCCTTCAATGCTTACCAATACGTCATCACTAGCACCTTGTTGTGATTGTTCCAGTGCTAACTTAAGTAATTGGTCCGCATTCAGCTTCATTCAACTCCATCTTTCCTAAGGACAACTATTTCTAGCTATGGAATGTCCTTGGGTAGATCCCTCCGGTTCTAGTTGGATCATAGGACTTAGTTTCCTATCCTAATTCACCTTTTGACTCCATAGTTCCGTCGTGGATAGTAAGTTGTTTTGGGTATAGATCGTAACCATTAAACCATTGAAAACCATTCAAAAAGCTTGATAAAAATCAAAACTTTTTAACACTTTGAAAGTTTTACATTTCCCAAAAGCTCCCCCTACACACATGCATCGATATACGAAATAGTTTGGCATGTGAAGGAAAGAGTTTCACTTGAGTCTTTAAGATCACATGTTGCGATATTGTACATTTTAATCACATTTTCTCCCCTTATCTCTAATATAAAAACATAATATTAGAGATATCAATTGATTAAAATATGACATTTTCTAAAAACCGATTGGGAGAGAAACATGTGTGCACGCATGAACATTGGAACATTAAGTCGAGTTGCTCCCCCTCAACAATATATGTGTGTCTTGAGACAAGATTTGACAAAATTTTGGAAAAACGACACCACAAAATATGTTGAGGTACGGAGATGAGATGCCTTTGCCGATATAATATATTGCATTTGACAATTTCATATCATTTTCGGAATGTGTTGGATACATAAAATATGACAATTTTAGAGATGTACCCAACAGCATTAAAGGCTTGATTTTAAAAACGCTCCCCCTCAAAAATTGTTCAAAATAACATATGAAAATTTTGAGATATAAAAACCACATATGAGGAAGGGAGTGTTGAACACACAATTTTGAAAGATTTAGAAAAACCTTTTGAGAAATTCTTGAAAAATTGTGTTCAACGGTTTTAAAATAATCAGGATAGAAGACTTCTCTTCTATTGCTTAGGGAAAGCGCACTGAAACGTTCACTCCCCTTTCGGGTCCATTTTTCATGAGCTCAAAACTTAGATTGTTTTGTGACTAGCTCATGACCGTGAAAAATAAATTTCCCGTTGTGAAGGATAAGTTATCATCCGTGATAAACTTTCCTTAAGTTGAAGTTCGAGTTCTAAGCTGACATTTACTTAGAAATCGTTTTTCATGAACTTAAAAACTTTGAATGTTTTTATGAGAAGCTCATGACCGAGAAATATGAATTTCTCGTTGAGAAAGATAAGTTATCGTCCGAGATAAACTTTCCTTAGTTGAGGTCCGAGTCCTAAGCTGTGATGCGCTTAGAAGTCATTATGAGAGAATATCAAGCAGCTTCATTTGCCAAAACCTCCAAGTCTTCTAGAGTCATATACTTCATACCAAGACGGCCAACGATATACGCAAACCTATCTTTCGATAGAGCTTTTGTAAACAGGTCTGCCAGCTGGTACTCAGTTCAGACAAAGTATAATTCTACGATGTCGCGTTCAACTTGTTCCTTGATGAAGTGATATCTGACATCGATGTGCTTGGTGTGGGAGTGCTGAACCGGATTGCAAGATATGGCTATGGCCGACTTTGAGTCACAATACATAGGCATTTTATCAAAGTGGAAGCCATAATCTGTGAGTTGAGTTCTCATCCAGAGGGCTTGAGCACAGCACGCGGATAGAGCCACATATTCTGCTTCAGCTGATGAGAGCGAAGTGCAATCCTGCTTCTTTGACGACCAGCTGACAAGCTTGTCTTCCTGATACTAGTTTTTTTATTGGGGTAAAGATTAATTCTCGGAATCTTCTCGAATTGATCACGGTTCAAAGTGGAATAGTTGTTCTTGGTGACAAATAGGGGGTTTGGTTTTCTATTCTACGAAAAAGGAATAACAGAGCAAAGTCGTGAAAATAAGCTAGGACAATTAATTAAAAACGATTAATCAAAATGGTAAATAAAACTGAATTTAAAAACTCGACTTAGAAAACTTAAGAAAAACTTAAAATAAGAAAAGCTGAAAAAGATGTTCATTCGGAATAAATCAAACTTAAAACCTTGAGTCGGAATAATGGATTTGATCCGGAATAATATTGTAAAAGAGCTTGATTCGGAATGTAAGGTGATGCGGAATATTGGATATTCCGGATGAAGAACTTGATGCGGAATGTGGAGCTTGATGCGGAATATTGGATATTCCGGATGAAGAACTTGATGCGGAATAATTGGAAAGAAGGTTGGTTCGGAATGTTTTGAAGAAAATGATTGATCCGGAATATCCGGTTGATCCGGAATACTGGGGTTGATCCGGAATAATTGATTATTCCGGATGAAAGGCTTTGATACTGAATAATTAATTTGATCCGGAATAAAATAAGAAAGTGATTGATCCGGAATAAATGTTGATCCGGAATAAAAATGAAAGACACTCTTATCCGGAATATAAAATATTCCGGATGAACAATCTTGATTCGGAATCTGGGCACGAAGAACAGTAAACAGAAAAAAAACATGGTAATACTATTTTTATCAAATCAAGCCAAATTTAACCAAAAGATTTAAACCAAACTAAACACTAATCATTTATCAACCATAAACATCAAATCCCAACAATAAAAACACAAAACCCAATAACTTTTGAAGATCAAATCACCCAAATAAGAACTTTAAACTTTAAATCAAAAAGATGAAGATGAACAAGATTAATGGAAGGATTATATTGATTGATTAAGGTAAAGTAAACAAAAGGAAAGATTAAAAACTTACAAGATTAAGGATTCAACAAAAATCAAAAATCACCAACACCTTAATGGTGTTGGCTTCCTACGAAAGAAAAGAAAAGAACTGGAAATGAAAAACTAGCTCAAAATGTGTGAAGGGTTCTTCTATTTATAGGCCTAGTGGTTGGTTGGTGAGTGGGCTTTCTTCCTTTCTTCTTGTCTTCTCGTCTTTTCAGAAAAGTTGACGTTTTCGATTTTGATTCGGGATTTGTCGATGAATAAATTCAACTCGTCTTTAAATTTCTTCGTTTAATAGACTTGAGTTCTTCGACATATGTAAATCTTCCATCTTTGGTCCTTTTCTTCGATAAATCTTCAAATAGGCCCATTGACTTCAAATCTTTTGCATCTCTTGGACAATAGACTTCGTCTTGAGTTTTTTTATTCGATAATACCCGTGCAATCCCATTTTTTCTTCAATATTTATCCGGTTGGCTCTGAAAACACAACAAACACACAATTCACGCATAATTCCGAACAAATGACATTAAATACGCGTTTTGGTCTTGTTTTAGCAAGAAATAAGTGTTAAAAGGATGGGTGTTTTCACACCTATCAAATCCCCTACACTTAACCATTTCCATGCCCTCATGCAATGCTTAGTGATAAAGCAATTTTACACTTTTCTCATAATCAATCAACCTTGGCCTTATTAACATACTACTAAAACAAAAATTAGAGTACTAAGAGAAATTAAAACTTTATAGGAAACAAAAGGATAGAAAACCATTTTCACTAGAAAATAGCTAAATGGAAATAACTTGCAAGGAGATCAAGGACTTACATTAGGGCTTCGGTGCTATGAAGATTCATCACCCTCAAGTTTCACGTTCCCCAAACTAAGCTTAAAAAAGAGATCATTGTTATTATAAGTTAGCAAATGAAACACTTACACACATGGCTTAATTATATGCTTAAACTCCCTTATTCCTAGGTGTATCTCTTATATTTTATTTTTATCTTGGAATGATCATGAAGATGCATTTTTGGACTTATTGCGATAGTTTATTTAGGCTGAAAGCAAAGTAGGACGATTTGATTAATAGTTAGCTAAAGGAAAAAATCTCTTAAAACTGCTTCTCGGGATATCAAAAAGTTCATATCTTGGCATAACTCGCTTCACGATTTGAGACCTTTCTCGGGCCGATATTTGGCATGTACTTCATACTTCATATCTTCGAGAGATGTTCTTGAGATAATGGTCTTCTCTTCGTTTATAGAGTTTCTTCACTTGGAGACTTTTGAGGGGTACTCCAACTTTGTTGACCACGACTTCATGATTATTTCTTCAATCGTTAATTGGAATTTTGAGATACAACGATCCGCCTCCTTTTCGGACTTGGATCTATTTATCCTCATACCTTGTTAGGGTCTTTTCGGATAGACTTTTCATGATCTTTATGGGAGTTGATTGCTTTTCGTCGTGAGTCTTGATCCTTCATATTGATTTTAGGAATAATGCTTTTCACATCACCTTGGATCTTTAGCAATAAGATTGAATCCTCATGCCTTGTTAGGGCCTTTTCGGACTCGCCAATCTTCGCGCCCCGCATCATAAGTTATGCCTTGGCTTTGAACTCTTATCATTACCGAGCAACTTTTAAACGATCTTGGGCTAGAAGTTAAGTAACTTCTCAAATCGTACGACCTTACTTATTGCAGATAAATTATTAGCAAGTGATGGGAGAATAGGCAAATAATCACACCAAGTCTTCTTGTGCAAGAATACCGACTTATAATTGACTCTATCATTTCTCGTTCTCCACAATTTAAAATCTCAAGTAATGAGACTCGTGGATGCTTAGCCTAATAAACCAATTAAGGTCTACATGGTTAAGGATACTATCTAGAATAAACTTGGATAAGTCTATTCGGGTTGAGTCAAAATAATCGCAACGGGCCTAATATGTCAAAGACTTCAAAACTAGCTACACCACTTTATTAATATTTTTGACATTATTGTGGGATATATACATATGAAAGCAACGATAAAAATTTAAAAATTACGACTAAATGGCCAAAGTTAATAAAAAATTTGAAAAATGTTGAAAAAGATGATTTTCCAGTTAAATGAAGGCATTTTAATGGAAAAGTCCACTTAAAACTTCGATAGAAGTCCCCCCTACACTTAAGATAAACATTGTCCTCAATGTTTAAGCATGTGGGAAAAGTCTCCCCTACACTTATGACATTGTGCACGTTGGTTAAATCAAGCTAAGGAAGAGACGACTAAAGTGATCAATTTCAAATGTGAGTATGAAGAAAATTGAATCATGATAGTTGAGAGATAGAACCGGATTGTGGATAACACGGGAGCACGGTTCTTCAAAGGTTCCAAAAGTACATTCATCCCTATAATCACATCACCACACAAACACAAACAACCTATAAAGGTCCCCTTACACTTAGGAGGTTAAAACGGAAAAGGATAGATACTCGGGTTGCCTCCCGATGAGCGCTTGTTTTTGATAACTGAGTCACGAGCCTAGACTCGACCCAAAATTAGTTCATGGGAAACGTGGTGAGGGATGGAATCATCTCATGAGAGATGTCCTCACCAAAGTACAACTTCACTCGTTGGCCATTCACCTTAAAATTAGGTCCATTAGGTTGAGCGAGCTCGAGAGTACCATATGGAAAAATTTAGGCAATGGTGAATGGGCCGGACCAACGAGACTTCAGCTTGCCCGAAAAGATTTTCAACCGAGAGTTAAAGAGTAAAACTTTGTCTCCAACTTGGAACTCTCGGTTTTTAATCTTAGAGTCGTGAATGAGCTTAGTCTTTTCCTTATAGATCAAAGAATTTTCATAAGCCTCATTCCGGAGTTCATTCAGCTTATTGAGTTGGATCTTGCGTAGGTCACCGGCTTTGTTGATTTTGAAATTAGCCCACTTCAAGGCCCAGTAAGCCTTGTGCTCCAACTCAATGGGGAGGTGGCATGCTTTCCCGTACACGAGACGATATGGTGTACAACCAATCGAAGTCTTGTAAGCGGTACAAAAAGCCCACAGAGCATCATCAAGTTTATCGGCCCATGCGGCACGATGCTCTCCCACGGTTCGTTCAAGAATTCGCTTTAATCCTCGGTTAGAGATTTCAGCCTGGCCATTAGTTTGTGGGTGGTAGGCGGTGGAAAGATGATGATTTACACCATACTTAGCCATGACTCTTACAAATTGATCATTGCAAAAATGAGTCCCGCGATCACTAATAATGGCACGAGGCACACCGAATCTAGTGAACAACGATTTCAAAAAGTTACAAACCACCCTTGCGTCATTAGTGGGTAAAGCTTTGGCTTCAACTCATTTAGAAACGTAGTCAACGGCTACAAGATGTATTTTTTTCCTTTAGAATAAGGGAATGGCCCCATAAAGTCGATACCCCATACATCAAAGATTTCACATTCTTGTATGAAATTTTAAGGCATCTCATCTTTATGTGAGATCTTGCCTTGTTTTTGGCAAGCATCACAATGTTTAACCATCTCGTGAGCATCAAGATAAATGGTGGGCCAATAAAATCCCGAGTCAAACACTTTTTTGGCGGTGTAGTTGGGACCAAAGTGACCACCGGTGGGTCCTTTGTGGCAAACTTCGAGAATGTCTAAAGCTGCCGGTCCATCAACACATCGCCGAATAATCAAATCAGCAAATTGTTTGAATAGATACGGGTCATCCCAAAAGTAAGTGTTAATGTCTTTGAAGAACTTTTTCTTTTGCTGGGATGTTAACCCGTCAATGAGAATTCCACCTGCCAAGTAGTTTGCAATGTCCGCAAACCACGGGGTCTCATCTTGATTCGAATTGATAGACATTAAGGACTCCAGGGGAAAAGAGTCATTGATCTCTTTGATCAGATGATCCCCTTGATAAGGATTGTTAATCCCATTCAATCCATAACACAAGATTTAGAGAGAGAAATAGTAGAAAAGTAGAAAAAGAAAGTAGAGAGAGAAGTGGAAGGTTTACACTAAAACTAGGTGTTTTATGAAATGAACCAACACCCTCTTCCACATGTGGAAGAGGGTTATATATGCCACGGCTCTAAAGCCTTTGTGGGCTTCATCTTGGACCGGGCTTGGCTTTCACTTGGGCATATAGCCCCTAACAAAGACAATATTAGCTTAATGTCCAAGCCCGCTTTTCCCGACTAACCTATTACTATAAAAGACCAATAACGACTAAGATGACCTATTACATTCTTGTTCGACTATAAAATATAGGGCTAACAATCTCCCCCAATGTATCGGTCATCTTAAAAAGCTTAAAAAGCATAAGATGATTGAGTGAATACATTCTTGTAGAGGAGATCTTCCTGCTTTGGTCTTGTATCTTTGTCTTGATCTTGTTTGTAACGGCTTTGTTCCTTCATGCCTTGTGATCCTTATCTTGAGCCTTTGTCTTTTGACTTAGAGTGCTTGAGATGTTTAATCTATCCTTGATAGTGTACATCTTGTGCTCTTGTGGCAAGATGACCTATTACATTCTTACATTCTTAAATATCTTAATTATCGCCATCTAGTGCTCTTGTGACTTCTTAATCGACATTGGTTACACAGCTACGCCACCTTCTTGATATGCAGCAACATATATAGATACGGATGAAATGGCTTTGAACATTTCACCCTAACTCGGTAGCGTTTTACCTCCGGTCGGTGAAGACCGTTAAACGGTATTAAATACCGTACCTGTGATCAGGTAGATTCGATTAAGAACCTCCTTGACAGGGTTTCCCGGCGGTAGTAGCCAGTTCTCTTTACTCGACCGTCTCAAAGCAGACTGCGAACGTAAAGAGTGAATCATAAGGATAAATTATCCGTCTGATTAGAGTCGTCAATTCAGATTTCCTGGAACAAGTTTGATTCTCAAAGAATCGCACCATGGTTGCTTTCCAGTTTGTCACAAGCTTGATTCATAGAGAATCTTGCGAGTTACCTACCGCAGTGCTGTTTGATGTTGACACTGGAAGGATTTCTGTTCGTCACTGTGCACACTAATGAGTGTCACTCTGAATGTTCTGGCAAGATCACATGGATTTTGCGAAGAAGCCTGGAATCAAGTTTGAATCAATTAAGAATCGAAACTTAGTTTCTTTCCAGTTCTCACAAGTTTGATTCGTGTAGAATCGCACAAGTTACCTACCATGAGCTTGTTTGATACTGGCTCAAGCAGGATTTCCATCTTCATTGTGAATCGTATCACTCAGATGTTCTGGAAATATCACAAGGATAATGCGTAGGACTCGATTGTGTCCTAATGAGATGATAGATAGATCGTTTGGCTCTAGACTCAATAAGTGCATTTTGGTATTCGGAGGCTGGAGCAGACTGCCACCTTTTCAATATTAACTGACTCGGAGTGAGAAAGTCAATAGATACGTGTTGATCTCCGTGACAATGAGACAAGTTTCTTTTAATAGAAACTCGAATGGCTGGGGAAGGGTTGTGCATCGCATCACTGGGTCCATGACACTTGTCTTCGATAGATGTGTTAACCCGGTTTCTGCCTAAGTTGCATAGAATATTCAACTCCTTCAATGCTTACCAATACGTCATCACTAGCACCTTGTTGTGATTGTTCCAGTGCTAACTTAAGTAATTGGTCCGCATTCAGCTTCATTCAACTCCATCTTTCCTAAGGACAACTATTTCTAGTTATGGAATGTCCATGGGTAGATCCCTCCGGTTCTGGTTGGATCATAGGAATTAGTTTCCTATCCTAAACCACCTTTTGACTCCATCGTTCCGTCGTAGATAGTAGGTTGTTTTGGGTAAAGATCGTAGCCATAAAACCATTGAAAACCATTCAAAGTGCTTGATAAAAATCAAAACTTTTAACACTTTGAAAGTTTTATCTTTTTGAAAAGCTCCCCCTACACACATGCATCGATATACAAAATAGTTTGGCATGTAAAGGAAAGAGTTGCACTTGAGTCTTTAAGATCACATGTTGCGATATATTACATTTTAATCACATTTTCTCCCGCTATCTCTAATATTAAAATATAATATTAGAGATACCAGTTGATTAAAATATGACATTTTCCAAAAAATCGACGGGAGAGAAACATGTGTGCACGCATGAATCATGGAAAATTTTCAGTCGGGTCGCTCCCCCTCAACAATATATGTGTGTCTTGAGACAAAATTTGACAAAATTTTAGAAAAACGACACCATAAAATATGTTGAGGTACGGAGTTGAGATGCCTTTACCGATAATATATGACAGATTTAATATCATTTTCGGAATGTGTTGGATACATAAAATATGACAATTTTAGAGATGTACCCAACAACATTAAAGGCTAGATTTTAAAACACTCCCCCTCAAAAGTTGATCAAAATAACATATGACATTTTTAGATATAAAAACCTATTATGAGGAAGGGAGTGTTGAACACACAATTTTGAAAGATTTAGAAAAAACCTTTTGAGAAATTCTTGAAAAATTGTGTTCAACGGTTTTAAAATAATCAGGATAGAAGACTTCTCTTCTATTGCTTAGGGAAAGCGCACTGAAACGTACACTCCCCTTTCGGGTCCGTTTTTCATGAGCTCAAAACTTTGATTGTTTTGTGACTAGCTCATGACCGAGAAAAATAAAATTCACATTATGAAGGATAAGTTATCATCCGTGATAAACTTTCCTTAAGTTGAAGTTCGAGTTCTAAGCTGACATTTACTTAGAAATCGTTTTTCATGAACTTAAAAACTTTGAATGTTTTTATGAGAAGCTCATGACCGACAAATATGAATTTCTCATTGAGAAGGATAAGTTATCGTCCGAGATAAACTTTCCTTAGTTGAGGTCCGAGTTCTAAGCTGTGACGCGCCTAGAAGTCATTATGAGAGAATATCAAGCAGCTTCATTTGCCAAAACCTCCAAGTCTTCTGGAGTCATATACTTCATACCAAGACGGCCAACGAGATACGCAAACCTATCTTTCGATAGAGATTTTATAAACAAGTCTGTCAGCTGGTACTCAGTTCTGACAAAGTATAATTCCACGATGCCGCGTTCTACTTGTTCCTTGATGAAGTGATATCTGACATCGATGTGCTTGGTGCGGGAGTGCTGAACCGGATTGCAAGATATGGCTATGGCCGACTTTGAGTCACAATACATAGGTATTTTATCAAAGTGGAATCCATAATCCGTGAGTTGAGTTCTCATCCAGAGGACTTGAGCATAGCACGCGGATAGAGCCACATATTCTGCTTCAGCTGATGAGAGCAAAGTGCAATCCTGCTTCTTTGACGACCAGCTGCCAAGCTTGTCTTCCCCTAGAAATTGTATGCTACCAGAAGTGCTTTTACGACTATCAAGACAACCTGCGTGATTAGAATCTGAAAAAGCCGTTAGATGAAAACCGGTTTCCCTCGGATACCAGAGTCCCATGTGAATGGTATTCTTAAGGTACCGAAAGATCCATTTAACCTCTTTGAGGTGCTTTTGAGTAGGTCTGACTTGATATCGTGCACAATAGCATGTGGCATGATGAATATCAGGCCTGCTGGCTGTAAGGTACATAAGTGACCCGATCATACTACGATATCGCATTTGATCTACGGGATATGAGTACAAGTTAGCGTCTAGGGATGTGGTCGACAATGGTGTACCAACGCGAGCACATGAGGTCATACCATGCTTTTTAAGTATCTCTTGAGCATACTTAGCTTGGTTAATGAAGATACCACGTGGGGATTGATGAATCTGGAGGCCTAAAAAGAATTTTAGCTCCCCTATCATTGACATTTCAAATCTGCTGTGCATTAATTTTTCAAAACGTTTTGAAAGTTTTGGGTTCGTAGAACCAAAAATAATGTCATCAACATAAACTTGCACCAGCCTTATGTCATCCCCATATTTTTTAGTAAAGAGAGTAGGATCAATAGAACCTTTGGAGAATCCTTTGGACACCAAGAAGTTTGAAAGTTCTTCGTACCATGCCCTTGGAGCTTGTTTAAGTCCATATACAGCCTTCTTGAGACGATAGACTTTGTCAGGATGATGAGGATCGATGAATCCTTCTGGCTGATTCACATACACTTCTTCCTTCAAATGACCGTTGAGAAAAGCAGTTTTAACGTCCATCTGAAAAACCGTGAAGCCCTTATGTGCAGCATAAGCAAGGAATATCCTGACTGCTTCCAAACGAGCGACTGGAGCGAATGATTCATCGTAGTATATGCCTTCTTGTTGACGGTATCCCTTAACCACAAGACGAGATTTGTTTTTGATGATGGTTTGTTCTTCATCCAGTTTGTTTTTCCAGATCCATTTGAAATCTAAAACTGACATTCCATAGGGTCGGTCAACAACTTCCCAAACATTTAGGCGTTCAAACTGATGAATTTCGTCTTGCATTGATTCAATCCACGCATGATCAGTCATGGCTTGTTTGATGTTTGTAGGTACAGTTGAACTCACGGTGAGTGCATACATACACACATCGCCATCGGTTTCAAGTTGTCTGCGTGTTCGAACCGGTTGTGAAGGATTTCCAATGACTTGCTCCAATGGATGATCACATGTCCAATGGTGAGTGGATGGATATGATTGGTAGAATGTATGCATGTTGGACGGATCAACATGTTGAGTAGAAGACTCTTCGACTTCGTGTATCGGTGTACCGAACGGGTTGATAAATTCTTCTTCGTCAGGTTGTGCATCGACTGCTTGATTGTTGGTTCCTCCTTCAGCATTGACGGTTGGTGATGTTGGTTGTATGATGGTTTCTAGAGTTTGTTGAGTATCCAATGGAATATTCTCTTGAGCAACGGTTGCTGAAGTAGAGGCAGTTGTGTCTGGTTGATTTTTTCAGGTGCATCAGCAGTATTGACAGCGGAAGGCTTTGACACAACTTGATTGTTTCCATAGTAATATTCATCAAACATTGGATCATATAAATCAACCAACTCATTCATATGTTTCGTATCCGTCGAGTCTGCTGTAGGGGTACTTTGTTGACATTCTTGCACGGGACGTACACTGTTTTGTGTAGGTGCCATTGTTGGACATTGAGGAGCGGGACTTGAGCTGTTGTGATCAAGTACCATTTGTGGAAATTTGTCAAAGTTCACATGAATTTTTTCGACAATAATCTTTGTTCTCTTGTTATAGACTCGATATCCTTTTGACAATGTAGCATACTCCAAAAAAATACATGCATCACCTTTTTCTTTCATCTTGTCGAGATTCTCACCGTCTTTAAGGATGTAGCATAAAGATCCAAATACGTGAAACAATTTGACAGTAGCTTTCCTGCCATTGATGATGTGGTAAGGTGTCTTTTCATGTCTAGGGATAACGAGAGAACGATTCTGAGTATAACAGGCAGTTGCAATTGCTTCAGCCCAGAAGAATAGCGGTATTTTTGAAGTAGAAAGCATTGTTCGAGCAGCCTCAACCAAAGTACGGTTCCGTCTTTCGACAACGCCGTTTTGTTCAGGAGTTCGAGCAATAGACGTTTGATGTTCGATGCCTTCTTCTTGAAAGTAAGATTGCAAGTTCTTGTTCAAAAATTCAGTACCCCTATCCGTTTTTACGGTTAAGACTTAAGCTTGAAGATTGCGTTGTATCATCTTGAGAATATTTTTGCGAACCTCTTGTGTTTCATCTTTGGACCTTAAGAAGAAAGTCCATGTGTATCTAGAGTAATCATCAACAATCACTAGAATATACTTTTTCCCGTTAATACTCTCTACACGCATGGGACCACATAAATCCATGTGTAGAAGTTCCAATCGTCCTTTTGAGCTAGGGGTAGTCTTTGTTTTGAAAGAATTCCGTTTTGCTTTCCCCAACTCACAAGAAGAACAAAGATGCTCTTTGACGAATTTCAACTTAGGAAGACCGGTCACAATATCATTCTTCGAAAGCAAGTTGCTGGTGTCAAAGTTGAGATGTGACAATCGTTGATGCCATAACCATGCTTGAGATGATGAAGCTTTAGCCATTAAGCAAATTGGATTTGTTGAAGATGTGTCTTGAAGAGTTACTGTGTAGAGATCAGAACCACGAGAACCTGTAAGAAGGTCATTCCCATGGTAGTCTCTAACATAGCAAGTAGATTTCCGAAAAGCCACTTCCAAATCCGCATCACAAAATTGACCAACCGAGAATAAATTGTGATTCATTCCCTCGACGTAATAAACCCGTTTGATAGTGAGATTTCCTTGAACCAAATCTCCATATCTGAGTATCGGTGCAAATTGATCATTTCCAAACCGTACCGTACCTAGAAACTTCTCCATAAAGTTAATGAGAAGCTTGAGATTGCCCGTCATGTGCTTTGTGCACCCGGAGTCCATTATGAATAGGATAATTTCGACGAGCTGCAGAAGAATTAGAAGACAATGTAGCATTTGACAAATGGGATCCCTTGATAGAAACGGGTTCCAAAATAGTAGTGGGCCTAGATGCAAAGTCTACAGGCAAGCTGATATTCCTAGACCCAATCACTAAAATGGTTAACTTAGGTACCCATTTGTATCTGGGTGGTGTAAATCTCGAATACCCCCGTGTACATGTCCTAATCATGTTCTCATATAGCTTCTTTAATCTGTTTTGTTTACGCAGAGTAGTGGAGTCTAACGCACTTAGTTTCTTAAGTGGTTGATCAATGGATTGGTTCAAAGTTCTTGCGGGTTCTCTAGTACTAGTGGGCACAGGAATAGGCTTCCTAGTTCTAGTATTCACGCCATTATGATTAAGAGCACAAGCATCATGATTGAAAGTACGAACACATTTTCCACATTCAATACAAGCAACTTCAAGATTCGAGGTCTTAGAATTTAAACTGTCATTACAAGCAGTTACAGACGTTTTATTCTTAGAAAACTTAAAATTCCTACGGTGGTCTTCTACTTCCAACTTCTTTCCTTGACTATTGTTAGGCATGACCTTATCTTGCATTCTATTGCTCTTAAGCTGTGGTCCGCTAAAGCTAGTAGTGGGGATTACTCCTGTAGAAGAAGACACACGTTGATTAGTTTTCTTAATATTCTGAGGTAACCGCGATGTTCGAGTTTGAGTGGGCTTAGTGTTCATCTTATACATTCCAGTTGCTATCACATTGGTACTCTTATCATTTCCTATCTTAGGTAAAGTCTGTGGGGATTGTCCTAAAATAGATGATTTAGGGCATTTAACCACATTCGGTTGACGAACGGCGGATGGTTTACCCAAAACAGACTTTCCTTTGATTTTCTCAATGAGTTTCTGTAACTTACTTATGGCTATGTCCCTTTCTTTTAGCTGAGCTTTCAAATCGTTTATTTCAAAATCTTTTTCATTTAGTAGACGAAACGAAGAAGCTGACATTTCTTGACACTTTTTATGATTATGAGATTTTTCACCTTTTTGTAAAGAAAGTTCAAGAGAAATGGAGTGTTTCTCAAGTTGAGAAAAACTTTTCGAAAGTTTGTTATATGACTGAATTTGTTTCGAAAGCTCTACTTCAAGATTGCGACATTTCTCGTCCGATTCTGACACTAGACATGCTACATGACAATATTGATCAAGATCGGTATACACACCAAGTATAGCATTCATATGGTCACCATAAAAATATTCCTTAGAAAGTCGATCAATTTCGTTAGAAAGTTAGTGTTCTTGTGTCTTTAATTTAATTTGAAGAAAATCAACTTCATCTTCAAGAGATTTGACATAGCTTAAATCAGTTAACATTTCCTCAGTGAGAGCATTATAAAACATTTCCACATTTTTTGAAAGATCATCAATGGTTGGAACAATGCATTGTTGAATGACGACATCTACTTGTGGGTTAGGTTTAATATTCCAAATGGTATCCCTAGAAACTTTTTCATAGTCGACGACACCTTTGTACAAATTTAAAACCCCTTGTTTTATAAACTCAAATTGCTGAACACTTTTGCTTTTCTCATCCCATTTACGTTTTTCATCCGAAATTTGTTTTTCTAACAAAATTGATTGCTTTTTGAAACTCCTTTTTAAAGAAACTTTCTTTTGGGGTTCATCACTTGGTGGTGGAACACTATTGTACATCTTTTGTTCTTTGGAAAGTTCTTTTTGAGGAATAAACTTAATGTAATTATCAGAATCAGAAAGGTTTATTAAATCACTTAAGTTTGATCGACTTTCTTCTTGTTGACGAATGATTTCGTCGCAGTCAGGGGAAAGCATAAGAGCAAGATTATCAACATAGCAACCGATATCATAAAGAGCAGGCTTGGTACTTTGAGCTTTCTTGAGATATTCAGGCTTGACGAAACTCGTTTTCATATTTCTATTGAGCATATTCATAGTTTGAATAGACTGACCCGTTTTGTAAACAATGTTGTTTAACGTGTCGACTCTCTTTTCCAAAGCAAGAATTTTTTCAATATCCTTTTCTTCACGAGTTTTATAAAGCTCAGTTTGTTCTTTGTTAACCGACTCTAATTCAGTAATTTGGAGTTTATGTAGTAGCAGTTGTTCTTCAAGTTCCGATATCTTCTGTTTTGACATATGAATTTCGTGTGTTACTTCAGAAAAATATTGTTCGTTGAGCACCTTACGTTCATATACCAAACCATTAGCTATTGCAACCCGTGGATCAGCTTCTTTTACATAATCACACTCTTTAAGCCTGTCTATCTCCTCGGCTAAGGATGTGTTTGCTTGCTTCAAACGTTTATTAGCCTCTTTGTTTTCCTGAATTTCATGTTTTAAAGAATCAATAATAGACGCAAGCAAATCACGGTCCTCATCCGAGTTAGTATCCTGAACAGCTTTTCCGTCATCATTACACATATGCTGTGAATCCGTAGAGATATTGCTATCCTCCGTGTCCATTACATATGTGTCATTGATGCTTTCGGGTTGCTCAGGATGCCGTCGTTCATTAGCAAACACATTATAGTTATCATGTGATGGTACCTTTTCAAGTGGTTCAGAATCATAGATGGGTCCAGAAGTATCATCAGTCTCTGGGATCACTTATTGAATCTTCGCCATGTACACATAATGTGCCTATAACTCTTGATCATCGGCTTCATCATCAGTGTCATCACGCCAGTCAACTTCATCTGCTGTGAGTGGAATTCCTGCTTCTTCTTTCTTACACAGCAACATCTTTTCCTTGTGATACCCTGAGTCCTTAACCCGTTTTGGCTTCTTGCATTCCCTATTCATGTGCC